>JARHVA010006469.1:870000-905695 GCA_037957365.1 Torreya grandis | reverse complement strand
ACATTCCTTGTGGCAAAAATGAGCCTAATTAATGATTACGTATAATTTTCACTTTTCTTTCCTTCTCTCTATCCTAACATGATCATGTTTTACCTATGGAAAGTCCAAAATCTTTCCATATCTTCATTAGAAATCCCAAAACCTCACCAAATCGATGGCATTGCCATAGAGAGGAGGTAATTGATAAAAAAAAAAACCTAATAACCTTAAATTTTTGTATTTTTTTACTTTAATAATTTAATTGGTAAATTATGTGTTTTAAATAAGCTTATCTAGTGCAAGTGGTCAACATGCTAAGATTTCTCCTAAACTTCCACCAACACTACTAACCCTCCACCTAAACCCTTCTAACACTATGCCTAACCCTCCTATCCCTCTTATAGTTCCACTATAAGTCCTAGGTAGTTAGGAGGATAAAGTTACACATAGTAAAAAACAAAATTGAAATTGATCAAATAATTATGAGAATGAGGGACCCCAGTTCCACCAGCACCCTTTGCACTTATATGGTTAAAACCCTAGAGTTGGTATTAGGTCAAGTTGACTTGATAATGAGTCAAATTAATAGATGGGATTCATATAGGGATAGTTATATGGATTACTATGATGATAAAATATTATAACATAAGGTAAATAACAAAGAAATATCAAAAGATAAATTTTTTGCCTTACTCATTGACCCAACTAATAATGCACCATTTCTACTAACTGCTAAATGCTCCCAATTCATTAATACTAACACAATTTTATTAAATATAATTTATAGGACCAATGGTGGGTGGAATTTGATTATCCACCATGTAAAAAATATGAGTTTCCATTATATTTTTGAAGAAACTCTACTATGAATTTGTGCTCAATGAGATTCTAAATTATTTTGACTATGGTGAGTTTCAGGGCTAAGGAAAAGGCTCTACATAGGATTGACCAGGTGCACAACATGTGCCTAATAAACATACAATGATTCATACCCAAAAGCCATTTCATCCTGATATTACCTCTATAGTGAAGGAGGTGATGGAGATCGACACTTTACATGTCCTTAGAGCACTGAATGATACATTCATTCAACATACAAGTAGGCTTTTAGATATTGATGCTAGAGCTACTCCATCTAGTGTGTGTACCTGACCCCACCCCTATAGATGTTTTGGTGTTATATGCACTAGACCTTAGGATTATGATGGTGGTGATTTATCAAGATTTGATGATATAATTTTCATTGATCAAGTTTTGGCACACACATTTGGTTTTCACATGTAAGCCTTTACATGCATGCAAGTATATTTTATAGAATTTCACATTAAATTTAAGTTGTATTTACAAATTTTAAAGCTAATAACTAATTTAAACATAAATTAAATAATATATATATATATATATATATATATATATATATATATATATATATATATATATATATATATATATATAATTTTTATGTTTTAGGAGGAGACATTGCCTTCATCATTATAGTCCATAGCTACATTATTTAATCTTAATTATCATATGTTTACATTTATAGAGCCAAATAGTGTGCCATGCACTAATGAATCTATTTTTGTTAATACAATGCCATTTAGGTATACAGAGGTAAAATTTTAAATTAATCATATACTCTATGTATATTTACTCTATGTATATTTATCTTATAGTTAAGTTACATTTATCTATCAAGGATATCAAAATTCAAGTACATTTCTCTTAAACACACTCTTGGTTTAATAAAGGATAAAATTTTGACATATATCTTCAATAGTTTATATAAAACTAAGTGACTATGTTTGTTCAGTTGATGAGTAGAGTAGACACTCCTCCATCACTATAAGATGAAATAGACATAGGTATTGTTACTGCAATGCCATCCGCATAGGCACTCATAGATGTCCATATTAAATTTTAGTTTTCAATTATATAAATAAATTTAGTTTAATAAGTTTACTACATACTTGGCCAAATATAACTTATGTGGATGTATTATGTATTCAGGGTTGTCATATGACATTTAACAGTCCAATTTAGATTATTACTAAGGCACATCCTCATCTTTATTCCTCATTTCACATGTTTGGTCATGAAATTGAACATGTTACTGACCCAATTGATAATCATAAGAATATTGAGTAGGAACATGACCTTGCAGTAAGTGCATGTTTGAATGATTTTTTATTCTAGTTTAAAATTAATTTATTAACTTGTTTTCATGTATAGTATGTTAATTTTATAATAATATTTGTATTTGGAAAATATTATATATAAGTGAGATATGAGCATAGAACCCAAAGTCAGACCTTGGAGCAACCCAAGGCATTCGAGGGATCTCCATCTACAAGTAGGGCATCCTAGGGAGAGTCTTCTTTGAGGAAGACAAAGAGAGGGAAGTTATTTGATGATTAGGATGTCTTAGATGATGTAATTTTTTATATCCCTATTTATCAATGTATGCATTTTTGGCATTGTTTTCTTATATGAGATTCACCTGACTTTAGATATTATGTTTTTAGATGATGTAATTTTTTGTATGCCTATATGGCAATGTATGTATTATTGACATCATATGACTATATGGTATTCACATTACATTATATTATGTTCTTATTTTGTATGCATTTATTTTTTTATTATTATATTAAATCTACATATATCTTTAAAATCACCATTTAATGTATTATGGTTTTATATGATACATCAATGGCAAGTTAAATATAAAAAATAATTTATGAGAAATGAGGTTTTTATGATTTCCATTAATCAACATTTGAGAATGAAACATTATATATAATTTTAATTCATGTTAGAGTGTGTCAAGATGTTTATGGTGCCAAACATAACACTATATTTATAATCCATTATAATATTACTTTATCTAGTTTAAAAGTACTTATACTCATTTATTCAGATATGTAAGTATCTAGTTTTTTAGCTAAAATGTTTTCATTGGAGTGAATTATTAATTTATGAATTGAAAACCAATTTTTACTATTGGATTACTTATTCCAGTCATTTCACATTATCATTTTAGTATTGGAGTACAATTCCATTATGTTTTTTCTATTAGACCTATGGATTGAAACTTTCTTCAATAACTCCTAGTCCTCTCTATGGATCTTAACCTCAACTCACATTTGTAAGGTTATATACCCACTTTAGAATATTTGTTTTCTCCATATAAAAATTCAAACTTCTTTCTCTATCACTCTTTTAGAAAGAACTATTTTTTTTGTCTTTTAGGCTTTACACAACTTGAAAACTAATGTATTGGCTATAACATGAGGTATAGAGGTTAATAGTTCTTGAAAACATAATGAAACATTCACACACTAACTATATTACATTCTCAAAAAGTTTCAAACCATCAATACACTATATTGATGTAAAAGGATTTTACCCTTTCTACTAGCTCTGCTATTTCTTTGAAGACTTGAACTCAGACAAAAACCTCATATAATGACTTTAGACATTCATTCCACATTCCTCATGTCAATAAAGTACAAGTCTTACATAAGATTGCAAGTTTATCATGAATAACATAATTATAGTTTGGCTTAAATAATTTATTTAGACTCCTTTGGATGTATTAATGTAACATAAAACTCTATGTTTATCCTTTTTTCATATTTGAGATCAAAATTCTAAGTTTGCAGTTATTCAAATTTTCTTGTACATAGTTGCATAAAATGTTATCTTTTATGTATTTTTGGCATAATGGTGGCCAAATAATGTTTATAAGTGTTGAATTTTATTTTTAAGGACATAATATAGGTGAGGTTAAATTTTAAAGTATCTAATAAGGAAATTGTCTTATTTTTTATACTCTTAGTTTTAATAAGAAAGTGTTTTGTTTGAATAGTCTAATAAGAGGATAATTATTACATAGTTATATAATTATGAAAATAAATGAGAAATTTTAATATTAAATTAGAATTATATATCCCCTAATACAAGTTAAATTATCCTACAAAGGTCTTTAAATTACAATTTATTCTCAATTTTCATGTTTTCATGTCTATAACTAAAGGATTGTGTGACAATCAAGTGAAGAAATTATCATTTTGTCATCATTTGAGTTTGTGAAAAGATAAAGGATTATTGTATAAGATGTATAGTGTATTTTATGACCTAAATAATTCATTTATTTTTATTTTTATTATGTTTAAATAATTTAAACTAAAATTTCTAGCTGTCAACCAGTGTGCTAGTATGCCTAGGTTTTTGGGAGAAAAAATATTCCTAACTCCAAAAATACTACTTATAATTTCTTGAAACTGGGTGAGTAGCTATTTTTTGGTGTTATAAATATATTAAAAGTGGTTTTAAGTCTTAATAATATATGAAGGATAATATATATAGGACTGAGTTTCTACATGTATGTAGAATTAATCTTAAATAGAGCTTTGGATTACTAGATGTCCCATAATTTGAGAAATAATCCTAGAAAGTGATTGAAACTTTTTATTATGATGTGTCATGTTTCAAATAAGTTATTTAATTTTATTTCATGATTCAAAACCTCCATATGAGATTTGATAAATAGTTATAACATAGTCAATAGGTCTAGATGTATATAAAAACAAAAAAGGTTTGGGAGACACATTTCATTATTCCTTGTAATTTGAAGCTAAATAAGAGTTAAAATGATTATGTAAATTTCAATGAAAACACTTAGATATTTAATTTTGACTCATGACCTTTACATTTTGCATTATGGTTAATAAGCGGTTTTATAGGATTAAGAACAAAGAGTAATAAAAGGCAAAAATTTACAAAATACATGGTTGATCAAAAAGAGGGAATTTTGAAGTCTATTAAAGAGGAAGGAAGAGATCATTTTAGGATAAATCATAGGTAATTAAGGTTGGTCATAGATTGGATAAGGGAAAAATCTTATTGTTATACTATATTTGAATCTAAAATGACATAGTTGGATGTGTTTCTTAGAAGATAAAGTAAGAAAGAACTTGGATAAAAAGGTAAATAAACTTTTAATTAGAGAGGTTGTAGGTTAGGAATGATCTCATTAGTCTTTAAAAGACCAATCAAAGAAAATCTATTTAACAAGGTAAATTAAATTACAGATAATTAAGAAGACAATCTAAGAAAGTTTCTTTATTCATAAAAGTAGTCAAACCTAATAGAGAAGATGCAAACTTATAGTTTTAGATAAATAATTGAAAGCCTTTAATAGGCCTAAATATTTTAATATTGGCCACAAAGATAGTAATCAATTAGAAATTGAACAAACTTAGAGTGTGTAATTATGGGGAAATGTGATATTTATAATTAGATTTAGGCCACTTGAATCACCTTTCCTATTCAAAGTGTAAAATGATAAAATAAAATGTATTCAAATATGAGTATAATTCATATATGCTTTTATAGATATAACAATTCAATATCTCCATAAATGTAACTTATTGGTAGTGAAGAGACAACTTATTGAGTTCTAACAAGCATTTATGCCTTTTAGACCTCCAAGTGAAAATACATCACTTAGAGAATGTATAGATAGGAAAATTACACATGTTTGCATTACCATGACATTAAAATCCATCTGGAAGCACATTTTCACTAGTGTTTAGGAGGGTGAAACACTGATAGGATATGTCAAAATTGAAGTTGTATTTAGAGAACTCCAATTCCACTACTTCTTGGTTAAAAATTAGTACTACCAACACATTTTGATGGGTATAAAACACCCAAGGCTAGTTTTTTTACCATTCAATAAACCCACCACCCATTCTAGGCTCAAGAATGCCCTTCCCAACATAAGAAAAATTAAAAAAATTAGCTTAACTTTAGACTTGAATTAAAAAACTATAAGTCAAATTGATAAACCATAAGATCATTATTATGAAATTAAAATACATATAATTTCACCCTAGATAAATTTTGTATAAAATTTGATATAAATCCATGACACAAGTTGCAGTAACGGGTCTTAAAATGTAACTTTTTGGCAATAAAGAGACAACTTCTTGAGCTCCAACTAGGATTTCTACATCTGGGAATCCCAGGTTCATATCCATCACTTATATATTATATATATAGGAAATTTATTTTTACTCTAATGAAAATGATTTAAATTTCCCCCCAAAAGTGTATTTTCATTATTGTTCTAGAGCGCAAAAATACTGAAAATAAATGATGTTAAAGTTGAAGTTGCAATTGGATAAATCCATTTCCAGTGCTCCTTGGTAAAAAAATGCCACTAAAAACATATTTAATGGGTGAATAAGATCCATTATTATGTTATTGGCCTCTCATTACACCTATTCGACAAACCCACCACCCATTTTGGGCTCAAGAATGCACTTTTCAACACACAAAAAAATGTAGATTTTTAGCCTAACTTCAAACATACATAAAATAGAAATTGTAAGTCATATGGAAAAACTAAAAATTCCATCCTATGTATTTTAAATCCCTCTAATTTTACCTTAAATCAATTTTTTATAACATTATAAATCAATCTATGGCACAAATTAGAGTAACATGTCCTAAAATACAACTTTTTGGTAGTGATGAAACAACTCATTGAGGTCCAATAGTCATTTATGCCTTTGAGAAATTCAAGTGAAAATTCAAAAATTTGAGCACATACATAGGAAAATTACATGTTTTTACATGACCGTGATGTTTAAATCCACCTAGAAGTACATTTTCACTAGTGTTCAGGAGTACAAAAACACTAACAAGATGAGTTATAAAAAATGAAGTTACAATTGGAGAATTCTATTTCTAGTGTTTAATAGATGAAAAATAGTGATAAAAACACATAAAAAGGGGTGGATAATGTAAAATTATAGGTTATTTAATCTCCATCCCGCCTAGTTGATAAATCCATCACTCATTTCTGGCTCAAGAATGCCCTTACCAACACAAGAAAAATGTAGATTTTTAGCCTAACTTTAGACATGTATAAAATTGAAACTATAAGTTGTATGGATGAATAATAAAATCCCTATTTTTCATGTGAAATACCTATAATTACACCCAATATAAGGTTCATTTAACATTAAATATAAATATGTGGCATAATTTTTAGTAACAGGTCCTCAAATGCAATGTTTTGGTAGTGAAGAGACAACTTCTTGACCTCTAACTGATAATTTTGCCTTAGGGATCCTCAAGTTCAAATCCATCACTCAAAGTGCATATATATAGACAAATTATAGGGTATTAAATGACCATGATGTCTAAGTCCACCCATGAGTACACTTTCACTACTATTTAGGAGTGAAAAAACACCAAGTACTTTTAGTAAGCTTCTCTTAGCTTCAATAATATGAAATTCTTTACTAACAGTGCCAAATGTGTGAAGTTGGAAGCATATTTATCACCATTAACCTAAAAATAAATTTTATTAAATAATTAAAAATGAAATTTATGCATGTACTACCTAAAAAATCAAAAATATTTTGTAGAATTTATTACATCTACATTTTACAAGTCATCATACATGTGCATTTCAATCCAACGAACCACTAGGATCTGCTCTAATCTTGAGAATATCAAGAATAGGTTCTTGTTCTAACTCATAAAATTTCCATAGATTTTTGTTTAATGTCCTCCCATGATATTTTTTTAATTTAATATTTTTTACTAGAACCAAATTTGAATACTTTAGTATCTTCATATGTGTTTCAAAGTCTTCAAATAACCATACATCTACATTTTTATTGGATATCATTGAAGCCAAGCTATAATGAATACCACATACCCAAGGGGATAATCAATGTTTTCTACATCTGTGACCAAGGAAATAATTTTTTTATTTCCATCTACACATCCAAATAAGTAGTAATATGTTCCCTCTTTGCTGTCCTCACTTGCAAAAACTACAAAAAGCATTCCCTATATCATAAAAAACAATTTTTAATGACACTCTCATGACAGATAATCATAATAAGTAATACACACTAATTAATCTTCTACCTAGCTACACTAAATCAAATAATTCTCAAATTCATTTGATGATGTCATATTTCTAGGTTACAATATTGGTAGAACCTAAAATGTGTTTATTGGAATTAGAGATATGCAACTCTAGTCATCCAACCACTCTTATGACACACACTCATTCCAAACAAATTCCATGCATGCATAACAAAAACATGCCAAGTGTCTCATATGAATAGTCAAGATCCTACATTTGTGAATGAAATGAGTGGAACTCACTTGAACCCATTATAGTCATACAATCATCACAAATTTCTATGTGTTATTCCTCTATTAACCAAAAATGTCTAAAAATAATAGAATTTGCTGGAGTGCCATGACACATGTTCTCATTATACCATTCAACCATGATTTTTACATCAATAAAATCAATAACCTCTTCAAATTTCAACTCCTCCCATGCAATAGCTCCTTTTAAACATGTTCTAACACTATCACACTCCCCTTTTCCATAGCTAGATTTAGTGAAACTCCCAATATGTTCTACACCAGTGGTAACATGCATCTTATTTAACCAATAAAACATCAATGAATTCTTGAATTATGATGTGTAATTTTCTCACCAAATGTAATACTGATTGAAATTAATGGTCCTCTAAGTCAATTGTCTATATAACTTATGAAAATAACCTTTCACATACTTTGTACAATGTGATCAGTCATCACTAAAATAGAAATGGTACTCCCTTAATATTTTTAAATCTTGATCTGTACTACTCTCATTACATTATCACATTTAGAAATTTTCATCATATCTTCACATAACCTATTAACTAAGTCCATAAATACTATCAAAATATAATTGAATCCTTTTTCTGGTACTAGTAGTGACCTACACCTACCAATAGTTGAACAAAATTTTTTTTAAGGTGTGCTCCATTGATGGAACATGTATTGGTGTGTATAAATATTATAGTGCACTAGAAATTGATCATGTATTATCTTATATACTTGTTCAACATTTAATCTATAAAATTTAAATGAACCAATCACATTTTGATAGGTAAGAATCAAGCATTGGTATTCTAATACAGAGCTAGATTGGTACTCCGAGGGTTAATTTTTGATCTTAGGTTTAAAAATACATTTTATGACCTCTCATGATGAAATCAGTTATATCTTAATATGTATAATGAGTTAGACCTTAAAACCTTAATCATAATAATTTTTTAAGGTGACATATTAAAATGGGTAATTTTTAGGTCTAATGTGATGCCACAACACCTTAATTTACTATCCAAATTTAGGGACCTTTCCCCTATCATGATACACTTCAATTTATAATTTAAATTATCATGATACACCACTATTATGGAGCTCATAAACATAGATATAAGCATAAAAATTTCAACCCATAGATTGAATTTGTTTTTTGGGTGTTATAAACAAATAAAACATATGTGTTACAATGTATAAACGTCATAAAAGTTTGAATTAAAAAACCAAGCCTTTTGGCTCAGATTCCCAAGCTGAAGGCTCGGACCTATAAATCTACAACTAAGTCCAAGATTTTTGATATAAAATAATAAATTTCAAATTTCATTGCCAAATACACTATGGATTTCAACAACAAAATTCAAAAAATTATCACCATGACAATGAGCACACTCTCCTCTTTCCAAATATATGGTTTTTATGATTGCTAGACTATTTTAAGGGTTCAAACTATGTTGATTTATAACTATACCTTTTTCAGGCCACTACATGCCACAAATATACATGTTTATTCATGTTTATGGAATTTTTTCATTGATCCAAGTGAAAAACAAACTATATGGTCACAAACTAGGCCTAATTTGACACACATACAAAAAATAAAAAACCAAATTTCATTTTTGTTTGAGGTGATTTAGGTGGGCTGCATGATGACTATCCATTTTTTGTTATTTTTTAGGTCTATTTACTTTCAAAATTAATTAAAAATATATAAAAAAGTATAGGTCACAAGCTAGAAGATATTATCTAAATATTCACCAAAGGGTTTCAAAAAATATAAAATGATACTTAGAAAATGATAGGACTCACAACCATCTATCTAATTTGTTTTCTTTAAAAAAATATGAGTTCTTCTTCAAATTTTAGATGTTTGACATAGTTATACTTAACCATTTAAAAAAAATAGTGTTTTGAAAACTAGACTCAAAATTCTATAATTCATGTTGGTATACTATCTTCAAATTTTGAGTGCAGCCATCTCAAATTATCTACAAAAGTTCAAATTTCTTAAATTTTAGGAAAATCATGTCCACTAGTAGGTCCCTTTTTGTCCTCTAATTTGGTGCATTTACCCCAGTGTTATACCCCCACCCTCAAAGTTGATGCTTGTATTTATAACACTTCTTTATTCATATCAACCAACCCAAAGATCAATGTGCCTATAGTGAAATAATATATTCAAACTCTTTTTCTTAGACATTTTCATAACAATTATCATACCTCATATTCTAATGATAATGAATTTAAGGTACCCTCATATACACATATGACTCCTACACTTAGTGGTACGTTTAATGATATTATAGTGTAACAACAACTTAATGATACGAAGATTCCATTTTTTAATTGTCTCAAACATCAATAAAATACAACCATGTTTTCATCTAATGGAATATTACAGAACCCTTTGTCTTAGAAAGAGATTTTTCACCCCTTACTTTCATCATTAAATATTCTAAAATATATTGCATTTAGTAGAAAGTAGGATTCATCTCAACATATAAAATATTTCTTTTCATATGGTATTGGTTCTTAGCATCATTATTTGATTATGATGAAACTATTTATTAGGAATCTTATAGGATATGATCTAGACTAATTATATTCCTTAAATGGTAAATCCAAGAATAGATTACACAATTTAATTTACCTTTTCCTAGTTCATTTATAGTAAACATGATTAAAAATGATACATTTTCAAATTCCTCAATCCATACAAGGAAATAATGAATGCATCACTGAATAATTATTGAATTTTAAAAAAATCTTACCAAAATTTCACAAAAACTTCTTGATATTAATCTTCAAAGTGCATTATCCAATAACATTTTATCATCCTTCTCAAATAAAAATCAATGTTTAACACATGCAACTAATTTAACAAGCATTGTCATGTGCCATGCGACATTAAGGATAAGCTTATGGAATTTAATATGTAAAATTAGACATATTTATTATACATTAAATATAAATAAATATATGCAAAAAAATAACATTCAAACCTACGACTAATGATATACTTGACTTCTAATCTAAGAATGAGGACAAGATGGTTAATGTAGTTTTGTAACCAAATGATAAACTTACCTTTCCTACTCCTGATAAAATTTGACAATTCATAACATTAGTATATCCAACCCATGTAATATGAAAGAAATTATATGAATGCAATGTCATTTATTTTCTAGACTAATTTCAAATGGATACAACTAAAGCAGTCCATAAAAGTTATGATCCTAATAAATCTTGTGAATATCATTGAGCTTAATGACATGTGACCAATAGATGTTTCAAATTACAAAATAACTTCAAGGATGTAATTGATGAAGAAATTATTAGGACTTATTATAAGAATTATATATTAAATAAATATGTTTCAAAGCTAAATAAATTCATAAAAATATCTATTAGTCCATTATATAGCTAAAAATATCCCAAAAAACATGCATATGGAAACAACTATACATCATTATATTATTCTACCTAAGAATAAGATTGATAATGTTATTATAAAATTCTTATTCCTTTCATTACATTTATTGACCATAACATTTTTAATGATGAATAAAACTATGGTTTTATAAAGATACATGAGTTTTTTACTACCATTTTATATCACACATGATATTATGATTGATAATAATTCTATAGGAAAACTCATTTCAATGTCATCACTATCTAGTCTAAATTATATTGATATAGATTTAAATGGTATGAATATGATACTAAAATGTTATTATGGTCATGTATTCACATCCTTATGTGGTTTTAATATTCGAATTACAAATTGTCCTTATATTACATTAGTTTGGTTGTATGTTATACTGGATGTAGGATCATGTAATCTATTAATTAAATGTGCTTAGACTAGTCATATGAGATTAATACCTTTTACATTACATAACTATGTTTATATTAAGATAATCCCACCTTTAGCTGGTGTGGGAACTAGCCTAGGGACATATGGAGGTCCAAGTCTCCATGAGATCAAACATTAAAAAACCTATGGGACAAACAACCCAATCAAAAAATACCACAACCTAAATAATAACCAAAATAAAAAATAAAAAATATGGAAAAAAATAAGAATGACAATAGGAACAACTATAATTTAGGTTAAGAGTACCTTCTAAGACCTAATGATAAAATTTAATGGATTTTCACTGGGTCCTGAACTTGGGACCTTCTTTGGAGATTGATTTTACACCTTCAACAGTCGAGGGGGAAGTAAATCTTGCATGAGTTCTAAGATGATACATCAAAGTCTCCAAATCTTCTCCTAAAAGGTCTAAAGCATGTGGTTCAATAGTATGATCCTTCCTATCATTCATGGGGATACCAAAGTCTAAGCTTCTACTTGGCTTACCCTCAACACTAATGTTTAAAAATAGTACCCCACTAATTTCTTTAATCTCCTTTAAAATCATTCTTATCTCCCTGATTTTACTCTTTAGGATTAATTAGATGGATTGAAGTCTAGTGTTGGGAGAGCTATCTTCCTATTGGGAATTATCTAGGCTAGGGTCCTCATGAGAGCCCTTAAGAATAGAATATTTAGGATTGGAATAACCAATGGAAATCAAGTGTAAGAGGATGACCAGGGGATCCATCTTCTTCGAGGAGATAGTCAATTCAATGTTCAATTCCTATGAAACCTCAGGTTCCAAGATGATTTTTTTCCTAGACCTTCCCATCTTAGACTTTTCCCACTCCTTGAAAACATCCACACATTCCCTTTTAGTTCTTTCCATTTCTTTTATTTTCACCACCATGAAACTAGAGACAATTTAGTACTCCTACTAGGGGTGTAAACTTGAATAAATGGAAAATGAGGGCTTGGTATGTGAACAAAAATTTAATATTTCCCTTGAAATATGTAATGGAATCCTCTAGAGAGTGAAGTAGGTAAAAAGGCAGACTGACTGCATAAATTCTTTTAAAGTGATTCGATAACATGAAATGGTGAGACCTTACCAAGTTGAATTTTTAGTCTAGGGTGATATACAACATCACTTGCCTATAGAATTTTGGCTAGACCTCTGGGAGATCCATCCTTCAAAAAATCTTAGTGATATCTTTTGATTTCTCCATATATTTGAATAATTTTGACACCCATTCATCCTTCAGGGTTTTATCCTTATAGTACTTGAGGTTCTACACTATCAACCCAATTGCTTTGATGAGGGCTTCTTTGGATAACTCAATCCTCATAACCCTCATAACAAAAATATTTTACTTCTAATCCTTGATAAAATATTTATCTAGGTTGGGATCATGACCAGTAATTCTAAGCATAAACTGGGTGAGATTACCTTTTTTTAGAATTACCCAAACTATAGGCTTGTTGTTCATAATATCCAAATAAGATATGGGATCAAATCTACCAGTTCCTAATTTGGATTAGGGTTTTCATGATATCCCTTAATAACAAGATCTTTAAGACCACAAATATCATCCCAAAACCAATAGATAGAGAAATAATGAGAGAAGGAGATCCAAAAAACCAATACAGAAACAACCAACAACTCAAAAGTCTTTTGAGAGGCCATTATCAAAATTTTAGGATTAAAATAAATCCACCTCATCTTTAAGATAATAATTTTCATAATATGTCTCCTTTTCCTTATTAACCAATGATTCTTGTTGTGAAGCCATGAACTCAAAAGAGTCAATTCTAAGAATTATCAAAATTTTAGGAGTAAAGTAAATCCAAGTGAAACTTGATAACCCTAAAAAAGGTGGAAGTAATAAGTTATCATAAAAGGCTAAAATATGAAACAAAATTACTTGGATAATGATGACTTGGTGGGGGGGAAGTAAATGAGATGAGGGGGCAGTGACTCATAATACAAAAAAAAGTGTGATAATTAAATGACATGGGGGAGCAAGGTGCCAAGGGAATTACAATGAGGAGATAAAATGATGTTGGGGACTAGTCAATCCAAGATAAAAGGAATAAAATATAATATACTCACTAAGAAAATCCATCATACACTTGGACTAAGGAAAAGTCAACAGAGAGGATTGGGAAGACCAGTCATAAAAATAAAGAATCCACTACCAAAAAAATTAAATTTAAGGAAACAATAGGAAACTAAGGTCTAAGAAGGGTCCTAGTTTAGATCATAAAGATCATCCCAAAACCAATAAAGAGAGAAATAGTGAGATACAAATATTTGAAGAACCAATTCCAAAAACATCAATAAATCAAAAGTATTTTGAAAGGCCATTAACACCGGTCATGATTCCCATTGAAAGGGTATATTTTATACCGTTGGAAATTACCTATTCACTTTCTAATTCTTTTTTCCTTTGGGGTGAATGTCTTCACCTTCTATTCTTTACATTTACATAATTAATCTCTCCTTTTCCAAGATTAAGCTTTTTATGATTGAACCAAGATCCAGAGTCCTAAGAGTAGTGGCCCCATTTATCTTTTGGGTTAGATCCCATTATTTTGGGAGATAAAAACCTGTTAGGGATCCTTTTGTAAGCTTTCTTATCCTTAGGTAATTATTTTAAAGTGATAAATGGGTCTACTTCCAACTTAGGAGACTATTTACGTTCTTGAAGATTATATTTTCCAAGGTGAGAAGTTTATCCCAATAGTGAGGGCTGAAGCAACCCAATAGACACCTCATTATGGCTCAAAAGGATCTAAGTGGTGGATTTGATCTCCTAATTTGGGTTATTATTTAGAATGGGGGGATTTTCTAGATTCAAAAATAGGGTAAAATTAATTATATTCCCTTCTTGGTCTCTAGGTAGTTCTTAATAAAGTTACAAAGCAATCTTAGCCATCACATTTTCATAAGGCTTTGGAACCTATTCAATACTAGAGAACTTGTCAATTTTAAAGTTTTGTCTCCATACCTTGTTCTTGTTTCTAATAAGTATTGAATTTTATAGGGGTTTATAAGGACAAACTATAATGTTAAACCTATCCTCCAATAGTATTTTCATGCCTCAAGGAATGATTCAATCATCAAAAAAATCCTAAGAATCTAAGCCAAACCAAGGATAACGCCTTCATGCCATAAGTTCAATGGGAGTTTTAGGAGAGAAGTCCACATCAAAAAATCCTAGGAATAGTCTAAATTTTGAGAAAGTCTTGGCCTCCATTTGGAAAGGGATATCAAAAAATTTACAATAAATATTAGCCCACCCTTGAGTGTTTTGTCTAAGTCATTCTTCCAAGAAAATGAAATGAGAAAGTCATCATTAGCTAGGGGCTTAATTTCCATAGGATATCTAGGCTTATAGTTCTTATTTCCCCAACTCCCAAACTGGTCAAATCCTAAGAAAAATTCATGGCATTTGGTTAAATTTGAGATATCCTACTATTCCTCCACATTTACCACCACGATATTTGAAATAGATAAGAAAACTAACTCCATCCTTTGAGGCCAGAGGTAACAAAATTGCATATTAGAATGACTCTTTATTATATTGGTTGGATGTTGTTTATTTATAATATATCCAAATTATTTATGAAAAAATACATTACATAACTATGTTAAATTTATTATAAATGGTGAATTACATATAATTCATGACACATCTTATGAGAGACTTATTATACCTTAGAGTTCACATGTGTAACCAACAAATTCACCTTTCAAGGAGTGAATAATTTACCACCACATGATCCATACATGTAGTCCATTAGTATCATATATTTCACTAACTAAATTCGAGACTATTATTTATCCATCTAGTTTATAAATATCTTAGATATCCATTCCCATAGGTGCACCTTCAGGACATAAAACACTAAGTCACCCATATACAAGAACTTATTCACCCAGATACTATGATTTATTTATGAATTAAATTATTAATATTATCACCATATATTCCCACACATCTACAAGGGATCCCTAAGCCCATTTAATACACATTCCTATTAGGAATGATTGTAGTTACTACACATGTTATGATAATTTTCAGACACATTGAGAGACATATCAAGCTCCTATAGTAAAAAATTTAATGATATAAACCATATTATTATTTATCCATGGTATCCTACATCATGTGCTTCATTTAAACATATTTAACTAATTTTACATAGATTATTTCTTCTAAAAGCCATGCATTCCATGTGCTTTCCTTTCTACAATTTTATTGCATTCTTCTATTTTCTAGATTTGACATCTTATAACTTGCCTCCCATTGCTTTTCAATTATTCTATCCACTTATTTATGTCAATTAATATCATGTTTTTTCCTATAATCTTTGATTTTTTATCCTATTATTATCACATGCATTGGAAACCCAATGATGAAACCATATATATTAAGGCCCCATATTCTAACATGCATAGAGTTTTGAGGGAAATTGTAGGTTTCATAATATCCTCCTCAACTTTTACATGTTATTTGTGTAATTTTTATTATCTTATAGAATATTATCACATTTTTCCATTATTATATTATGTTCTCATGTGAATTTACATTCATATAGATTTGTATATAAAATTTATAAAAAAATTAAAAAAAATCATTATAAAATTCAAAAATAGAAAATATTGCTTTGTAATTTGTTACATATCTACCTGCTAGTGGTTTTTATATCCATACATATACACTTACATTGGTATTTATTTGAGTGAATTATATGAATATATATATGAAACATATGACTATGTATCATTCATGTCATGTGGATAAATTTCACCCTATAGGAGTGATGACATTGATGATATGTGGCTATGTGAGGTGAATATTAATACAACATATTATCATATTAATATTTAACTTGTTCTTCATTTATGATATTAAGATAAATTTTAAATTCAGTCATCCAAATTATATTACTACATAGATATTTTGTGTTATGTGGATATCTACTTAGATTGGTTACATTATGAATTATGTTTGATTATTTACATTTATGTGCATATGTATGTTTGTGTGTCCTTGTCCATAGAGGATCCTCTTGTTATGTTATCAGGGCTTATGAGTCTCATCTATATGTTTTGGATTAATAACTTCTATCTTGTCACTAATTTTTTTGGTACTAACTTTGGTGCCATTGTTTGATAAATCATGTGATTGTTTCTATGAATTTTATCATGAACATTAATATACTATGTTTTCTTCCATGATATATTCATAAAATTATGTCAGGGTATAATTTGTTGGTTCCTATGCTTCCATGATAATTACCATGGATTTATTAGATCAAATTATTGGTATGAATTTGTTATGTACCTAGGGATATGATATATGGGTTGATGGAGATGCTGACATGTGGCACACATCCCCTTAGTTATATGGGTACAATATATTAGGATAATAGAGTAACTTGTGGAAGTAGTACATTGGGTAATGGTCAGCCTACATTGGATTAGGAGGTTACCCATCCATGGGTGAGATAGATGTATATATATATATATAGGAGATAAATATCATGGTAAATATATCAAGTAAGCATTGAGTCTTCTATTGTACGAGGATATAGGAGGTTGTCCCCTCGAAGAGACATTGTGGAGTTATTCCTTCCTAAAGGAGTATTATATGGTGTTTCCCTACCTTAAAGTTATTTCTTCATATATTGAATATCAATATCATATCATAATTTATTAGTTCTATATCTAACACTACTAGGTAGATACTTGATACCTCAGGGTATGTTGGTTTTCCCTATATTACTTTTCCATAGGGTCATGGGATAATTTCATTAATATTTATTTGCTATTGTCTATCCTATTCCATGAGACATGTCTATATGATATTGTAATCCTTAGAGTTACATATTGGAAATTTAACTTTACATGATGTTATTTATTAAATGTGATACAAAACTTTAGGCATGATTGGTTTTCTATCTTTTTATAGATCTTTGAAAGCAATATTTTAAAATAATTTCATGTGTGATACAATCACCATTATTAAATATTATTAAGGATTAATTTAGATCATAAAATCCATAGTCTTATATAACACAATGGTTAACTCATAGTATTTGTAAAAAACAAAAGGGTTATTTTGATAGATAATATATATTTCAAAAACTATAGTCTGAATATAAACAATAAAAAACACACTCAAATAATCTCTCGTAATATATTTATGAATCACGTAAATATTAACTTGGATTTTGAATCTCCTAAAATACTTCTTAATATCCCTCTAATTATAATAATGCATAATACAATGACTAGCTAAAATAATTTATCATATAATATAGTCCCAGTGACTCATAAAAGGTCACACACATAACACATCAAAATATGATATTAAATGAGATTAAAATAAAATTTTGTGATTCTAGGAATTAAATATATGTAGTAAGGATATTGAAATGACTACTTCATTTAAGGATCACATTATGATATAATAACTTCCACTTCACAAAGATATTTCATGGAAATAAAAACATGAAAGACCACTTGTAATGATTCACATATTGAATTTTCATGAATAAATCCATGTGAAATTCCTTATTTATCACATGGTTTTGTTCCAATGCTTATACAAAATATATAACAATATTTTCAAGGCCAATTTTTCCACTAACATTATGGAATTGTAATATTTAACATTTCCTTCTATGCATGGATATTCAAAACTTGCTTTCACTAGATAGACTTTAAAAAAATACATGTTCCAAGATTATTGAGATTTTCAAGTTAAGCACACCAATAGGGTTTCATGTAAATATTAAAATGTGTTCTTTATTTTAAAAAATAAAAATAACTTATTGGAAGAATAATGAATTAGAGGGGGGTTGAATCAGTCTCAAAAACCTTTTATTTAATTTCACTTAAGCAATCATGAACCATTCAAGTAAACATATAGATCTAGCAAGCATAAAAACTTATCCATATAAGAATGAAACACAAAAACAAATCACATATGTGGTAAAACCTCAAGGGGAAGGAAATCCACTAATATTTTCAAGTGGAATACAGTACTATAATAAAAAAAAACAAAATTTATTGAAGCACCAACCCAAACTAGACAAACACCCACTTGGCTAGGCTTTAACAAGCACCCAGTTGTAAGGAGGCACCAACCCCCTAGATGAATCAGCACCAACTCAGCCACCTAATTTTTTTTATCATATTTATAACACCTTGTTTCTCAACCAATAGATGATGAACACCTCTTTATCTCTTTACACTCTTATCCCTCTCAAACTGCCTTATAGGCCTCTTCGCTCAATTAGGTCTCTTCAAGATAGATTAGGCCATATGAGATTGATATTCATACTTAGACCTAATGTTAGATATTCATGATAGTCCTTATAATATCTTATGATGGTTTATAATACCTCATTCAATTCAATTATCTTCTATTTCATTTTCTTAACATCCATTCCTTAACAAGCTAATTAGGTCTAAAAATCCTTATTATTATACAAGCCTCTTGCTCATACACCTCTTAGTTAGACACACGCACTTGCCCACTTAGATTTTTCACATAATAATCCTTAGGACACATTAAAATTAATAATAAATCATTACATTAGGTCATCCATAACTCAAATAGACCAAATCCTTCTTTAGGTTTCTTGGAGAACTAATTCCATTAGGCTTACTTTAGGACACGTTACACTTTGCCTTCCTTGGAACACTTTTAAACTCCATGCATGATAGGAACATATCATAAAATATACCAACACTAATGTCTTATATTATTAACAATATATTTTACAAGAAATCACTTCTTGAAACCCATCATTATTACTTAGTCCTATTAGGCTTGTGTATAATAAAAATCAACTTCTCACATTGCCTGGGTTTTACACTATTTGCACCATTAGGCTTGTTAGTGACTGGCATACTTGGATCACCAAATTATAGAATTTAAGGACTAGAACCAATCCATAAACCACCATCGAAATAAAATACAATTCTCTACCTTCTCCATCCATTCATTTTCAAACTTTGTCCATTACAACTTTTAACAGTTATAATAACTTCAAAAACAAGCCTATATTTGCACATATTTTTATCATCTATCTAACCACCATCACCTTGAGGTACTTGTGAGAGTAAAATACAATATCCAAACACTCACCTAGTCATAACAATCCATTCTAGGCACTTTTTATCAACATCTTCAACATCAAGTTATTATTAGGGTTCTAAGAGGGTTTAAACTTATCTGTAGTATTAATAATCATTCATAAAACATAACCCCTCAATCTAAAAAATAATGCTTATAATTTTTATCTAGGACCATTACCAATATACCATGAACTTCTTAGGTTCCCATGAAAAGGTTTGACTATCTAATGAGCATAAGAAAAACCTTTTCATGTTGAGAACCCTTTATTCTAAGCATTTGAGAGATATCCAAACCACTTTTCATGCCTTGTACTTCACACTATGACCTCAAACTATATGAAAAAAATTTAAACAACATAAATCACCTCCAACAATGCTTATATGATCTCAAACACCTTTAAATCTAAACATGACCCCTCATTAAGCCACATTCTCTCTCTTTGCTTTCTAGACCTTGACATATAAACCACATTAGGCTTTAAAACTAACCTTCATGCTTCTATACATGCACTCTCCACCTCACTCACATACTCAATAAACCTATCTCATTCTTAAACACTACCATACATACTTCACATGCCTTTATAATATATCATGATACTTCATTAGGCCAAGTCAGGTCTAGGAGTGGTCTAGGTGTAGACTTGGTCTGAAGGCCTTGCCCCTAAAGGCTCACATTAAAACAATCATGAGTGATTTAATGCCTCACATACATGTTAAAACAACCTCATAAAACCAATCCTTCTTGTGTTCACTCATCTCACTAGTCCACCATGCTCAAATATTTTCATAAGGTCCCTTCATACCATGACTAAGCTTAGGCTACTTAAGCACTTTATGCCTTGACCTAATCCTTCCATGTCATGACCTCAAAAAAACATCAAACAATAAAATATAAGAAATTGAAAATACTCATATCACTACACTATTCTCTTTCTGAGTATAACAATCTTCCAAATCCTCATACATACCTAAAACCACATGACCAAGTATCATATGACTTGACATCTTTCTTTTATACACCTAAACACTTTTGACAACTTGACCTATGCCTTCATGATACCATAATACATTATTTTCCTTAAAATTATTACCTTAAAATTATCTCTTTCCTTAAAATTCTCTCTTGTCTTCAAATTCATCTTGTCTCATCGCATACTATCAACTAGGGATAATCACCTTTGTTCATTAATTTGACTATGCTTCCTTTACATGGCTCACCCTTACATGATCTATAAATTCCATTTTCACATCACTCACACTCAATTTTACCTAAACCTTGAAATTAGCCACTATAAAATACAATTCTCAACAATCTCACCTTGTCATATCATGCACATAGCTTAATGACCACTCACCATACACCTTCACTAGATGTACCTTGACATCAGTGGAAACAACCTTGACATTAATGAAATAAATGACAACAGTTCTCATAAAACTCCCCCTTTTTAATTTATGGGAAACACACTATAGCCTAATCATTCTCATCTCCCCCATTCTGGTATTTTCCCCCCTTTGACATTAATAACAAAGGGTCTTCCACAAATTGCCACATCTAAAATCACACCTTGAAACAAAAGATCAACACATAAAATTTGAATCATTACAAGAAAATTTTCCCCCTTACTCCATTTATATCTCCTTCAAATGATATTAAATCATAAAACCATTCACCTTGTCCTTGAAATGACTTATATGACTCAAACCTTTGATCACACACTAGGCCACCATATTTTTGACATCAATTGAAGAATTAGTGAACCCCGCTTTGTTTTCATAACTTGATCTCACCAAATGAGTCATTAGGACTCTCAGAACATACTCATATTCCTTAAAAAATATTGATACCAAAACCAAATCTTCATATACTAATTGACTACATTTTGACCTCAGAAGCTTGATCTCAACCTTAGATCTCTCACCACATTGCCCACTAACTTCAAACATTAGAGCTACCAAGATTCCTAAAATCTTAGAATTGTAACACAGATATCATAAAATCCTATCAATATGAATCCTTCTTTTAATGCATCCTCATGCTTCTATAGATAGATGAGTGTCTCCATGAAGCTTAATGTATTCAACCCATTTCATAGGGCACTAAAACATGATAAACTCAGGAGATTCCTAGTTCCCCAATCTGCTATTCTCAACCATTTTATAATCATGAGACTGATAGTCCATTTTTATAATCCACTTAGGATTTATTGAAGCATTTGAATCATCCTTCTTCTTATCTTTAACTACCTTATTAATATATATAGATAACACATGTTTTTGACATTCCTTCACATCTAATCCTTACTCTAGTTTATAAAATAATACATTTTTATTAGTAGACTAATCATGAATCACCTTTACTATCTTTGGATTCCATACAAATGTTTGACCTTTCACATGAATTATAGGAGATCAATATACCTTGTTATGTATTGAAGTCCTACTAACTATATTAGGACAAAATCTTGCAATGTGTCCCACATTATGACAACTATAACAAATAAAATTTATATTCTTACTTATTGATTGATCAATCCTTCTCCTATGATCCCATGACAACTCATCCCTTGAGATAATTCTACAATCACTTTCTCTATGACTAGAGATATGAGAAGAAAAACAATAAACATTAAAAGAATTATAATATCTCATTACATTGGGCTGCCTAATTGATCTCTTCATGTTACCTTCATGTTGGTTCTCTTAACTTTTTCTAGATTATTACACTCTTTCTCAAACTTATTCATCTTGTCTATGAGTTTTTCATGGCCAACCTTCAAATAATATAGCTATGTCTTCAACTGATCATACTCAATTTATTTTGATTTTAACTTTGTATTGACATCCTCTAACTGATTCTTGATATCCTTGATAATATTCTCATATGTTTTGGCTTCTTTGACCTATTCATTCTTCAAGGTACATATATGTTCCTTAATACCCTTGACCATAGATCTCAACACATATTTCCTCTTCTTTTGGTGATTCCAATAATCTAGGGCACTTATGAGATCATATTCAAGATCTACTTCATCTTCTCCTTCTTCACTATCATAGTAGACTTTTTCATCATACATGTTGTCTTCTTCCTTAGATAAACCTGCTTCTTTAGATAAGAATAAAACTCCATTTCCAACTTGATTAACACAATCATCATCATCATTAAAAACATTATTATCACTTACCTCATATGACTTCTTGCCTTGAAACTTATTCAACATCTCTCTTACATATTTAGCTTGTGAAATGAATTGATCTTTATTGCTATCATGATACGCATTGTCATCATCAAAATCTATGCTTGCACTTCTAAGATCTCATTTAGGATCTTAGGCCTACTTAAAAGGATCATGCTCTGATGCCAATTTTTGGAAGCACAATTAATGATCATGGGGGTTAATCAATCTTCAAAACCTTACATTCAATTTGATTTGAGCAATCATGAACCATTAAGTAAATATATAGATGTAACAAACATAAACACTTATCCATATAAGCATAAAACACAAGAACACATCACATATTTCGGAAACCCTTAAGGGGAAGAAAACCCATTGATCTATACAAATTAACTATAGTCATATAATATAAAATCCAAATTTAATGAAACATCAACTCCACATGGAGCACCAACCCCAATGAGCCAAGAACCCACTTGATTAGGATTTAACAAGCACCCAATATCAATTAGGCACTAACCCCATATATTAAATAGTACCAACTCAGCCAATTTATTTTTTTGATTAGTTTTATAACACCTTGTTTCTCAACCAATAAATGATGACCACTTCTTCAACTCTTCACACTCTTATCCCTCTCAAACTACCTTTAGGCCTCTTCGTTCAACTAGGTATCTTCAAGATAGATTAGGTCATATGATCTTGATATTAATACTCAAACATACTATTATATATTCATTAAAATCCTTCTACTCTCTTATAATGGTTTATAATACCTCCTTCCACTCAAGTATCTTTTATTTCATTCGCTTCATAATCCATTCCTTAACAAACCAATTAGGCCTGTTGACCAAATTTGACTTATAGTAAAATGAGGTTAACCCCTAATATTTTAATATTTTTAATAAGGATTCCATGTGTCCTATAGGGTTTCATGTTGGTCTATTAGCTCACTTATCCTTCCCATAGTCTTTATTGAAGCTCATCTTCCTTGGAATGGCCTAGTCAACTAAAGTCGAACATGGTCAAGCCTTGGTCAAACTTGGTCAAAGTATAATATTGTTTCAAATTGTCATAATATGGTATTTGTCATGTTTAAATTTTCTTAGAATTCATAAAATGATCATTTTTTATGTCTCATGTGCAAAAAGGGGTCTTTTGGCCACTTTTTAGCCTATTAATTGACTTGTACAGACTTCCAAGAGGGAAAATTTGTCACCAAGGTGATTTTAAACATGGAAAAGGTCATAATAATGTCATGGATAGTTAGATGTCATCCAAGAGTTAGATATGTGTAGAAAGTGTGAGTTTCTCCTTGTTTTTAGGCCCTTTTGGGCACTTATATGGAATAGATGATTTGATCTTCAGCTAAAAATGTGGGTGGAGTGTCTTTTCACCTCCCCACACCCATTTCCACATTTTTTTTCAATGAAAATTCAAAAAGGTTCATCTGCAACTTATTTTCCCCCATTTTCTTTTGGCAATCAAAAAGGGGTCAACTTGAAGCACTTGGCATGAACCATTTAGGTGGAGATGGGAGGAGTGCTTATGGGGGTGGATTTTAATCTAAGAACATGTAATTTTAATAAAAATAACTTAAAATTTTGTGTCTCCTCCTTTATTAAGAATGGCTAACACTCCAGGAAACTTTTTATGCATGTTCAACAATGAAGGGGTCTCATTTTGAGACTATTTTAGATTTTATTGTGTTGGATTGATGGGTTTATGTGTTAAAGGTGTTTCTACATGATCTTCAAGAAATTACCATTCTTATTTTAGTTTTGTAAGGCTCAAGTACTTGGGGAAACCTCTTTTAGGTGTATACATGCTTGCAAAATGATTATTTTGCACTTATAGTCGTCTCATTTACCTTGAAAGTGATTTATACACATTGGAAAAGGTATTTTGATGTTATTTTTGGGATGCTCAAAATTATTTTTATGCATTTAAGGGTTGAAAATTGTATTTAAGATGTTTTGAAGGCCTTTCATTTCATATTTCTTGATTTTTCATGTTTTCCCTACATGTCACAGTCCAAACATTCATCTACAGCTCCTTCTAACATCATGGTGGGATATGAAGAGGTATATGAACATTCAAATTTCTCAACATTTCCATGTATGCATTGATATGCCTAAAGGAGGCACATAAATTTCCCATTCATAAAGAGTTTCAAATGGTTTATACCATAGCTCATTGTGGTGCATTAGATATCTACCTTCAAGTGGATTTAACATATGATTTAGGGGTCTCATAGAGATTTTGGAGCATTGGAGAAACATGTTATACCTTGAAGTTACATAGTATTATGTTTTAGACCTTGGTGAAGGTCTATAATGGAGTACAAACAAGTGTATCTTCTTACAATTTTTACCCTTTCTACCTATAGGTGAGAAACTAACATACCAATGATGTTACAAAGGATTGAAAGCACATATTTGGTAATGTTAAGCAACTTAGACCATCTCCTATAGGTCCTAGCATATGATGGATTAATTTTAGCTTGTTTGAAGTATCAATGAGGAAAAAGGTAAAGCTTAAACTATCTTGGATCCACCATCCCTGAATTGTCCAAATAGAGGGTAGGGAGCTTTTCGAAAATGACATATTACTTGTTTGACATGGTTTTTAAGCACATAATTGGGTGAACTTTGTTGTATCTAGCATAGATAATCACCTTGAAAATCATGGGTTCAAGGAGATTAGTATAGGTTAGAGCTTAAGCACCTTGAAAATGGTAAAAAAACCACTAAGAAGTTTCAATGACATTTACAGGAAACTTACTAAAAGAGACCTTCTTCAAGCAATTAGGCATAACCTAACTAGGCCCTATAATGAAATTACTCCAAGTAACCCAAACATACATTCAATGACTAAATATCACCTTATCAAGGTTATAACATGGTTTTTACCTCAAAGGACTCTCCCTAGTCCATACATTTGCTTGGGAAGTGAGACACAGCCCTGCTAAGGAGGTTACTTGAAAGTTGAAGGTGTATGAGATAAAGGGTTGAGTTTAAACCTTGTTTTAAACTTTAAAATAGAATAGGATGTTTGGTGACTTAAAAAAATTAAATAACAATCAAAACATCTTCAAAAAAGTTTCAAATGACCCCAAACACACTTATAACCAGTTGACTATGACTGAGACAGTGAGCAAATAGCAGTAAGACCCAGGGTAAGGTTTATTTTATTTTGAGATATCCATGAGATGCTATAGTAAATAAAACTTAATGGGATAGGATGAACACTTACACAAAGGTCAATATGACCTATAAAACCCCTTGGAAATGATATAAGAGCTAACATAGGTCTGGAAGCATTCACCTATAGGCAAGACCCTAGAGGAATTGATCTTAGTTAGGAGTGAAGGGTATTTTTGAGCTCAAATTGAACATTTAGGTGAGTTTAAAATAAATTAATGATTTTTTAGCTCAAAATGGTTTCATATAGGCCTTCTCACATCATTTATAAGTGAAAATAACCCCTACATTCACCTATAGGAAGGGTAGCAAGTAGAACACACCAACTCAAACAGAGGCATGAGAGGTACATTAGTGCAAGGAATAGGGTTCAATGTTGTAAAAATATGGGATTATTTCCTAAATATACACATTTTTAGTGTCATATATCTTTCAAGGATGGATAATAGGTCTACATAGGACCCTAAGATTCTTTACACAAGCCTATACTCCAAACATACACAGTCTGTCATTATTGAAAAGTTTGTCTGAGGAAATGGGGAAGTTGGAGGCCTTGTTCTTGGAACCAAGAGATACAAATTGGTATGTATCATCCTTTAAAATTGTGTAAAATCATAATATGTTTTTTTATGAGGAAGTAAGGAAATATTCCTCTGTTCTTATCTCAGAGATAGGGCACTTTTGCCTTACACAAAGAGGTAGTTTTGAGAGAAATGGGGTAAAACATGAACCAAATGGTAGGGAAGGATCCATTTAGGGTTTTATAAGCTATTATATATCTATGAAAACTTTAATATCCATTATATAATGTTCGATAACAAATAGGGGGTCCTATACAACTAGACCTACAAGTAGTCTTAGTTAGGCATGATCAAGCTTAGGTCCAAATAAGAGGTCAAGTTCATTTTTGGCCTAAGGAAAACATATAAATGATTTATGTCATATTCATATAGGTATATATTATTTTTTAAATATTTTAAATATCATGGTAATAAAAATTAGTGGTTTTTTGTCTCAAAGGAGTAGGCAGGCTCATTGACAAGGTATAAACCTTGTCTCAAAGCAGGGGTCTTTTCCATTTATGGATCTTGGTAAGATATTATATGTATATTAAAAGGTGTTCCAACCCTTTATTTTTAGGATATCCACCAAGAATCCATCATTTGGTCTAGAATGTGCCTTCTTGGATATTATATGGATATCTTTTTGCCCAAGTATGGTGAAGCCCTACCAAAATTTTGCCTTGAGATAATAAATACAAGTGTTTTACCTCATTCAAATATTTCACTCAAGTGTATATGATGGTTGTTAGTCTTGTGAAAGTGTAAGTTTCATTTACCTTCACATGTTACTCTCCTTAGTACCTTGTGTGTTTGTAATCTCTCTTTTATAGGTCATCAAGAAGTATCAAATTAGATTGTAGGTGTGGTGAGTAGGATACTCAATAGAATGTCTTATAATGCCTATTTTTGAGTTCTTCCTAGCCGATGTTATCCCCAAGACCCCATGTTGAAGCATTGATGTAAAAGGGAAGATTGACATTGGATGAAGTGTACTTGCAACTTGTCCTTATCTCTAAGGGCATCCTAATAGTATTATTAGATCAAATATTTTGTTGTATCACCTCCTATATACTAGGTTTAATTTCATGTTATCCTATCCCTTTCCATCCCCAAGTGTTAGTAGTAGGATATGAGCTTTAGTGATGCATCAAGGAGAGCTAGCCCCTAATTTAGAGATCCACCTCCTAATAGGGATACCCACAGCCCTGAGGTAGTTCCATTATCTCACTTGAACGAGGATAAGCTTGTCCCATCTCCTCATTGGGTGAAATTTCAAGTGACAATAGTTTTTGGCATGTCCAGTGGGACTAAAGGTCCATACCTTGAGAAGTTTTGGTGTTATTCTCAAGATACTAACCATTGGGTGAAATTCACTAAGCACTAATGGCAATTCCAAGTACATATTTACTAGTTGATTAGTCCATGTATACCTATTTAGTGGTTTTTCCTTGTTTCATTCTTTTTTATGAGTAATTCATGGAGAATTATGAGTTTGAGCTTGTCACTTATTTCTCAAGGTTGCCTTTGAACTAACTAATCAAGGTTGCCCTCCCAATATTGAGAATTTTATTGCTACTTTGGAATCCCCTTTGGCCAAGCTTCCTATTTTTGAAGTGCCTAATGTTGATGTCACTAAAAGGGAGGATGAAATTGAAATATTAGATTGGATTGAAGATTAAGAAGGGTTGAATGTTGATGAGGAGAGGTCAGGTTGTGAAGATGTGGAAGAAGATCCTCCTTAAGTTGGAAAACATGCCTTGAAAAAAGCTCTCTTGGACTCCAAAGAAGAGGAAATGGTCTCTTTTGTTTCTCCTTTTCATGATATAGACTAGTCAAAGGATGATGATCTATGGTAGAGATTTGGGACCTTATTTAATGAAGTTGAATCCCTCAAAGAACCTATAAATCCTTTGGAACAAACTAGAAATGCCAAGCAAGAAGATGTGTCTCAAAAGGAAGACATGTGGCATATTTATATATAAATGTTCAGAGAGTATGAGGAAGGTAAGAAGACTAAGTTCCTCAAAAAACAAGTCTAGGATGTTGGAGAGTAGATATTTGTTAAAGAGAATCATCATGAAGAGAGACTAGATCATAATGGAGCAATATATGATGATCTTGAGCCTTTTGGATATGATGAGAAGTTTAGTTCTATAATCACCTATGAAGCTACCTCTACTAAATTAAATGAAGAATGTGAGAAAGAATCACTTCAAAATGATCTTGATACAAGCCCCTTAAAGAGTTTGAAGGGATTGCTACTATTGAGAAGGATGATGAGATCCTTCAAGAAGAGATTGACTTCTAACAAGTTGTCTCATGCATAGATACACCAATCTATAATGAGGAGATGAGAGGATAGTAGTATGAAGCATATTTTAAATTCCAAGAGGACTTCATCTACTTTGGAGACCTATTTGAGATGACTCCATTTAATGACATGTCAAATCAAGGAGATAAAAGAAAGCATGAGTCATCTAACACCCCATCCAAGATGAAGCATGCTTGGAATCCTCACTTATCTATTGAGGAAGGATATATAAGGTACTTCCATTTTGATCCAAAAATATAGGTATGATCAAGATGAATGTACATATTTGTTTATTTTTAGTTGCATCTCATTTTCCCTAAGTACTTAGTAACACAAGTGTGTCCTTGTTTTATGTCTTATTGGGTCTTTTTCATATTGTTATTTCCCTTTGTTTGTTTTGAGGTAATATTATCTATCTTTTTGGTCAATGAAAGTTATGGTCCTACTATTTTTAGGTGCATTCTAACTCCCTTGCCCAATGGATAGGATAAGGCTACTAGTCTTTAACATAGGCAAGTATGTTACCCTTAAGAGTTACCAAATTATTTACAAAATTTGACTTCTAGTAAAATGAGGTAAACCCATAATATTTTGATATTTTTAAGAAGGTTCATATGTGTCCTATAGGGTGTCATGTTGGTCTATTATCTCACTTATCCTTCCCCTAATCTTTATTGAAGCACATCTTCCTTGGAATGGCCTAGTCAACCAAAGTCAAACATGGTCAAGCCTTGGTAAAACATTTTAAAAGGTTTATTTTGTGTCAAATTGTCCTAATATGGTATTTATCATGTTTCAATGTATTTACAAGTCATAAATTTGTCATTTATTATGTCTCATGTGTAAAAAGGGGTCTTTTGACCACTTTCTAGCCTATTAATTGACTTATACAGAATTACAAGATGGAAAATTTATCACCAAGATGATTTTAAATGTGGAAGAGGCCAGAATAATGTTAGGAATAGTTAAATGTTAGCTAAAAGTTAGTTATGTGTATAAAGTGGGAATTTCTCCTTGTTTTTAGGCCCTTTTGGGCACTTGTACAAAATAGATGATCTGATTTTCAGCTAAAAACATGGGTTAATTTTATCTTCACCTCCCCAAACCAATTTAAATTTTTTTTCCAAGGATAATTCAATAATTTTCATCTAAAACTTATTTTCCCCCATTTTCTCTTGGCAAACAAAAAAGGGTCAATTTCAAGAACTTGGCATGAACTGTATAGGTGGAGTTGGGAGGATTACTTTTGAGGGAGGATTTTAATCTAAGTTAATTTAATTTTAATAACAATAACTTTAAATTTGGTGGCTCCTCCTTTATGAACAATGGCTAACACTCTAGGTAGATTTTTATGCATGTTCAACCATGAGAGGGTCTCCTTTTGAGCCTGTTTCATATTTAATTGTCTTAGATTCATGGGTTCATGTGTTTCAAGTTTTTATAAATTATTTTCATGACATTAATATTTTTATTTTAGTTTTGGAAGGCTCAAGTACTTGGGAAAACCTCTTTTAGTCTTCGACATGCTTTCAAAATGCCTAGTTTGCACTTACAGTCATCTCAGTTGCCTTGCAAGTGATTTATCCATGTTAGATAAAGTGTTTTTATTTTTATTTAGAGATTATCTTGATGTTTCTTTATTTTTCATGTTTTCCCTACATGTCATAGTCCAAACCTTCATCTACAGCTCCTTCTAACTTCATGGTCAGATATGAAGAGGTATACAAACACCCAAATTGCTTAACATTTCCAAGTATGAGTTGGTATGCCTCATAAAGTTCCCATTCATAAAGAGTTTCAAAAAAAATATACCATATCTCACTATGGTGCATTAGATATCTCCCTTCAGGTGGCTTAAGCATATGATTCAGCGGTCTCATGGAGATTTGGAGCATTAGAGAAACATCTTGTGCCTTGAAGTTGCATAGTATCATGTTTTAGAGATTGGTGAAGGTCTTAAATGGAGTAAAATCAAGTGTATCTTCTTACACTTTTTTACCCTTTCTACCTGTAGGTGAGAAACTAACATACCATTGATGCTACAGAGGATTGAAAGCACATATTTGGTAATGCGAATCAAATCAAACCATCTCCTAGAGTTCCTATCATATGATGGATCAATTTTTATCTTTTTTAAAGTATTAATGATGCAAAAGGTAAAGGGTAAACTACCTTGGCTCCAGCACCCCTGAGTTGTTCAAACATAGGGTAAAGAGCTTTTCCAAAATGATATATTACTTGTTTGACAAGGTTTTGAACAACATAATTGGGTGAACTTTGTTGTCTATATCATGGAGAATCACCTTTAAAATCATGAGGTTAACATATTATTATATGTTAGAGATTGATCATGTTGAAAATGGTAAAAAAACCACTAAGAAGTTTCAATGACATCTACAAGAAACTCACTAAAAGAGACCTTCTTCAAGAAATTAGACATAACCTAACTAGGTCCTATGCTCAAATGACTCCAAGTAACCCAATCATACATTAAATGACTAAATATCACCTTATCAAGGTTTATAACATGGTTTTGACCTCTAAGCACTTCCCCTAGTCCATACACAGGCCTAAGAAGTGAGACATAATCCTCCTAAGGAGGTTACTTGAAAGTTGAAGGCATATGAGATAAAGGGATGAGTTTGAACCTTGTTTTAAAATTTAAAAGTGAATAGTATGTTTTGTGACTTAAAAACATTCAATAAAAATCAAAAAATCTTCAAACGAGTTTCAAATGACCCCAAATGCACCTGTAATTAGTTGATTATGACTGAGACAGTGAGCAAATAGTAGTAAGACCTAGGGTAAGGTTTATTTTATTTTGATATATCCATGACATTATATAGTAAATAAAACATAAATGGATAGTATTAAAACTTCTACCAAGTTCCATATGACCTCTACAAACCCTTATAAATTATAGAAGAGCTAACACAGGTCTAGAAGCATTCACCTATAGGCAAGACCCTAGAGGAATTGATCTTAGTCAGGAGTGAAGGGTATTTTTGAGATAAATTTGAATATTTATGTGAGTTTAAAATAAATTAATGAATTTTTGGATCCAAATGGTGTCATATAATCCTTCTCACATCATTTCCAATTGAAAATAACCCCTACATTCACCTACAAGAAGGGTAGTAAGCAAAACATACCAACTCAAATAGTGGCATGAGAGGTACATTAGTGTGACAGATAGGGTTAAATGATGGGAAAATAGGGGATTATTGCCTAAATTGAAACATTTTTAGTTTAATATATATTTAAAGGATGGATAATAGGTATACACAGTACCATAAGATGCTTTACACAAGTCTATACTCCAAACATACATAGTCTGCCATTATTGAAAAGTTTGCCTGAGGAAATGGGGGAGTTGAAGGCCTTGTGCTTGGAACCAAGAGCTAAAAATTGGTATGGAGAATACCTAAAACCTTTTTAATATATTAATATGTTTGTTTTTTGTGAGGAAGTAAGGAAATATGCCTCTATTCTATCTCAGAGATAGGGCACTTTTACCTTACATAAAGAGGTAATTTTGAGAGAAATGGGCTAAAACATGAACTAAATGGAAATAGAGAACAAATTTAGGGTTTTATAAGCTGTGATACATCTATTAAAACCTTAATAATCCTTCCATAAGGTTTGATACCAAACAGGGGGCCTTATACAACTAGACCTACAGGCAGGTTTAGTTCAACATGATCAAGCTTAGCTACAAATAAGAGGTCACTTTCATTTTGGGCCTTAGGAAAAAATCTCAATGGAATTTTTCATATTAAAATCTGTATAAATTATTTTTTCAATATTTTAAAGAGCATGGTAAGTTCAAATAGTGGTCTTTTGGCTCAAAGGAGTAGGTAGGCTTGTTGATAAGGTATAGACCTTGTCTCAAAGCAAGGGTCTTTTCCATTTATAGCTCTTGGTAAGATATCCAGGGATGGGAGAATGTTTATAGGAAATATTCAGAGGTGTTAAAACCGTTGGTTTGTATTAAATCCACTAGGAAGCCATCATTTGGTCTAGAATGTGCTCAAACCTTGCTAATTGTGCAAAATTGACTCGAATGGTCATCTTGGAATGTTTATATCTTTCATGAGCCTTTGGATGGGACATGGAGATATTTGGATATTATTTAAGGGGACCTTAAGAATAAACAAGTGACATTTGGAGATGATTCTAATGTCAAAAATTTATGAACAAAGGTTAAGACTAGAAACCACTCAAAACCCTTGTAAACCCTCCATAGAGACCTAATTAGGAAGATAAGGAAATTTGAGATTCCATAATGTATGAAGGTTCCATGAAAACACTTATATTATGTAGAGTAATATTAATATATTCTTCACATGTGACTTAGGTGTATGGACCTATAGATAATAGGTAAAAATAAGGCTTATTTTGACCATTTTTTGTTTTTTGTAGGTATGGAAAAATTTCATGAGACCAAATCACTTTTGAGAGAAGATTTAGGACTTTTTATAGGTCCTCATACTCATTTTTTGATATGTATTTCCTCCTAAATTTGGTTTTTATCTCTCATTTTGGTTAGTTAGAGGGAACAAGTAGTGAACACTTGGAAAAAATGGTGAAACTTCATTTGGGAGGCCTTTAAGGTCTATTTGATGAAAATAGTGCTATTAACACCTTTGAAAAGTGTCATCCCTCCATTTTCATGGATTATTTTGAAAAATTAGAAGATTTTTGGTGTCAAGTGTGGGAGATGCTTGGAGAAAGCTCATTTTTGAACTACTAAGGATAATTGTGCATGGATAGAATGATAGGGATAATTAGGAACATATCTAATTCATGTGATGGATTATTAGTGACACCCCTCACTCAAATCCATCAATATACATGATCAATTTTAGGGATAAGGAAATTTTGGAAGGCTAATCATGAGAGGCAATTTTTTATGCAAGAGGAGTTTTTTGACCACTTTGCAAGTCTTGGATGATTAGAGATAAAACTTGTATCTCCTTTTAATATATGTCTCACCCCATTCCTCTCTCCCATGTAATTTTAACTTATCTTCACATTGTTGACACATGTCAAAGTGACTCTTGGACTCCCCTTCTCTATCTCTTCCCATTTCTTTTATAAATTTAGCCTTCTTGGATATTGTATGGATATCTTTCTTCCCAAGTATGGTGAATCCCTACCAAAATTTTGCCTTGAGATAATAAATAATTTTTTTTTACCTCATTCAAATATTTCACTAAAGTGTATATGATGGTTGTTAGTCTTGTGCAAGTGTAAGTTTCATTTACCTTCACATGTTACTCTCCTTAGTACCTTGTGTGTTTTTAATCTCTCTTTTCTAGGTCATCAAGAAGTTTTAAAGTAGATTTTAGGTGTAGTGATTAGGATACTCAATAGAGTATCTTATAATTCCTATTTTCTAGTTCCTCCTAACCTATGTTATTCCCAAGACCCCATGTTGAAACATTGACGTGAGAGGAAAGATTGACATTGGATGAAGTGTATGTGTAACTTGTCCTTAACTCCAAGTTCATGCTAATGGTATGATTATAGAAAATATTTTAGTGTATCACATCCTATATAATAGGTTTACTATCATGTTATCCCTATCCATTTCCATCCCCAAGTGTTAGTAGTAGGATATGAGCTTTAGTGATGCATCAAGGGGAGCTATCCCATAATCTAGAGATCCAACTCCTAATAGGGATACCCATAGCCTTGAGATGGTTCCATTGTCTCACATTATTGAGGAAAATATTGTCTCGTCTCATCATTGGGTGCAAGTTCAAGTGACAACAAGGCCTAAAAAGCCTTATTCTTATACAAGCCTCGTGCTCATACACCTCCTTATCGACCACACATACTTTCCCAATTATATTTGCCAAAACACGGGCCTTAGTAAATTTTACAAGCAATAATAAATCATTATAATGTTAGTCATATCTCAAATATACCAAATCCTTCCCTAGGTTTCATGGAGACCTAATTCCATAAGGCCCACTTTAGGATAGATTACACTTTGCCTTCCTTAGAACAATTTAAAACTCCACACATGGTAGGAACATATCATAAAATATACCCTCATTTATGTCTTATATCCTTAAAAATATATTTTACAAAAAATCACTACTTGAAACCCCTCATTAGTACTCAATCTTATTAGGTCTATGTACACCAAAAATCAACTCACACTGCCTAGGTTTTGCACTATTTGCACCATTAATCCTATTAGAAAATAGCCTAATTAGATAACTAAATTATA
>JARHVA010006469.1:557500-860000 GCA_037957365.1 Torreya grandis | reverse complement strand
TTTCAATATCCTTTTATAGTCAATTATGTCAAGATCGCATTCAATGGTCTAGAATTCACTACACTACCATCCACTTATAGTGGACCTATCCAAAAAAAAATTTGGTTCATGATGTTGATCTTGAGCCTATATGGTCACATCTTCTTCTTCTACTTGAATATAATAAAACCAGTTAATACAAATCAATGTGCATGATAAGTATGCTTCTTATTATTTTCTAAAAATACCAATTTCTCATATTTAATTCTTTGTCAAAATCAAAATAATTGAATATTATACATCTTTAGCATTATCACATATATAATTTTACACTTAAAATTTAAAATAAAATTTATATATGTTTTATAGAAAATAGGGTCAAATACATTGGTGAATCCATACATTTATATTTTGAACATTGCTGATTTTGTCAATTCTTATTCTAAGGTTTCAACTAAAATTCTAATTTTTCTAGAATTAGAGAGAAATATAATAATACTTTACTAGATTTGATTGAGTGTTTCTCTAGGGTTTCTCTTTGACCTCAAGGATTCATAATTCATCTCCTTAAACATAAATATTTTATTGTCATTAGTTTTCCATTTATTTTTTTCTCTTTATTTTCCTATAAATTGTGTTATGAAAGTTTTAAAACTCATAAGAGTTGTTCTAGGAAAATTATTTTTTTCAATTTTACCTGAGATTTGTGTGAGGGGTATTTCACCAATAATCAAACAAATGTGTTTTAGATTATATATACAAATATGTATTGCATATAATTTTTTATTTAAAAATAAAACATTAAGTATTTATAAGGTTATTTTTGAATTATTTTTAAAAAAAATTTAGGCCACCTAGTTGGACAATATTATACTTTGAAGTGTTAAAAAATTATTTTTTATCCATAGCATAACTCCAGGCATTTGTTCTTGTAATAAAGTAGTAAACAGTTAGCCACATGAAGTTACTATCAATTTACCTTTGAGATAAGATAGTGCATTTATGTTAATAGTGGAATCCTTCATAGTTATTTCCTTTTTAGATATGTTCATTATTTATGAATAGGATTAGTATATCAATAGCCTACAAAAAAATGCACCCTTGACTAGTTGTACCCTTAATCCTTGTTTTAAATATCAAATTTTTACAATTAAATTTCTTATTACATCAATTATAATTTTTTGTACACCTTTGTATGCCACTCAATAATATTCATTATTATAATCCTTTAAGATGTATTTCTAAACTAAGTGGAAGTCTTACTGAGCATATTCAAATTCCTCCAATGTCTTTTAAAATGGATAGCATAGATATTATTTATCAATATGTTGATGTAACACTTCACAAATATATGCACATTGAAGATGATGTTAATGATAAAATGATAATTAAACTATACAATAAAATAAATATAATCCTGAAAGTTCCAATATGATTTATCCCAATGAACTCAATGGATTAGACCCTGAGCAAGTCCAAAAATTGTTTAATTTACACCAAAGACATTAATAATTTCCCCATCAAACAAATAAAGTTTTCTAATTATTTACAACCTCTCAAACCACATTCCAAGTAAAAATATATTTACTTTGATTAGAAAAATAATAAGTGTCATTCAAAATTTTAAAACACTTAATTTAATGTGTTTTATCCTCCACTATTGTATATATTACTATTTCAACCACTAGAATTACACGTGTGAATTGTTGGGTTATTTTAATTAATTCTAGCTCTAGTGCTAATGTCTAGCCCAACTAGCTAGTGTGATGGCCCTTTCACACAATATTTAGGTTTTGTGTGCTCACCCAAAGCGTGTGACAAATGATCATTTCCATTAGTTTTTGTCGCATAGTTTGGATAACTTATTCATATTCTTATCTTTATAGAAATTAAACAAGGATTATATAAAATCATAAAAATACTACCTTGATACCATGAGTTCTAGGTTTAATTAATATCATCACATAGATTATAGTCATGCTCTATTAGTATTAAGTGCCTAAAAAGAAAAGAAGATAAGATGTCTCTCACATAAAAATATAAACATTTAGTTCATACCATCACTCATAGAAACATAAATTGATACAACCTATTATGTCATATATTAGGCTTCAAGTAAATGTTTATCACAATATCATTCCAAAATTCATCCTTATGTCTATCACCTTAATGATTTATAACGAGGATATTTATACTTGTTTTGCCTTGACGAAGTGTTTACAATCATTAATGGCATGAATATTTGGCCAAAAAACTATGAGTCATGGCACTTAAAAATTATTTATTCCTAAATATTTGGGCCTCTATTCCCCTTATATCCTTGCTATATATTTTATCTCTACTACCATGTGTTCCTATCCTTGTGGAGTGGTACAAAACTTCCTATCAATAAGGTCAGAGTGACTTGTATGAACCATTATTCTAACTGCTCTTGATTCTTATGTGCTCCCTTAGTCCTCTACTACTATTCCAAGTCCTACATCTTCAAGTTCCTCATGAATAATTCCCCTCTAATTGGATCCTCTCGCATTGGTTCCTTTGCATTGTTTTCCTCTTATGACTCATAGGTTTTATGTCACGGTGATTCTACGCCTATCAGTTTCATGCCATGGTCCTACCATACCATGGTCCTCCTATGCAATGTTCCTTCCACACAATTCTAGTTTCATAACAAAATGTGATAATACTTAATCAAAATTATAGGGCCAACATTACCCCACACTGTGCTCTTAGTCCATTCTAGACTAAATCATACTAGTATTTTACCAAAATTTAGGCCTCAACTACTTAAGTTCCTTCTTCATATTCTCCCAATGGGATAATGCCTTGAGAACCTTCATATGTATTCCTTTTATGGCCTCCTTTAATTATTTTATCTCCTTGGGCTGGCTTAGGGTCTCATTGGCCTTCTTGACCTGTTCATCCAGGGCTACAGTGGCATCCTTCTAGACATCTTTGAGTGTGGAGACCTCCTTTTCAACCTATCTTTGAAGGGATGAAAAAATTTCATTTAACTATTAATGATGTTTATTTATGGTGTCCTATGTCATCTCTATATTTTCAAATTCTTTTTCACACTCGATGTAATATTTTATTAAGAGTACAACATCAACCAACTACTGCCTATAGGCCTCTTCAACTTAGAGTTGAGCCTCCAAGACTTTATTAGGGCATGATAGCCATGAAAAAATACTATGCAAAATGGGGATAACTTCCCCAACTCTCTCTAAACTAATTTTAAGACATCGTAAATCATGGTGAACTATTATACCAACTCAAATCCCTCATCTTGCAGTGTGGGTTACTCCTTGCATGACTTGAGCAGCCATTCCACCAGGGTTTCTAGATTCCTTATGGCATTCCCATTAAGGATTATGCCATTTACTAGTGCTAAGTATTCATTCAAAATTGTTTTAAAAAGGTTTAAGATGCATAATTTTTCCTTTATGGCCTCTTAGAGTTATTGTTTCAATGTGGCCACTTCCTTGGCTAGTGTTTATTTATTTACAACTTCCTTATTATATATGTTTACAATTTTGGCATATTTCCTCTTAGCCATGTGCACATAAAAATATGACAAAATATTCTAGCATGAAATATCCATGCCCAGCTTCAAAAATATCATGTTTACAAGAAGAGGAGAGATCTTTTGTGGATTTACCCATAGTGGTTTTGATAACACTAGAGCATCTAGGCCCAAGGAAAGGCTATCCTTCAAGAGTTCAAACTTGTGCTACTCATCATAAATATCAATTAGGAAAGACATTTACTTGTTTCTAGAGTTACCTCCTTGGGGATGAAGTAAAACCAAATATATATCATCTTTTTTTAAACACCGAACTGATAATGTTCATTTGTATTTCTTAATGTACCTTCATCATGCTCTTCTTAGGTCTCAATCAGTCCCTTCCCCTTACTAGGGTCATGCTCAAGCTCATCCTCCTCATGGCCACCAATAGACATCTCACTTTCTTATTCACTTTCCCCCTCCTCATTATATTATGTTTCATCATCAAACAACAAATCATCAAAGGTAGTTTTATCCTCCCATACTAGGGAGAGAGTGTTTTCAAAATTGGAACTTGAGTTATGGTCATGTACCTCAGAGACTTCCTATTGGGGTGATATCCTTGGGGGATGTTATTGGGTAGCTATTAAAGTAGTATTACCTATGGTATATGGTTTTAGAGGTGGAGAAGGTGGAGGTGGAGATGGTGGTGGTGGAGGTAGAGAAGGTGAAGGTGGAGATGGTGGAGTTGGAGGTGGAGGTGGAGGTGGAGAAGGTGGAAGATAAATAATAGGAGTAGGATGAGGAGATGAAAGGTGGGAAAGTGAAGAGTGTAGAAGAAGAGAGAAATGGGATAGATAACTGTGAGGAGGAGATGGGGATGAATGTGTAGATGGTGAAGGGTGAGGTGGAGGTAGCGCAGAGGGCTGGGATTACATGTGTTTGAAGGACTATGCATATATAGTATTTTGTCATTTATGGGGGGTCTGGTGCCCACGTGTGCTGATGCCCACATATAAATACTTATTACTCTTTAGAGGTAGTGTTGAATGAAGTTTATCCTTAGTGTTTATAACCTATGGGTTCTTTCAAGGGTGTATCATGTAGAATAGTTTATGAACTTGCTCCCTGACCAGTGTTTACTTAACTTGTATGTTGATTAGGTATATATCCATCTTTTCCATGTAGACCTTCTTTCCTAGATGAACATATAACTTATAGAGTGTGTAAATATATAATTCTATCCTTTTAATTTTGCAAGATGATAGGTTACATGTCATATATTTGATTAATAGAGTCTATGAAATACCATGCCAAAAAAGTTTAAATTAACTTAAGCTATGTTGAGAGCTCTTAGATGGGTTTGTTTGGATTTGTGTGAGGGATAAGTGTTTCTTTACATTAAAATATGCTTGGTCGATAAAAAAAGGGGATAAATTATTGGGAATACACCACTCATCCCTGAATGTCACCTTGATCCCATGAAACTAGTACCTCATCTTGATTTTGTATGAGGGGGTGATGTGACTAGGGCATGTGAACACCTTGTAAAATTTAGTAGGTGAATTGTGCATGGGAGGGTACACCCACTTTAACACTCCATATCTATAATTTGTCACCCTAATTTCATCAAAAACTATTAAGAAGAGGATCAGCCCCCATGGAAACCTATACTTAGGCATCTGATGGGATCTTTCTATGTCTTTAACAATATTGTAGGTGAAGTATGTTGGGTGAATATTTTGTCATCAACTAACTGATGATAAAATGGGTATATAAAAAATAGTACAAGGAGATTTACACCAAAAAATTGTAGGTTTACCACATCTTAACGAGATAAATCTCTCCTCTCATCAATGGGAGGTTCCCTATGAATATTTATATGCTATATGTATATATAAGTAAGCAAAAATTAATACTCAAGGTAGTATAACACCATCCATCTCTCTTTTTTCAGAGAGGATGTCCAAAGAACAAAAGAGAGAAGTCTCGATCGATGGATAAAAGCATTCCTCTTCTTTTAGGAATGGTACCTAGCACAGAGCATAAAATCCCTTGAAGTTGTAACAAAGTCCACAAGGAAACCCACGTAAGCACAAAGTCTTTCGTCACCTCCTTCACTGATTCAAGAAATATGTAACAATAGAGTGAAATGAAGTACAAAGTCTTCGCCTAAAACTAAAATGAATAACAATGTTATCAAGATAAAAGTAGCTCAAAGTCTTTCTTCTATCTTGTAAAACCATCTTTAGATAATTTCAATACACACACTTTGCTTATTAAATCTAATAGATAGGAGATTATCAGGAAAATAACATAAGAAGTATTTCTTAAGTAACATAAATTACTCCAACACAAAGTTTGGAATAAACCTATTTCTCATTCATTCAATAAAATATGATTTACAGCACAAAGTCTCAAGAAGTGTTTTAATTTCAGCAAAGTTTTTGCTCTTAATTATCCAGAGATCCTTTTACAAAAGAGGTTCCCTCTATATATAGGGAGAAACCTTCAAAATTAAAAAAGATTAAAATATTAAAATATCTAGTCAAATATGAGTCATCTTTGACTTTGAGATATTTTTTTAAAATTTTTACATGTAATTACATATTACAAAATTGCATGCACTTTTACATGACAAAAGTGCATGAGAAGAGAGGAAGAAGAGAGAAAGGAGAAATGATTCAATTCTTGCCGCCAGACTTCCTTAGATGGGCATCATACATGGCAAGAGTGAATTTCCTGACTACTACAGTCAATTGCTCTACCTTTGCCTTATAGTAATCTTTCAACTCCTTTTCTCTGTCAAATTTTTGGACCATGGTATCCATTACAGACTATAGATCACTCTTTTCACCCTCATGAGTAACTTTCTCTAACTCAACACGAGAAATAGAATAGATGCTCATGTCAAAACCCTCAAGGGTTGTGTCTTGTGGAGGTTTGAGTATCTCTAAAAAATTGTACCCCTTTTCCTCAACCAATTTTGAAAGGATCCTTGGTCTCTTAGGGGCCTTAGCTTTCACTGGCACTATCTTGCCAAAATCAAAGTCATCTGAAGAGATGGCTAGCTTCTTCCTTTTGGGTGTGAAAGCTGATAACCAAAGAGGGAGAGTAGAAGTACTTACTATAGCAATAGTTCCTATAGCTGGTGTCACTGGGGTAATGTCTACACTGCTAGTGGGAATAGTGGGTGCAGTGGGAGTAACAGGTGAAACCATATTGGTTGCTGACTGGTCAATGGCAGAGCTTTCTCCTATATTGAAAAAAGGAGAAGAGAGATTAGGGATGGAACTTGAAGAGTGAAGGACATCTCTAGAAGTGCCTTGAGGATCACCAAACATAAATCTGGAAGAAGAGGTGGCTCCAAAAGAAGGAACACTAATGGGAGAAAGAGGTGAAGGAGATGCCATAAGAGATTGAGGTGGTGAAGAAGAAATGCCTGTAAGTGGTTATGCCCCTTCTTGGGAAGATAGAGGCTTAGTTCTCCACTGTTCTGAGGGCCTGTCATCTATCTCCATCTACTGAGCTACCTATTCCTAGGTGATTTGTTCTCCAACCCCCTTTGCTATCGATTATGGCTCCTTAGCAACTTTTGATTTCTTGGACACAAAGATGATTCTAGGCTTGTGAGGCCTAGATAGAGAAGGAACATCACCCTTATTCTTAGTCTTGTTCTTAGCCTTCTTCCTTGTCTCTACTTGGAATTCAGCCTCTGATCCTGTGACAAATTCCTTCAACGTGATTCCTTTAGCCACTAGCCAATCATTGGTGTTAGCCAATATTGGTTCAAATCTCCTCCTTAAAGAAGTCAATTCTTTTTGGGACCACTAAATTGGAGGAAGAGGAGAATTGGAAACCTTGTCAGCCAAGTATCTATTGTTGATTATGTTCTTATCATCGACCAAATTAGAGGGAAAATTAACAAGCCCTAGATATTCAATCTACTCCAGAGTCAGCCTATTGTAGTCCATCCTTTTGATTTTTTCTATCGTTGTCAAGTCTACCTAGATGTCTTCAATCATAGGCTCATGAAACTGAGTCTTTCTTCTAATCATATCTTTGACACCCTTATATTCAAAATTGTCTCTCCTTTTGAATTGATTCATGGTAACCAGCTGCATTTTTGTCTCCATTACCTTTGCTTTGGCTACAGTCAAAACTGAGTATCTACCAATTTCTATTGGGAACCTAAAACCTGGTTTTTTTTAGTTCCATTTGCCTAGTGTGTATGACAACAATTTGTCTACATAGCTCCATTAAGACTAACTTGTCAAAAGAAAATTTGGGAAATATATAGAGATAGCCTTGGAAAAAGACAACCTGCATATAGCAAAAGGAGGGGAATTATAAAAACATGTAGCCAAAATCATTGACGACCGCCCAGGCTTCATCTGATACTCTTTTCTATTCAAGCTGAGGATTGAAGAGGCATAAAAATACCACAAAGAAGGCATCATTTACCCTCCTAAAATTATGGATTGATCCTTGTAGTGTTAACTGAGGGTAATATGAATAGACTGGGGTGGTTCTCCTATCTCCTTCAGTTGTCAAACCTAGAAAGGTTCGCATTGAAGCTGCGGTGTATACTAAGTATGAAGTCATATAAAACTTTGAAGTTGTAGACACTTTCGTCAGTTGCTCATGAAGAGCATTGCTGATTTGCTCACCCCAGAATATGACTTGCTTCCTTTGTAGGATAATCTTGATGAAGGGATACATCCATTTGTGGAATTATGAAGAAGATGGTAGACCTCACACTTTACTAAGAAGAGTAATTAAGTCACCAGATTCTTCAATAAAATCACTCCTCAAGAAATTCTATGACCACCTAGATAAATTGGTCTTAGGAGTCTTAAGCCACCTGTTATTTATCACCTTCTTCGCCCTCTCGGGATCCTTGTCATACTCTCTCTATGCTTCAATGAAGTCAATTTTTAGCACTTCAGTAGCAGGGGGCATATGAAAACTTTATCAATAAATTTAGTGTTTAGCCAAATTATCATGTTGCCACTGGCATCTGACACCGACTTGGTCTCTTTGTTATATAACTAGGCACATTGGAGGACAAACTCTGTGTGATGTGTTGCTATAGGGAAAGAGGCAACTAGATGGATGTTGCTCTCAATGATTTTCTTCATCTCTGAGCTTGAGTTGGTCACCTTGGTTCTCTCCATGAACTTGGCCATATCCACATGGCCAATCTCTATATCTCTAATGTCGTCGACATTAGAAGTGACCGAGGTGATTAGGAAAACACCTTGGTATTGGTACTTCATGGCCTTTAACTTCTTCAGAGAAGCTTCAGTCATTGGGATGAGCCTTGATTGAGTGGGTGTCGATGAATGAGAATCCTCAGGGGTACTAAAATGATAATCATGATCGTTTAATTAGAGAAAAATAGGCAAATTAGGGTATTTGCATGTTGGGTGATCATGACTAAGGAAGGGCACTTGATAGGGCTGGGTCAGAAAGTGGGTCAAAAAATGAGAGGAAAAAGAGGAGGAGGTGAAAGAATGAGAGGGATGAAAATCTCTCTAAAGTTAGAGAAATTATAGAAAGATATGCAAGGGTAGAAAAATTTACCACCCTGGCATGTGGGAGAGACAACGTGCATAGGAGATAAATTTTGCCACTTGTGCATGTGGGATGAGAAAAAAAAGGCACCGACAGCAAAATTTGCTGCCCGTGCATACTAGCAAAAACATGTAAGGGCAGCAAAAATTGTGGCCCTTGCATCCATGTGTAAGGGCAGAAAATTTTTCCATCCCTACATGAGGACCTATACCAGCATCAAAATTCACTGCCAGTAGAAGAGATAGGTGGGGAAATTCCTTGGTTAGGGTGGCAAATTTACTGCCCTTGACAGGAGGTAATAAATTAGGGAAGGAAGGGAGGGTGGTGAATTTTCCTGCCTGAGTATGGGGAAGGAAGAATGGCCGATGCAAAGGGAGGAGAAAAAGAGCTCAGCGGGAAGAGGAAAGGGAAGGAATTTGAAGAAAAAAAAGAAAAACACAACCACAAACAAAACAACAACTGACAAAGAAAAGAACAAAATCAAAGGAAGAATGCAAAAAAAGATCTACCTAGAAAATAATGTGTGTCGCAAGCTCAAATCTATCGAAATGCACTTTTTCTTGCTTGTCAGATCATCTAGAGGTAGAAGGCAAGAGGAGTGGAAAGAATGAATCAAAATGGAGTGAAAATCAGATTAAATGGGGTGAAAAATGGCCCCAACCACTCGATGCATGTGGCCATAAACGCTGCACATGAAAATTGAGGTAGTGTAGGGGTGGCAAAATTTGCCACCCTTACACTAAAAAATAAGGGACATGCAGGGGTAGAAAAATTTGTCACTCCTACATTCCAAATGCAAGGGTGGCAAATTTTTCCACTCCTACATGGTATGAAGAAAAAATGCACTGATGGCAAATTTGTTGCCTGTGCATGAAAATAAAAGAAATAAGGCTAACTAATGAAAAAGAGAAATGGGTCACCTGGTCACATCGAGACCATAAAAATTTTCATGTTTTGTGAAAAATGTAATGAAAAGATGTTACAAACTCTAAATGGTGCCAGTTGAGAAAATATGAGAACGAGAAAAACCCGTCTCAAAAAATGGACTTAGAGAGACAAAGGGCAAAATGGACAAGTTTCTCGAGGAGTTTTTCCAAAAATGAGCGGAGCTAATTTTTAAAACAATAGCTGGCTCTTGTTGGGGAACTTCCATTAATCTAATCAATCAATGAGAGTAGAAACCAGTCTCTAAGTGCCTTCATCCAAGCCATTGGGCTATGGAGTCACACTAAAAATGAAAGGAAACAAACAAAACTATGCAAATATACAAGTGGATTCATCTAATTTTTCAAAGATTAAAAAGCTTCAGATGTTGCCCACTATGGGGTAGTGAAAATGGTGTTCCATCCTGATACTCTAGTAAGAAGCTATTCTCACCATAGAGTTATCGAATGGTAAATGGACCTCTCCATAAAGAGTCAAATTTGCCATGCATTCCCTTTGATTCTTGCCTCTTGTCCCACAACAAGACTTGATCTTTGATTTGAAAATCATGAACCTTAGCTCTTTTGTCAAAAAATTTCTTCCCCTAATTCTGATGTGCCGTAATCCGGTCCACCACCATGGTTCGTTGTTCATTCAATTTGGTTAGACACATGATCCTTTTGTCGATCAAATTTTTGAAGGTTGAATCTTCAATTGCTTTGGATAACCTGAGCGCTGATAGTTCTAGAGTGATAAGTATCTCTGCATTCAAGTCATACAAAAAGTTGGAAAGGTGACATACCTATGGCCCTCTTGGGTGTAATCCTGTCTGCCCATAAAGCATCAAACAGTGCTTTATGCCAAGTTCTCTGATTATCATCTACCAATTTCTTGATAATAGTGACCAGGTTCTTATTGCTTGATTTTGCTTAGACATTTCCCTATGGAAAATAATCTGAAGTGTGGGATAGGGTAATCCCATAATAAAATTAGAATTGAGTAATTTCATGTGAAGAGAAACATGCTGCATTATCTGTTACAATTTTGAGTGGGACCCCAAACCAAAAAATGATATTTAACTTAAGAAAATTTCACACCACTTCAGATGTAGCGTGCTTGGTTGGGATGGCTTCCACCCATTTGGTAAAGTAATTAGTTGCTATGAGGACATAATCATGTCTGACACTTGAGAATGGGTTAACTACACCAATGAAGTCAATTCCCCACTGTTGAAAAGGCTCTTCAATTATTATTGGCTTGAGGGGTAATGCAACCAGTTTAGGCTTTCTGACAAACTGTTGCCACAATTTACATATATGCACCCATTTGTAGGCATCTTGAAATAGCGTAGGCCAATAGTACCTTACTCACAAAATCTTGTGCACTATCACTAGTGTAGAAAAATGTCCTCCATAGGCCAAATTGTCGAAAGACTCTAAGAGTTTATCTTGTTGTACCTTATCAACACAATGAACAAATGCCCCATCTAGGTTCCTTTTTTATAGACCATTATCCCACAAAACATAGCTAGCAACCTTTAGTTTAACATTCCATTTTTCCTTATAAGAGAGATGAGCAGGACACTCACCATAGGTTAGAAAATGGGCGATGTTAGAATACCACTCATCAGTAGTGGTAACAAAGAGGATCGTAGGCATACCTTCAATCTCTATTTCTTCATTTTCTACTCCCTCGAGAATGTTGTTGGCAATCAATTGACAAAGACCCTTTCCCTGCATGAGTTTGGTAGGTTTGATGTCTAGATCAAACTCCTAAATCTTGGTGATCTAATTACCCCTCTTTGTACCAAACTCCTATTGAGTCAAAATGGACTTCACTATTGTATTAGGCACCAATTCCTTAGTGTGTGAGTTTAGGATATAAAACTTGAAATGTTTGACTACTTTCACTACTGCATATGCATGCTTCTCCATGTTTGAATATTTCAGCTCGTGAGTCTTGAGTGAACAAATCATGAAGGAAATAGGAGATTCTATGCCTTCTTGGTTTTTTTGAACTAAAATAGTTGAGAGTGTATGTTCAGAAGCATAACTATATATTTTAATGTTTTTTGTGTAGTCTAGACAAACCAGGATTGATGCATGAGCAATCACTTCTTTGATGTGTTTGAATGCTGATGTTTCCTCTGTAGTCCACCTGAAGGTAGCGTTACCTTTCATCATATTGACAATGTGGTGAGTTTTCTCAGTGAACTCAGGGATGAACCTTTGAAGAAAATTCACCTTTCTGAAAAAAGAGTGAACCATAGTTTTACTGGTAGGCAGAGTAAGTTCTTAGATGGACCTAACTCTTTCTAAGTCAATTTTAATACCTTCTCAAGACACAATGTGTTTGAGAAGTTTCCCTTCTATCACCCCAAGGATATATTTTGAGATTTAGAGAAATATTGTTCTGACGACAGCGTTTCAGTATTCTTTGTAAATGGTGGACATGGTCAAAATGACAATTTGAAAATACCATCAAATCATCTAGTTATACTACAATGAACTTACCCATTTCATCCTTGAAAGTGAGGTCCATCGCTCTTTTAAATGTGGCACCTGCATTTATTAGACCAAAAAGCATTCTTCGATAGATGAAGGTGCCCCAAGGTGTGGTGAAGGCAGTCTTATGTTGATCTACTTTTCCAACTTCAACCTGATTGTACCTTGAGAAACCATCCATTATTGATAACATCTCTAAACCTGTTACCATCTATAGAACTCGACCCATGATAGGGAGAGGGTAGTTATCTTTTAAAGATAACGAATTCAAGTTTTTGAAATCCACGTAGATTCAAATTTTACCATTCTTCTTTCTGACAGGCACTATGTTGGCAATCCATGTGGAGTGATGGATTGGAAAAATTATCTAGGCATCAAGAATTTTTTGTATCTTAGATAGAATCGTACCTAATATTTTTGGATTATATTGCCTAGACTTTTGCTTGTAAGGCACTGAGTTAGCCTTAAGAGGAATGTCATGGCAAATTTCATCAGGCCTGAGTGATTTCAGGTCATCATAAGAATATGCTAAGATGTCTATATATTGGTGGAGTAGATTAGAAAACTTGAATCTCTCCTCGGGAGTGCAACATTTCCCAATGTTCACCATCTTAGGATCTCCCTTGGTTCCCAGGTTTACTTGATCAAAATCCTAGGAGGAGTTTGAATCTGTTCGCTGTTGTTTGATAAACCTGTCATGGTTATCAAACAATTTCTCTAAGAAAAGTAGGCCTTTGGGAATCTTATTTCCTTTAAGCTATAGGAAATCCTCATCTGTGTCTGCATTCAATTTAGAAGTTGCCTCACATTCTCAAAGTTCACTGCCTTCAAAATGTAGTTGTTCGAAGCTGTCTTTTTGCTCCAAGAAGGTAATGATTTGATCATCATTGTTGAATACTTGCCAATGGCTGGCATTATCAGGTACACTTAGCTGAAAGACCAGTTCAATAATGTACTTGTCTCCTTTAAAATCTAGGTGGGGAACCAAGAGAGTAGTAGAAATAGCCAATGCATCCACCCGGTCATTAAATTCTCTCAGAATGGCAGAGATGTTAAAAGCATTAAATTTTCAATATGGTCCTAGACAAGATTGTGGTAGTGGCACAATCTTTCATTCTTGGTTTGATAGAGGTTTCTTACCTGACAAACCACTAATTTAGTATCCCCTTTAACATGGAGGAGTTTAATGCCTTTTTCTCTAGCAGCCTGTAATCCAAGTAACAGGGATTCATATTCAGCTGTGTTGTTGGTGTTGTTGAACTGCAACTTGTAGGATAAAGATTCAATATCTCCTTGAGGAGATACCAACATAACTCTAGCTCTTGAATTGGTAGAAGAGTAGTGACCATCAAATTCTAAGATCCATACCTCGTTAGATGCAGTTTTTCTTTAAAAACTACTTCATTTTGGGGAAGAGATTCTTTCATGCATTCATCTTGCTTCACTGATTCTCTTGCTTTGTCAGCTGAACACATTTCTAAGTTATTACTTATAGGAGTTTTGTTAGATGCCTCATGGAATTCATCCGTAGATAGGAAATAGTTACCCATGCCCAAAGACTCAAATAAAATTTGAGCTTTTGGTGCTGATGATCGGGTGACTACATATCTTGCCTCTTTTTCAGGAAGCAATTTCTTCATAATACCTTGAATTAGGATCCTTGCCTCTGAAAAGTCCATGCTTAGCTCACCTCCAACATCCTTGAAAAAATTCTACCTAAGCAAGATGTCATAAGAGGCTGGAACATCGACCACTAGAACCATCACTTTTATCCACTTTTTTGGAAAATCTGCGAATGCAAATTGGGCATATTTTATTTGACCAAGGAGTGGGACTTGCTTGTTTTCTATAGAAAAACACCTCCCAAAATTTTGGTCAAAGTTAGACCAAGGGAATATGCCACCTTGACAGGCATAACATTATCAGAAGCTCTAGAATCTATTATGCAATTACTCAATTTGTAACTATTTATTAGCAGGGAAACATAAAAAGGTTCTATGTTCTCGAGAGCAATAGGAGGAGTCACGACAAGATTATTTTGGGTGGATTTATCCTTGGGGGGATCATGACTGGTCTTTGAAGAATCTTGTCCTATGGGGATGGCTTTATTTTTCACATATTCTGCCAACTTATCAAATTATTCAAGATTGGCTCTCAAATACTCAATCTCTGTCATCTGAATCTTAGTCTTTTTGGTGTGATCAATTATATCAAATAATTGAAAAGAATTTGAGATAGAGGAAGAGGGTTCATCATCTAGGTCTTTAGTGGGTGTGGCACTAGTTTGAGCAATAGAGGTGGAAGATATGGGGTGTTTGGAGGTACTTACTTTTTTGTGAGTTACCTGATCTTTTGATTGGGGAGGCAATAGAGTCCCTCATTTAGCGATTGAGACCACCAACCAAGGTTCTTCTTCTACTTTTCCTTTATCAGCATGTGGGGCTGACTTGTTTTAAGATCTGGTAAATATAGCATAAGATCCATCCAACCCTTCTCCTTTATGTCCAGCTTCATCCTGGTAATCTAGGAAACCAATATTGGAGTCGCTAGCTAATTCTTCTTCCTGCTCTTCGAAGAGATTAGCATCATCTTATTGGTCAAACTCAAGTTGGAGCAAAAAGTCACCTTTAGCCTCTAGGTAACCGACCACTAAATTGGTAGGTGTTGCTTCAATGGCAAGTTTCCCTTGAGGGGGAGGTAGGGGATTTAGTTACCCTTGATTCCGGGTAGCATTGCCCTGATATTGCTGATTCTAGAATGTTCTTCTTGGCATATCTTGATAGGTTGGAAAAGACATATCTTGGGCCATTTGTCTCTTCAAAGCTATCAGTTCATTTGTCAATTTTTGCACCATAGGATCTATAGTTCATGTTGTTGATGCAGAAGATTCCACTTTTGGCAGGAGGCTGAGCTCCTACCTTCTTCACGTAACTATGAAAACTCCCCTCTCACCTGTGGGACTGGTGAAGCTGGAGGGGAGAGTCTCTAGATAAGGGCTAGCTCCCTTTAATGCATCATATTCATTCTAGCAAGTGTTAACACACACACACACGCACACAGGCACACACACACACACACACACATACACATATAATGGAGGGGATGAAAAGGGATAAAGACTACAGGAAAACAAATCTACTCTAAGGAGGTGATGCACCAAAATAAAAATGACCTTCTCACATTCACACTTAAAATTAGACAAATACATACATACACTTCAGACTTGGCAGAAGGACCAGGCTGCAATAAACTGACAGGGAGGCTTTCATGAAAAATACAAAAAATAGAGATTCACCAAGGTGTTCTGAAATGCACACTGTAAGTAATTTATTTTATTTCTACACTTCTAGATACAGCTCTTCTTGTCAACTACAAAAATGGCACCTTGTAGACAATAGATAAGTTGGTGTTGAACCTGTGAAAGCATCAAGAAATAATGACTGAACACAAACTAACACTCAAGACACACAAAAATATCTATCCAAGATAGAGGTAAAATGCGTTTATTGATTCAGGTGAAATTTTGCCAGGGCTACGCCTTACAAATGTGGAAGATGATTTCTCAAATGACAAGTCTTCAATATATAGGAGAAGAAAGGAGGCCTTTTGGTGCCCTTTTTTACAAGTGGCCCATTTGCGTCCCCTCATTGGGAAGAGCAGGCTGCCTAAAAAATAAATGTTGTGTCAACCCTGGCTTTGACTTTAGGCATTTTTAAACATGGCTGCAATGTTTCCTCATTAACCGAGGGTGCTTCTTGAAGGCACCTACATAGCTTGTCTACTCATAAATATGAAATGAAGAAAAAGGGTCGCATGGTTGGTCATTTTCATCCTCTAATTTCAATTTTCAGCTATTGTTTCACCTGCTAGAGTCACTTTTTGAATCAACACTTCCTTTTGCCACTTGGACTATCTGCCTGCTCCATGCTTGTCACTTTGTCTTTCCCTATCTTGTCTCTTTTGATTCCTTTAGCCCTTGGGGGTGATCTTCTGGTGGGTCGCTACATTTTTGGGCCTCTTTTCATGGTTGACATTCCTTTAGTTTGAAAGTAAATAGCTATTTCATTATGTGAATTTTGATGTTCATGCAGCTGGCATTGCTTTGAAAACCAATGACTAATTCACTTTCTTAAGGTTGACAGCTTTTGGGACATCACCATCCCTATCAAAATGTCATCAGTTCCATTGTTGGCTTCTCTATGGGCTTTGTCCTCCTCATCCCTCTCTACGGATCTTTTTTGCTTGAGGTCCCTTCCTAGCACCTTCCCAAAGGGAAGGTGACCCTGCGGCCTTTACTTTGTGCCCCTGTATTTGGCTGAGAGTCCCCCACAAGGGCACCTGCCCTTCGGGGTCCTTCGATGGGTCGCTACACTTCTCTGGATTATTTCCTAAGTTTTTGTAGGCTTTTGGTCTGCGGACATTTTCTTGTGGACTTTTGTCCACAGACATTTTGCCTCGGCCTTTTGTTTTGAATTTTAGCCCAAATTCCTTTAGAATTTTTGTCTGAAGGAATTCCTTTGGACAAAAAGTCTAAAGGAATTCAAGACTTAAACAAAATCCAAACTCCTTTCGACTGCCTTTTCTTTAAATTGCCTACCCTCTGCAAGGGCATTTGAACTTTGAGCTACCTTTCAGCCATCTGGGCATACCTTTGAACCAAGCCATTAAACCAAAATGGTTCAATGGTTCAAGCGGTTCAACCATTGCATGCCAATGCCAAGTGAATCAAAGCCAATGAACTTGAAGGCTCCTCAATGTAGTCATCCTCATCATCATCAAGCTGATTTTGTTCCTCCTCATATTTCTAGAATATTTGCATATATGAAAGACCTGCATCTTCTCCATAACTGATAGAGTCTTCACAAGGATCATTGATGATGATTTCTTCTTCATTGTCACTCATGACAGCCTCTTGAAGAACTATAGATTGGATCTTCTACTCCTCACTCACCTCCTACATAATAGATTCTTCCTTGAGAAGGGGTGAAGTGAGACAAGCATGTGGAAGAAGAGGCAATCCATGAGCTAGAATCGAATGATTCTCCTCCTTCCACTTAGTCAGCACTTCATCTATATTTGGTGCGGCCTGATATCTCTCTTGGAAATGTGTATGTGGGGGGTGTTCAGACATGGAATGTGTTATTCAGTCTGAATCATCCATCTCACATTGGTTGAGGAATATCTCTCTATATTCCAACTCTACAATTCTCCTGGCTAGATCCTCTTGGAAGAGCTTTTCTTGGAGGTCATCAGCATTATCATGAGTAGGAACAGCTTCAGCTTCTTCAAGGTTTTGAAAAAAAACCTTGCTTCTCCTCCTTCCTACCCCATGATTCTACTATTTTTCCCCAGTTCAAGATCTAAGAATTGGAATTTTGCTCTTGTGAACAGGCAGCAACTTTGTTTTCTCTAAGGTCCTGGGGCTCTTTTGCAAGGTCTGGAAGTTTTATCTCTCTTTCAAGAAGTAGTCTCATCCTAGCCTCTAAATCTTCAATTTGCTTGGCTAGATTATCCTAAAAGAGTCTTTTTTGGAGGTCACCAACATCATCCTCTTCAAAGCTCTGGGTTGGTTCCTGGCATTCCTTCCTCCAACTTAGAATCTGCACATCACATTGAAAAACTTGGGGAGGTTGAGGAATGCTAGGAAGAGACTGTTGATGCATTGGAAGAGTCTCTAGAAGAGGGATGTGTTGGCTCATGATACTCCCCCCAATGGAAGATTCATGATCTAAAGAGTTTAGAAGGTTCATCTCCATGGGAGGTTGTTTTGATGCCCTTTGGTGTTGGAAAGCTAGGCACATGAGATTGAGAGCAGATGCATTTGATGAGTTGGAGTGAGCAAGTGTTATTTGATAGAAAGGATTTGGTGTAAAAGAGGGGGATTTATTTAGGATAAGAGGGGGCATGCAAGGTTGATTGCCTTGAATAAATGGATTTATCCATTTTGCTACCTCCTCCTCCATGGACTACAAAGCCTGTGCTTGCCTAAACAAACACTCCTTTTTATACATTAGCTCCTACTAATACCCATATTGCTCTTCTAGTCTGTCAATCTCCATCGTCTACTTCTCAAATATGAGTGTCATTTCCCTTAACATTGCATGGCAACTAAGAGGGCTACTTTGGGTGATTCTTTGAAAATTTTGAGTTTGATCATAGTCATATAAAGGAAAACAAGACAAATGATCTTGTGCAAAGGAATTATACATATAAAAGTAAGATTTTTGATGGTACCAGGCTGCTTAACCAATAGATTCAACTCAGAGTCACCATTGGTGTCGATGCAAAGCCTCCAAAGGCTGGTTGGTTGAAGAACACACCAAAATTTCTTCAACTCTTTGGACAAAACTTGTCCTAGTTGGTCCCACTGGGTGTGCCAAAACTGTTGACATAGAAGATTGCACCCTTGGTAGGAGGCTGAGCCCCTGCCTTCTTCACGCAACTATAGAAACTCCCCTCTCGCCTGTGGGACTAGCAAAGCTAGAAGGGAGAGTCTCTAGATAAGGGCTAGTTCCCTTAGATGCATCATATTCATTCCAACAAGTGTTAACACACACACACACACACACACACACACAGATATATAATGGGGGGATGAAAAAGGAGAAAGACTATAGGAAAACAAATCTACTCTAAGGAGGTGATGCACTAAAATAAAAATGACCTTCTCACATTCACACTTAAAATCAGACAAATACATACATACACTTCAGACTTGGCAGAAGGACCAAAATACAAGAAACTGGTAGGGAGGCTTTCATGAAAAATACAAAAAATAGAGATTCACCAAGGTGTTGTGAAATGCACACTATAAGTAATTTCTTCTATTTTTGCACTTCCAGATACATTTCTCCTTGTCAGCTATAGAAATGGCACCTTGTAGACAATAGATATGTTGGTGTTGAACCTGTGAAAGCATCAAGAAACAATGACTGAACACAAACTAACACTCAAGACATACATAGAAATATCTATCTAAGATAGAGGTAAAATGTGTTTATTGATTCAGGTGAAATTTTTTTAGGGTTACACCTTACAAATGTGGAAGATGATTTCTCAAATTACAAGTCTTCAATATATAGGAGAATAAAGGAGGCCTTTTGGCGCCCCTTTTTACAAGTGGCCCATTTGTGTCCCCTCATTGGGAAGAGCAGGCTGCCTAAAAAATAAATGTTGTGTCAACCCTAGCTTTGACTTCAGGCATTTTTAAACATGGCCATGTTGTTTCCTTATTAACTGAGGCTACTTCTTAAAGGCACCTACGCAGCTTGTCTGCTCATAAATATGAAATGAAGAAAAAGGGTTGCACGGTTGGCCGTTCACATCCTCTAATTGCAATTTGCAGCCACTATTTCACCTATTGGAGTTACTTCTCGAGTCAATGCTTCCTTTCACCACTTGGACTATATGTCTGCTCCATGCTTATCACTTTTTCTTTTCCCTATCTTGTCTCTTCTAGTTCCTTTGGCCCTCAGGGGCAATCTTTTGGCAAGTTGCTGCATTTTTGGGCCTCCTTTCATGGTTGGCATTCCTTTAGTTTGAAAACAAATGACTATTTCATTGTGTTAATTTTGATGTTTATGTGGTCGTCATCACTTTGAAAACCAATGGCTAATTCACTTCCTTAAGGTTGACGGCTTTCAAGATGTCATTGTCCCTGTCAAAATGTCATTGGGTCCATCGCTGGCTTCTCTATGGGCTTTGTCCTCCTCGGCCCTCTTTGCGGGTCTTTTTTTCTTGAAGTCCCTTCCTAGCACCTTCCCAAAGGGAAGGTGACCTTGTGGCATTTGCTTTGTGCCCTTGTATTTGGCTGAGATTCCCCTACAAGGGCACCTACCCTTTGGGGTCCTTCGGTGGGTTGCTACGCTTCTTCGGATTGTTTCCTAGGTTTTTGTGGGCTTTTGGTCTACAGACCTTTTCCCATGGACTTTTGTCTGCAAACGTTTTACCCCAGCCTTTTATTTTGAACTATGGCCTGAATTCCTTTAAACTTTTTGTCTGAAGGAATTCCTTCAGACAAAAAGTTTGAAAGAATTCAGGACTTAAATAAAATCCAAACTCCTTTTGACTGCCTTTTCTTTAAAGTGCCTGCCCTCTGCAAGGGCATTTGAACTTTGAGCTTCCCTTCGAACATCTGGGCATACCTTTAAACCAAGCCATTAAAACAAAATGGTTCAATGGTTCAAGCAGTTCAACCATTGTGTGCTAATGCTAAGTGAATCAAAGCCGATGAACTTGAAGTCGCTAAACCATCCAGTTGAACCAGATGACTGAACCATCCAGATGAACCAAAGCTTGAAATAAGGTCATTTGAACTGCAGATGGGTGAACCAAGTGCCGATGAACCAATGTGTTGAACCATGCCAAAGAACTATGGCATTAAACTTGTGCAACCTGAAATTGATTGGCTTTGAATAGAAAGGGAAGAAGGGGAAAAATTTTGGCCTGTTAAGCAAAATGGTCAACACCTGTAGAAGAGCTTTTAGCAGATGAAGAAATCTAGTTTTACTAGAGTCTTTTATGATCTTACATGCCAGGATAAGATCATCCTCAATCTCAGTAGCCAAATTTTGAGCCAATGTGAGATCCATAGGGCTAGCTTGCCTCAACAAAAAACTTACTTCAGGAAGTTGCGAGTTGATAAAAAAGCACTTGAGATTCTCTGGCATGGGCTAAGCGATGGTTGGAATTCAGTTCCTTAACTTATTGAATTTGGCTATGAAATCCCTCATGGGTTCCTAGGATTCCTTTTTCATTTATGTAAGTTGTGCTAATAAGGCGTGTGCATCTTCAGCAGGTTTAAATCTAGCTTCAAATTTGGACTTTAGCATATTCCAGTCAATTATAGTTCAGGCTTAAAGGTGGTAAAACCAATCTGTAGTAGCACCTTGCAGAGTTTCTACAAAAAGTCTCATTGCTACGTCTTCAAATTCCACACTGATTATGCTACATGTTATATAGAAGGTAGCAATATGCTCATTGGGATGAACTTTCTCGTCACCAAAAAACTTGGGAAATTTTTTTCTAGAACTACGAGGTAGTTCATGCAAGGGTGGGGTCAAATTAAGAGGACCAAAAGAATTGCCCCATGGACCTTGAGCCATTATGATACGATGATTAAATGGCAAGATAATAAATCTTAGTGGGGTCAATAAAGACAAAGCCTTACCAATATTGAGGCTAGAAGCTTCACCAGGTATGGGAGATTTAGCGTTGGGAGGAGGGAAGCTCCTAGTTCACTAAAGATGAGATGATGAAGGAGAAATCTCAAAATTAGTTTGCTACACTAGCTCAAAAATAGGATCAAAAATACCCTGAGCTCTTTGGCCTCGTGTATATGGTGGATCTGCCAGAGTATCAAATGAAAAAGGGATTGAAACTACTTCAAGTTAAAGTTTGAGGCTTCAAAATGCATGTTCGTATCCCCAGTGGTGGGTGAATATTTTATCGTCAACTAACTAATGAAAAAATGGGTATATCAACCATAATACAAAGATATTTTCACCACAAAAAATGTAGGTTTACCACATCTTAATGAGATAAATCTCTCCTCTCATCAAGGGGAGGTTCCCTATGAATATTTATATGCTATATGTATATATAAGTAAGCAAAAATTAATACTCAGGGTAGTATAACACCATCCATCTCTCTTTTCTCAGAGAGGATGTCCAAAGAACAAAAGAGAGAAGTCCTGGTTGATGGCTAAAAGCATTCCTCTTCTTTCAGGAATGGTACCTAACACAGAGTAGAAAATCCCTTGAAATTTGTAACAAAGTCCACAAGGAAACCCACGTAAGCACAAAGTCTTCCATTGCCTCCTTCACTGATTCGAGAAATACGTAACAGTAGAGTGAAATGAAGTACAAAGTCTTCACCTAAAACTACAATGAATAACAAGGTTATCAAGATAAAAGTAGCTTAAAGTCTTTCTTCTATCTTGTAGAACCATCTTTAGATAATTTCAATACACACACTTTGCTTATTAAATTGAACAGATAAGAGATTATCAGGAAAATAACATAAGAACTATTTCTTAAGTAACATAAATTACTCCAACACAAAGTCTAGAATAAACTTGTTTCTCATTCATTCGATAAAATATAATTTACAAGTTGAGCACAAAGTCTCAAAAAGTGTTTTAATTTCAGCAGAGTTTTTGCTCTCAATTATCCAGAGATCCTTTTACAAAAGAGGTTCCCTCTATATATAGGGAGAAACCTTCAAAATTAAAAAAGATTAAAATATTAAAATATCTAGTCAAATATGAGTCATCTTTGACTTTGAGATATTTTTTCAAATTTTTTACATGTAATTACATATTACAAAATTGCATGCACTTTTACATGACAAAAGTGCATGAGAAGAGAGGAAGAAGAGAGAAAGGAGAAATGATTCAACTCTTGCCACCAGACTTCTTTAGATGGGCATCATACAAGGCGATAGATGCCTGAATTCCTATACTGTCTGGTGCAATGGTGTTCTTGAAGATCACTCTGGCCCTAATTATAGCATCTTTCAATGCTGTGAATGCTTTGGCATGACTAGTTAACTTGGTTCTTAGGTTATCTAGAGTTAATTGAGTATCTAAGATGTTATCCACAGAAGTCATTGAAAATGCTTTCTCTTCAAATCCCTCTGGACCATACCTTTGAATTCTTGAATCATCTTTTTTGCTGAGATAAATTGATTGTCTCTAGAGGTGAGGTTGCAAGGCAATTCTTCCAATTTGTTCAACAGGCTTGTGTCACTTTTCTCGCTAGCATCTTTGAAATATTTGAGATCTTCGATCAACTCCTTGAGTACTTGAATCCTGTATATCAGTGATTCTTTGATTTCAACATAGGAATCTTTGCTAGCAATGACGCCAATGGATATCAAGTTGCATTTCTTTAGATCCTTCATCTCTATCCACTTGCCAAGATATTTATCTGTACTAACAATATCTTGAGAAATAAGAGAGACGAGGTCCCCTAAATCTATCCTCACCTTCTTCATCTTACCTATCTTCTCAGCAACCTCTATAAGCAAGGAAATTCCCTGAGAGTGCATCTTTTCAATATAATCTTCTAGCACTTTCCATTTCATATAGGTTTTCTCTAATTTTTGGATAATAGGGTCGTCTATGGAAAAGGCTTTTGGGGTTGTTTCTTTAGGGGCAAGAGTGAATTTCCTAACTACTACAGTCAATTGCTCTACCTTTGCCTTATAGTAATCTGTCATGTCCCCTTTTTAGAGGACATTGACAAACTTCATGATTAGCCTATTATGCGACCTTTGTAGGCTAATAGGATGGATAGGGGGTCATAATGGAGCTTGGCTTGACTTTGATTCACAGGATTTTCTACATTTGGTTTTCATTCGGGCTCTTTCAGACATATTTGGCCTGAGCTCCTACTTTTTAGGGATATTTGATATGCAGCGGAGTGCCTTTATTTTGGTATAGTCATGTGCGGAATCACTCCCTAATTCACCAGCTTCGATCGGTTCGAGGATCCGACGTATGTTGAGGGAGATATTAATATTTGATTGATTTAATCAAATATTAATTATTTGGTCTAATTTTAAATTAGATATTAATTGATTATTAATTATTAATTAATTGGTCTAATTTTAAGACCCAAGTTCTAATTTAAGAAGCCCAAGTTCTAATTTGAGGAATTCTAATTTTAGAACCCCAAGTTCTAATTTGAGGAAATCTAATTTTAGCAAGCACACCTTTGGAAGGGTATAAGAGTTTCTCATGGGAGAGAGTTGGAATTATGCATAGATTATTGATTATTGAAAATTGAAGAAATTCTTCTGTGAAGATTGAGCCAAGGGTTCCAAGATTCCATTGCAGTGGAGAACGTCAACTCTTCATTGTGTGCGATTTAGAGGCTGTGAAATATCAGCTGATTTATTGCCAAATTGAGAGATAGCTTCATCTAGAAGTTATCACAGAGGTACAGATTTGAGAGATAGCTTCATCCAGAAGTTATCACAAAATTTTAGGGTTGAGAGATAACTTCACACAGAAGTTATTACAGATATTTCAGGTATTTATCTTTATTTAGTTTTGATCCAATAAATTATACAGATAGAGATATTCTGTATTAGAATAGTATATCTTCAGATCAGGTGGTTCAACAATCAAGGGTTAAGAACAGACAGGCTGGCAGCCATACTAAGTCCGTACAGGTCCGTACAGATCCACGCAGATACCGACACTGGCAGACAGAGATCCCCAGTGACCGACATCAGCCGTCTGAGGACTGACGTCGGCAGATAAGGACCTATAGAGACCGATGTCGGTAGTATATCGACCGACGCCGGTGACTGTGTGTTCGACACAGCAGGCTGAGACTTCCAGAATTGCAAGTTTATTCCCAATTTGCATAATTTCAGGGTTTTAAGACCATATCTATAATATTCTTTGGTTTGCATAAGAAAGGACATCTATTGTAGTCAGCTAGATGAATGATAAGATCTGTGATTTGTTTATGCATGTTTGAATCTATTCTACAAATTGTATCTTGTTCAGAGCTTTATATGTTTCTATATTCCCTGATTGAAGGGGATATTACAATTGTTCAGAGATTTTGTAGGAGAAAAAAGAGCCCCTAAGTAAGGGACATCACATAATCTTTCATCTCCTTTTCCCTGTGAAATTTTTGGACCATGATATCCATTACAGACTGTAGATTGCTCTTTGCACCCTCGTGAGTAACTTTCCCTAACTCAACATGAAAAATGGAATAGCTGCTCATGTCAAAAACTTCAAGGGTTGCATCTTGTGGAGGTTTAGATATCTCTAGAAATGTGTGCCCCTTTTCTTCAACCAATTTTGAAAGGATCCTTGGTCTCTTAGGGGCCTTAGCTTTCACTGGCACTATCTTGCCAAAATCAAAGTCATCTATAGAGATGGCTAGCTTCTTCCTTTTAGGTGTGAAAGCTAACAACCAAGGAGGGAGAGCAAAAGTACCTACTATAGCAATAGTTCTTGCAGCTGGTGTCATTGGGGTAATGTCTGCACTGCTAGTGGGAACAGCAGGCGCAGTGGGAGTAACAGGTGAAACCATATTAGTTGCTGACTGGTCAATGGCGAAGCTTTCTCCTATATTGAAAAAAGGAGAAGAGAGATTAGGGATGGAACTTGAAGAGTGAAGGACATCTCTAGAAGTGCCTTGAGGATCACCAAACATAAATCTGGAAGAAGAGGCAGCTCGAGAAGAAATAACACTGATGGGAGAAAGAGGTGAAGGAGATGCCACAGGAGATTGAGGTGGGAAAGAAAAAAGTCTTGTAAGTGGTTGTGCCCCTTCTTAAGAAGATAGAGGCTTAGTTTCCCACTGCTATGAGAGCCTATCATCTATCTCCATCTATTGAGCTGCCTGTTCCTAGGTGCTTTGTTCTCCAACCCCCTTTGTCATCGATTCTGGCTCCTCAACAACCTTTGATTTCTTGGACACAAAGATGATTCTAAGCTTGTGAGGCCTAGATGGATAAGGAACATTGCCCTTATTCTTAGTCCTATTCTCAGCTTTCTTCCTTATTTCTGCTTAGAATTCAGCCTCTGATCTTATGATGAATTCCTTCAACGTGATTCCTTTGGTCGCTAGCCAATCATTGGTGTTAGCAAATATTGGTTGGAATCTCCTCCTTAAAGAAGTCAATTCTTTTTGGGACCACTGAATTGGAGGAAGAGGAGAATTGGTGACCTTGTCAGCCAGTATCTGCTATTGATTATGTTCTTATCATCGACCAAATTAGAGGAAAAATCAGTAAGCCCCAGATATTCAATTTGCTCCAGAGTCAACCTGCTGTAGTCCATCCTTCTGATTTCTTCTACCATTCTAAAGTCTACCCAGATGTCTTCAATCATAAGCTCATAAAACTAAGTCTTTATTCTAATCATATCTTTGACACCCCTGTAGTCAAAGTTATCTCTCCTTTTGAACTGCTTCATGGTAACCAACTACATTTCCATCTCTATTACCTGTGCTTTAGCTGCAGTCAAAACTGAGTATCTACCAATTTATATTGGGAACCTGAAACCTAGCTTTTTCAATTCCATTTGCCTAGTGTGCACAATAACAATTTGTCTACATAGCTCCATTAGGACTAACTTGTTAGAAGGAAATCTGGGGAGCATATAGGGATAGCCTTGGAAAAAGCCAACCCACATATAACAAAAGGAGGGGAATTGTAAAGACATGCAACCAAAATTAGTGATGACCACCTAGGCTTCATCTGATACTCTTTTCTATTTGAGCTGAGGATCGAAGAGGCACAGAAATACCATGAAGAAGGCAACATTTACCCTCCTAAAATGATGGATTGATCCTTATAGTGTTAATTGAGGGTAATATGAATAGATTGGAGTGGTTCTCCTATCTCCTTTAGTTGTCAAACCTAGAAATGTTCACATTGAAGTTGTGATGTATACTAAGTATGAAGTCATATAGAACTTTGAAGTAGTAGACACTTTCGTCAGTTGCTCATGAAGAGCGTTGTTGATCTACTCACCCCAAAAGATGGCTTGCTTCCCTTGTAAGATAATCTTAATGAAGGGATACATCCATTCATGGAATTGTGAAGAAGATGGTAGACCTCATACTCTATTGAGAAGAGTAATTAAGTCACCAAATTCTATGAAATCACTCCTCAAGAAATTTTGTGGCCACCTAGATAAATTGGTCTTGGGAGTCTTGAGCCACCTGTTATTCATCACCTTTTTTGCCCTCTCGAGATCCTTGTTGTACTCTCTTTATGTCTCAACGAAGTTAATTTTTAGCACTTCAGTAGCATGGGGGCACATGAAGACTTTATCAATAAATTTAGGGTCCAGCTGAATTATCATGTTGCCATTGGCATCTGACACTGACCTGGTCTCTTTGTTGTAGAATTGGGTGCACTGGAGGATGAACTTTGTGTGATGCACCGCTATAGGGAAAGAGGCAACTAGATGGATGTTGCTCTCAATGATTTTCTTCATCTCTGAGCTTGATTTGGTCGCCTTGGTTCTCTCTATGAACTCGGCCATATCCATATGGCCAATCTCTATATCTCTAATGTCGTTGACATTAAAAGTGATCGAGGTGATTAGGAAAACACCTTGGTATTGGTACTTCATGGCCTTTGACTTCTTTAGAAAAGCTTCAGTCATTGGGATGAGCCTTGATTGAGTGGGTGCCAATGAATGAGAATCCTTAGGGGGTACTGCAATGATAATCATGATCATGAAATTAGGAAAAATTGGGCAAATTGGGGAATTTGCACATTGGGTGATCATGACTAAGGAAGGGCACTTGACAGGGCCGGGTCAAAAAGTGGGTCAGAAAATGAGAGGAAAAAGGGGAGGAGGTAAAAAAATGGGAGGGATGAAAACCTCTCCAGAGTTAGAAAAATTGTAGGAAGAAATGCAAGGGTGGCAAAATTTGTCACCCTAGCATGTGGGAGAGACAACATGCATAGGTAGCAAATTCTATCACTTGTGCATGTGGGACAGGAATAAAAGGGCATGGGTGAAAAAAAATTCCACCTGTGCATACTGGCAAAAAAATGTAAGGGTGACAAAAATTGCTGCCCTTGCATCCATGTGTAAAGGCAGCAAATTTTGCCGCCCCTACATGAGGACCTATATCAGTGGTGAAATTTGCCAGCGGTACAGGAGATAGGTGGGAAAATGCCTTGGTTAGGGCAGCAAATTTTACGCCCTTAACAAGAGGTAAGAAATTAGGGAAGGAAGGGAGGGCAGTGAATTTCATCACCCAAGTATGGGGAAGGAAGAATCGCTGACGTGTAGGGAGGAGAAAAAGAGCTCAGCAGGAAGAGGAAAGGGAAGAAAGTTAAAGAAAAAAAAAGAAAAACACAACCACCAACAAAAAAACAACTGACAAAGAAAAGAACAAAAGCAAAGGAAGAACACAAAAACAAAGTGCAAAAATAAGACCTACCTAGAAAATAATGCATGCCGCAAGCGCAAATCCATAGAAACACACTTTTTTTTGCTTGCCAGATCATCCAGAGGTAGAAGGCAGGAGGAGGAGTGGAAGGAATGAATCAAAATGGGGCAAAAATTATATTAAATGGGGTGAAAAATGGCTCTAACCACTCGATGCATGTAGCCATAAATGTTGTGCATGAAAATTGAGGTAGTGTAGGGGCGGCAAAATTTGTTGCCCTTACACTAAAAAATAAGGGACATGCAGGGGTGGCAAAATTTGCCACTCCTACATGTAAGGGAGAAAAATGTAGGGGTGGCAAATTTTGTCGCTCCTGCATTCCAGATGCACAGGTGGAAAATTTTTCCGCTCCTATATGGTATGAAGGAAAAATGCACTGACAACAAATTTGTTGCCCATGCATGAAAATAGAAGAAATAAGGCTAACTACTAGAAAAGAGAAACAGGTCACTTCATCGAATCAAGACCATAACAATTTTCATGTTTTAGGGAAAACATAATGAAAATATGTTACAAACTTCGAATGGTGCTAGTTGAGCAAATACGAGAATGATAAAAACTTGTCTCGAAAAATGGACTTAAAGAGACAAAGGGCAAAATAGACAAGTTTCCCAGGGGGTTATTCCAAAAATGAGCTAAGTTGATTTTCAAAATAATAAAGTATAGATCCCAATTTAACTTCAACCCCTATGTGACCTAATGACCAATTTAGAGGTGCACCATGTCCACCTCTTTCTAATGATTGGTCCCTTTAATCTTGGTTGAGATGATCTACACCATAACTCAGAGGGTAGGATATTGTAGGTTCTTGATGTATATGGCATGCCCTTACTTCTAATACATTAGCACCATGGTGGTATTTTATATTGCCTTAGTGTCAGCTAAGTCATAAATTACACTTAATCTTGAGAATTGTAGTCAAATGACCCTACTAATCCTTTCAAAAGTGATCTTCATTCTACACCCATTAAATCAAATATAGTCTTTATGGATATATGAAAGGAGGAATTGAACTACCTCCATGGGCTTACCAAAATAGGGAAAGTTGAATAGCTGGAACAATCTTATAACATTCAACTAATTGAAGATCATGAGATCATACACCACTTAGTTCCTAGTGTTAGTGGTTTTAACCTGATAGTCATTTTGTATCTCAACCTCCTTCCTAGATTAGCAGTGATTATAATCAAAGATGGTATAAGTAGAGACCTTGGAGACCTAATTATCTACATGCAACACTAATTTAGGGTATTACATTTCCTTAATTAAGAGAGATAGCGATGGGGATGCTTGAGCTTTTTTTACCAAAGATGACTACACCTGCTTCACCTTTTGCACCATACATTCCTTGCTTTCTTTTATGCACTATTCCTATTATCCTTATGTGCTTCTTACTTATTGTTTAGGGTGATGTGCTTGTTCTTCTAGGGACTCTCACCTAATTAGAACCTAGTCTTCTTTGTTTACCTCTTCTTCTTATAGTATTTTTGGTAAGGTTTTAAGTCTTTTGGCCTTTTTCTAAGGCTGCATTACCCTTCAAGGAGCCCAAAGGTTAATGCCAAACCATCCAACATTTCTAAAATAATACATGGTTACAAATTATTTCTTCATATTTTTAATTTTAAGCAACCTTTAATGGCAGACCTACAACCTGTATCTTTTAAAACTAAATCTTTTCCCAATAAACTTGTTGGGTGAATATTTCATCGTCAGCAAACTAAAGGCAAAATGGGTATATCAGCCACAACGTAATGAGATAAATCTCTCCTCTTAGCAAGGAGAGGTTCCCTATAAACTATTTTAAACTAATATAAACTAAATATTAACTCAGGGATGAGATCATATCATCCATTTCTCTTTTTTCAAAAATGATGTTTACAAAGTGAAGGAAAACTTCCTTGGATATTTAACTAAAACCACTAGAAACCCACGAGAGTACAAACTCTATTGTTGCTTCTCTTGTTGATTTAATTATATAACAGTAGAATGAAGTGCAGCCTAAAGTCTCCAATGAAAACTACAATAGAGTATATGATCACAAAGGATAAAAGTAGTTTAAAGCCTTTCTAGTATCCTTTGTACTAAAACACAAAAACACAAACTAAAGACAATTATAGTAGCACAAAGTCTCCATAATTAACTTTAGAACATCTTCTAGATTATCTTCACTCACTCTGATTATTTAATCAAACAGATAAGATTATGTTAGGAAAAGGACATAAGAACTATTTCCTAAACAACACAAGTTATTCCAATGCAAAGTTTGAAAAGTCACTTGCTTTCTCATTCATTTAAGAAAATATGATTTACAATCTGAGCTCAAAGTCTCAAAAGGCATCTCAATTTGGGCAGAGTTTTGCTTCTAATTACTAAAAGATGATCCTTTACAAAAGAGGCTCTCTTTATTTATAGGGATAGACCTCGAGGAAATAGAAAAGACTTAATTACTTTGATCTAGTCAAAGATAGGAGTCCTTATTGAATTTGGACTTTCCATATTTTTACATGTAATTACACATGACAAAAGTACATGTGAAATGGTCCAAAGTGGTTACAAAAGTACATTTGAAAAATAGAAATTAAACTAAGGATAGTTTCAATTTGTATCCCCATTTTTCTTTATGTGAGCATTATACATGGTGATAGCTATTTGTATCCTGATACTATCTAGAGTAACAGTATTCTTGAAAATCACTTTAGCCCTAAATATGACATCTCTCACTATTGTGATTGATTTTGCATGACTAGTTAACTTGGTTTGTAAATTATCCAAAGTTAACTGATTATCCAAAATATTTTCCATAGAGGCTACTGAAAATGCCTTGTCTTCAAATTCTTTTTGGAACATACCTTCAAATTCTTGAATCGTTTCTTATGCTAAAAGGAATTGGTAATCTTGTGATTAAGCATGCAAGGAAGCTCTTCCAATTTATGCAAAAGACTGATGTCACTTTGTTCACTTAGGTCCTTTCATGATTTGAGGTCGTTGATCAATTATTTAAGCACTTGACTCCTATATATCAATGCTTCTTTAATTTTAGTGTAAGAGTCTCTATCATCAATGACACCAATTGATATTAGAGTGCTCATTTCCAACTTCTTCATATCCATCCATTTATCAAGATACTTTCTTATGCTTTCAATATCCTAAGAAATAATATTAATAAGGTCATCTAGTTCTTCTCTTATTTTTCTCATTTTATCCATCTTCTCAGATAAATCTATGAGCAAAGAAATTCCTTGTGTATGCATCTTGTCCAAGTACTCTTCAAGTACTTTTCCCTTGAGATAGTTCCTTTCCACTTTCTAAATCACAGGGTCTTCTATGGAAATGGCTTTTAGAGTTACTATTTTTGGAGTGAAATTGATCCTTCTTACCACTACAGTCAACTATTCCACCATTGCTTTATAATGATCCTTCATCTCTTTTTTTCTATCAAACTTTTGAACCAAGATTTCCATAGTTGACCGCATATCACTCTTAGCACTTTCATGATTTATCTTACCTAACTCAACTCAAGAGATAGAGTAGTCACTTACATCAAAATTTTCAATAGTTACATCTTGTGGAGGTCTTGCAACTTCCAAAAATTTGTGTCCCTTATCCCCAATCATCTTTGAAACAATATTTGGCTTTTTGGGAGCCTTGACTCTTACTAACACCATTTTATTGAAATCAAAGTCATCTAGAGAGATGGCTTGTTTTTTTATTTTGGGTGTATAATCTGAAAACTAAGGTGGGATCGTAGAAGTACTTACATTAGTATCAATCTCCATTTTTGGTGTTACTAGAGTTGCACTTGCACTGGTAGTGGAAACAATAGGTGGAGTATCAATAAAAATTACACCTTCTATTGAGTGATCGAGAGTAGAACTATCTTAGATATCAAAAGATGGGGATGAAAAACTAGGAATTTATCCTAAGGAATGAAGAATATCTCCAAAGGAGCCTTGAGGGTTGTAAAAAATTACTTTGGAAGGAGAGGGTGATCCAAAAGAGGGAACACTAATGGGAGAAATAGGTGGAGTTACAACAGGCATGCCTAGTAGGGAAGAATAAATTCCTATTTCTTGTTGCACTTTCTCTTAAGGAGGCAAAGTTTCCTTCTCTCATTGATCTATGGGCCTATCGTCAGTCTCCATCTATTCTCTTATTGATTCTTCAGCACTTTGCTTCTCATGTTCCATATCTGTTGTTTCTATCTCTTTTTCTATAACTTTCAACTTCTTCATCACAAATATGATTTTAGGCTTATGTGGCATAGAAGAAGGAACATCACTTTTATTCTTCATCCTATTTTCTAGTCTTCTTCTTATTTCCTCTTGAAACTCAGCTTCTGATCTTGTGATGAACTCTTTCAAAGTGATTCCCTTATTTGCTAACCAATCATTGGTGTTTGTCAATATTGGTTCAAATCTTTTCTTTAAGGAAGTCAACTCTTTTTGTGACCATTGGATTTGGAAAAGAAGGCATTAGTGACCTATTCAATATGGTATCTATTATTGATCAAATCTCTATCATCCACTAGATTCTCAAAGATATCAGCAAGTCCAAGATATTCTATCTACTCAAGAGATAATATACTATAATCCATTTTCTTAATGTCTTTTGTAGTCCTCAAATCTACCCAAAAATCTTCAATTATAGGCTCATGAAATTGGGTTTTCCTCCTGATTATATCCTTTACACCCTTGTCATCAAAATTTAGTCTTATTTTGAAATGTTTCATGGTTACAAGCTGCATTTTAGTTTCTATAACTCTATCTTTTCTAGTGGTTAACACTAAAAACCTTCCAATTTCAATTGAGAATATGAATCTAGGTTTCTTATGTTCCATATGTTTATTATGTATGACAATTATTTTCTTGCATAGCTCCATCAAGACTAATTTGTCCAAAGGGAATCTCAGAAGCATATAAGGATGACCTTGGAAAAATCCAACCTATAGGTATGAAAAATAAGTAAATTACAAGAACATACATCCAATATCATTCACAACTGCCCAGGCCTCATAAGACATTCTTCTTTGTTATAATTAAGGATCAAAGAGACACAAAAATACTATAAAGAAAGATTCATTCACTCTCCTAAAATGATGAATAGAACCCTTCGATGTCAACTGAGAGCAATATGGATACACTGGGGTTACTCCCCTATCTCCTTCTGATGTTAAACCTGGAAAGGTTCTCATTGAAGCTACAATATACACTAGGTAGAAAGTCATGTAGAATTATGAGGTAGTGGATACCTTCTTCAATTACTCATGTAGATAATTATTGATTTTCTCTCCCTAGAAGATGACTTGTTTACCTTGAAGAATTATTTTAATGATGGGATACATCCATTCATAAAACTGTGAGGAAGAAGGCAAACCTCTTACCCTGCTGAGAAGAGTGATCAGGTCACCGAATTCTTCTATAAAGTCACTTCTAGGAAAGCTCCATGGCCATCTTGACAAATTTTCCCTTTAATTCTTGAGCCATTTATTGTTGATTAATTTATTTTCTCTTTCAATAACTTTTTCATATTCTCTTTATGCTTCAACAAAATCAAGATTTAATACTTCAGTAGCAGGAGGACACATGAACACTTTATTGATGAACTTAGGATTTAGTCTAATCACCACATTACCACTAGCATTTAACATAACCCTGGTATCCTTTTTGTAGAACTAAGTACACTGGAGAACAAATTATGTGTTGTGAGCTATTATAGGAATAGAAGATACCAGATGTATAATACTTTCGATTATCTTCTTCATTTCATGGCTAGGCTTACTTGATTTAGTTCTTTCCATGAACTCGGCCATGTCCACGTGATATATCTTGAATGTCATCAACATTAAAATTAATTGAGGTGGTTGAACAAACACCTTGATACTTGTACTTCTTGTCTTTAACTTCTTTGGAGAAACCTCAGTCATTTAGAAGAGTTTTTGTCAACAAGATGTTGATAAAGAAGGATCCACAAGAGAAACTGAAATAAAAGTCATGATCATGCAATCAAGGGAAATACTAGAAAACTAGGAAAACTACATGTCTATGATCAAGACCATGGGGATGTGCTTGAAATGGATAAAATGTCAGTAGGTCAAAAAAATAGAAGGAAGCAGGTTTAAAAAAGTGAAACTAAAAATTTCCTAGAATTAGGAAATTTTAGAGAAAGTTTGCATCAATAGCACAAATTTTTGCCCTTGCATATGGGGTATGTTGTATCGGTGGCAAAAATTTCCACCGTATCATGTTTAGGTTAAATTCACACTTATGCAAGGGTGGCAATTTTTGCCACCTTTGCAGGTTGGGTTTATGCAGGGGCAGTAAAAATTGTTGCCCTTGCACATGGGGTATAGCACTCAGGTAATGATGGCAATAATGGCCACTCGTGTAGATTTAACATGTAAGGGTGGAAAAAATCCCTACCATTATAGATATGATAAGGTTTTGTGTAATGGCAATGATTTTCACCACCTATATATGAGAAAACTTGATCGACAGATTTTGAGATTTTTAGGCTTTCACCTAGTATGCCTCTTCGAGGAAGAGAGTGAGGGGGAGAAGGGAAAAATAAAACCTAAAAATAAGGAAAAATGATAAAATTGAACCTTAAAAGGAAAATAAAACAAAAATATGAAAACTTAGAAATAAAGAGAGAAGAAAGCAAAACCTACCTGGCCATTACAAAATCTTATGTTAGAGATTGGCATATTCACAATCCCACTCATTAGTGAGGTAGAATGATTGCAGGGAGGAGGAGAAAATAACTTCAAATGATCAAAATGAGAAATCAATCAGCATTTAAATTCCACAAAACCAATTTCAACCACTCGGTGCATGCGGTCATAAATGCCATGTGCAAAAATTGAGGTCATGCAAGGTCAACAATTTTTGCCACCTTTACATTATATGGTGGAAATCATGCATTAGCAGTGAAAATCACCACCTATACATGAAATGAAAAAAGATGAAAGGGTGGATATTTTCACTAATCTTGCATGAGAAGAGGGGGAAGGAATATGCAAGGGAAGAAAAAATTGTTGCTCCTGCATGAAAACTATGAAACTTGCAAGGGTGGCAATTTTCACTGTCATTACATTGGAAAAACTATAATGTGCAAGAGCTTTGTAAATTAATGCTCTTGCATGAAAAAAACAAAAATGTTAACACCTTAAAAATTGTCAAAATCTAACCCCTGATCAGGTCAATACTGTAATGAGTTTCACATTTTTGATAAATTATGACGAGGGAGCACTATGAATTTTTCTAGGATGTTAGCCAACTTCACCTGAGAATAAGAGAAACCTACCTCAAACAAAAAACTTAGAGTGAAGATTATAAAATGGATAAGTTTCGTAGGGGTTATCCACAAAAATGAGCATAACTAATTTTAGGAATAATAGCTGGCTTTAGCTAGGGAACTTCTATCGATTGAACTTTGAAATGATCGAAGGGAGTAGAATCCATTCTCTAAGTGCCTTCATCCATGCCATTGGGCCATGGATTCAAGCTACCAAAAGTAAAAAGACACAAAAATTGAACAAAAAGATAAATAAAAACATAAAACTATACAAATATACAAATGAACTTATTTGACACTTCAAGGATTGAAGTGATTCAAATTTTACCCACTGTGAGGTAGTGAGAATGGTGTTCCATCTTGATATTCTAGCAAGAAACTATTTTCACCATAGAATTGATGAATGGTAAATGGACCTCTCCATAAGGAATCAAAATTTTCATGCATTCCTTTTGGTTCTCTCCTCTTGTCCCACAACAAGACTTGATTTCTAATCTAAAAATCATGAATCCTTGCTCTCTTGTCAAAGAGTTTCTTTACCTAATTTTGATGTGTAGCAATACGATCCACTACTATAGTTCATTGCTCTTCTAGTTCATTTAAGCACATGATCCTCTTATCAATGAAATTTTTGAAAGTTTGATCTTCGATTGCCTTTGCCAACCTTAGTGGTGGTAGTTCTAAGGTGATTGGTATCTCCACATTCAAACCATACAAAAGTTGAAATGGTGACATACATATTCCCCTCTTAGGTGTAATCATGTCTACCCAAAAAGCATTGAACAAAGCTTTATGCTAAGTTATTTGATTGTCATCAACCAATTTCTTGATAATAGTAACTAGATTCTTCTTACTTAATTCCACCTGACCATTTCCTTATGGATAGTATTCAAAAAAGTGGGAAACAATAATCCCATGATTATAAAAAAATTCAATAATCTCATGAGAATAAAAACAAGTGGCATTATCTACTATAATCTTATTTGGAACTCCAAATTAGGAAACAACATTTTTCTTAAGGAAATTACATACTACTTTTGAAGTAGCATGCTTAACTGGAATGGCTTCCACCCACTTGGTAAAATAGCCTATTGTGATGAGAGAATAGTTGTGTCTAGCACTTGAAGATGGGTTCATGATGCCAATGAAATCAATACCCCATTACTGAAAAGGTTCTTCAATCACCACCGGCTTGAAAGGTAATGCAGCCAACTTGGGTTTCCCAATGAATTGTTGACACAACTCAAACCTACATACCCAATTATATGCATCTTGAAACAATGTAGGCCAATAGTATCTGGGTCATATAATATTGTGAGCCATCACAAGTGTAGAAAAACATAAGACAAATTATGGAAGAACTCTAAAAGTTTACTTTGTTGTGCTTTATCCATGCAATGAAGAAATACCCCATTAAGGCTTCTTTTGTACAAACCATTATCCTGCAAGACATAATTAGTAGCTTTCAACTTAACATTTATTTTTTCTTTATAATATAGATGGAGAGGACACTCACCATAGATAATAAAATGAGTGATATTATAATACCACTCATCAGTAGTAGTGAGAAAAATAATCGTAGGCATGTCTTCAACCTCTGTTTCTTCATGTCTTGTTGCTTTTGGTATGTTATCAGCAATTAATTGGCAGATATCTCTTTCCTACACAAGTTTATTAGGTTTGATATCAAGATCAAATTCTTAAATCTTAGCAATCCAATTACCTCTTTTAGTACCAAACACCTGCTGAGTTAAAATGAACTTTATTGTTGTATCAGGCACTAGAACAACAATATGTGAATTTAGGATATATAAACGAAATTTTTTTACCACCTTAACGATAACATAAGCATGCTTCTCCATATTTGAATATTTAAATTCATGATCTTATAGAGGACAAGTCATAAATGATATGGGGGATTCCACACCTTCTTTGTTTTGTTAAACCAAAATGGCTGAAAGTGTATGTTCAAAAGCATAGCTGTATACTATGAAGTCTTTGGTATAATCTAGGCAAACCAGGATCGAGGAATGAGTGATAGCCTTTTTGATATCTTCAAATGCTACTTTTCTTTCTGTAGTCTAATAAAAATTAGCCTTTCCCTGCATCATGTCAACAATTTGATGAGTCTTTTCTGTGAATTTAGGAATGTACCTTCATAAAAAATTCACCTTTCCAAAGAAAGAAAGAACTATAGTTTTACTAGCAGGTAGAGTAAGATTTTGGATATATTTGACTCTTTTTGAGTTAATTTTTATGCCTTTTTTGGATACAATTTGACCGATAAGTTTACCTTTTTTAACCCCAAAAATTGACTTCTTGGGATTGAGTGAAATACCATTTTATCGACAACGTTCCAACACTTGTTGTAAATGATACATATGATCAGGATGATGTTTAGAAAAAATGGTCAAGTCATCAAGATATACCACAATAAACTTTCCTATTTCATCTCTAAAGTCAAGATACATTACTCTCTAGAAGGTGGCACCAACATTGATTAGACCAAAAGGCATTCTGTGATATGCGAATGTAGCATTTATAACATTTCTAAGGCCATCATTATTTGCAATACTTGATCCATTATGGGTAGGAACTAGTTATCCTTTAGAGAAGATTGATTTAGGTTTATAAAATCAACATAGATACGAATTTCTCCATTCTTTCTTCTCACAGGAACTATGTTCATGATCCAAGTGGAATGATGAATTGGAAAAATTATCCTTGTATTTAACATCTTCTAGATCTTAGAAAGGACAATACCTAATATTTTGGGGTTGTATTGACTTTATTTTTTCTTGTGAGGTAATGACCCAACTTTAAGAGGAATTTTATGTTGAATTTATTTAATCCTGAGAGATCTCAAATAATCATAAGAATATGCCAAAACATCAATGTAACAATGAATAAGAGTAATGAATTTGAGCTTTTCATTAGAAGTGCAACAATTCCCAATGTTGACCATGTTGGAATTTTCTTCCTTACTCAAATTTATTTGATCAAATTCCTTGGAGGAACTTGAATCCATTTGTCGTTGCTTGATATACTTGTCATGCTTATCAAATAACTTCTCAAGAGAAACCAAACCTTTTAGAATTTTATTCCGTTTGAGTTTAAAAAACTCTTCACCAATTTTTGAATCTATTTCAGGAACTGAATCCCGTGGTGGAGATTAACTACCTTCAAAATAAAGTTCCTTAAAGCCATCCATCTTTTCCAAAAAAGTGATGATTTGATTATCACCATGAAACACCTACCAATGGTTGGCATTATCAGGTACACTTGGTTGAAAGACCATCTCAATAGTGTACTTATTCCCTTTGAAATCTTTATGAGGAACTATGAGGGTTGTGGAGACAACCAATGAATTTACATGATCATTAAACTCTCTTGGCACCACAAAAATATTGAAAGCATCAAAAATTTCAATGCAATCTCATAAAAGATTTCAATAATATCGTAATCTTTCATTTTTGGTTTGATATAGATTCTTTATCTGACAAACTACCAATTCAACATCTCCTCGAGCATGAAGAATTTTAACACCTCTAGCATGAACAGCTTTCAATCCAAGCAACAAAGATTCATACTTAGTGGTGTTTTTAGTATTATTGAACTATAACTTATATGAATAAGGAAAAAATTCTCCTTGAGGGGATATCAAAACAATCCTAGCTCCAGAACTGGTAGAAGAACAGTTGCCATCAAATTATAGAATCCAATCATCATTAGAATTTGATCTTAAAGATTTCTCTTCATTGGTGAGGGAAGATTCTTTCTTACCTAAAATTTGCTTTAACAATTCTTCTAATTTTCTATCTAAATTTTCTAAATTGTCACCTAATGAACTTTCTTATGATGAGCTAAAAACATCTTTAATGGTTAGAAAATAATTACCCATTCTTAATGATTCAAATAAAATTAGAGATTTGGGGTCTGATGTTTGGGTGACAATATATTTTGACTCTTTCCTAAGAAACAAATTTTTCATGATACCTTTAATAGGTATCCTTGCTTCAGATAGATCCATATTTAACTCTCCACCTACGTCTTTACAAAAATTACGTTTGAGCAGAATGCCATAAGAGGTTGGAACATCAGCCACTAAGACTATCATTTTAATCCTCTTATTTGGAAAAGTGGTAAATGCAAATTGAGCATCTTTGAATTGCTTATTTTTCATGGAGAAACACCTCTAAAAAGTCTTAGTTAAGGTAAGACTGAGAGAATATACTACCTTGGTGGGTATAACATTATCAAAAGCTCAAGAGTCTATTATACAGTTGCTCAACTTATGACCATTTATCAATAGAGAAACATAGAAAGGTTCTATTTTTCTAAGGGTATCAAGAGGAGTAGTGACAAGATTATTTTGGATGGATTTGTTCTTTGGGGGATCATGAGTCACTTTTAGAAAATCTTGTCCTATAGGGACAGTTTTGTTCTTGATGTATTCATCAAACCTATCAAACTATTCAGGATTAGCTTGTAAGTACTTAATCTTGAACATTTGGATCTTGGTCTTCTTAGCATGATCAATTATATTGAATAATTGAAATGAACTAAAAATAGAGGAAGTAAGTCCATCATTCTAGTTTTTATTTGATGTTGTACTGTTCTGAGAAACTGAACAAGAAGGTACAAGATTGTTTGAGTTACCTACTTTCTTATTGGTCACCGGGTCCTTTGATTGGAAAGGCAATGAAGTCCCCCATTTAGCAATTGAGATTACTAGTTGAGGTTCTTCTCTTACTTTTCCCTTATTAGCTTGTTGAGTTGACTAGTTTTGGGACCTAGTAAAAATAGCATATGATCCATCAAACACTTCTCTCTTTTTTTTAGCTTCATCTTGGTAATTCAGAAAACCAATGTTAGAGTTGCCAGATAATTCTTATTTTCCTTGTGCAAAGAGATTATCATCATATTCTTGGTCCAACTTAGGTTTGAAAGATAAATTATGTTTGGCTTCATGATAAACAACTACCAAGTTGATCGGTGCTACTTCAATGGTAAGCTTCCCCTGTGTGGGAGGAAGATGATTGGATTACCCTTGATTTTTAGTAGCATTTTCGTGATATGAATGGTTTAGAAATGTCTTCCTTGGTATATCTTGATAAGAAGTATTAGACATACCTTGTTCCATTTGCCTTTTTATAGCTAGTAATTCATTTGATAACTTTTGCACCATAGGATCAGTAGTGCTTGTAGAAGAACTTTCAGCAGAAGAGAAAATTTTATTTTTATTAGAATATTTTCTTATCTTTCCTTCCAGGATAAGATCATCTTCGACATTAGTAGCCAAAATATAAGATATAGAAAGATATATAGGGCTAGCCTACCTCAATATAAAACTTACTTTAGGAAGTTGAGAATTGATGAAGAAACACTTAAGATTTTCTGGTGTTGGCTGAGCAATTACACGGAACCTATTCCTCAGCTTATTGAATTTAGCAATGAAGTCCTGCATAGGCTCATGAAGCTCCTTATTTATTTGTGTAAATTGAGCTAACAAGGCATGAGAATCCTCTATGGGTTTGAACCTAGCCTCAAACTTGGCCTTGAGAAGGTGATAAAACCAAACTATGGCAGCACCTTGCAATGTTTCTACAAACATTCTTATAGCTATATATTCATATTCAACACCTATCACACCACATGCTATGCATAAAGTTAAAATATGCTCATCAGGATGAACCTTTCCATCACCATAGAACTTGGGAATTTTTTTTTTGAACTACGAGGTAGTTCATGTAAAGGTGGTGTTAGATTGAGAGGGCCAAAAGTGTTATCCCAAGGACCTTGGACTGCCATGATGTGATGATTAAAATGAGGGATATCAAACCTTTGTGTGATATGTATAGACAAAACTCTACTAGCAATAGATCTAGAAGCTTCACCTGGTATTGGAGACCTGACATTGATAGGAGGAAAACTCCTAGTTTGCTGAAGGTGAGATTGTGGAAAAAAAAGATGAAAATTATTTTGTTACACAAACTCAAATACATGATCAACAATACCTTGAGATCTTTGGCTTCACATATACCATGGATCTACCAGCGTGTAGATTGGAAAAGAATTGGAAATGCTTCAATTTGAAGCTTGAGGCTTCAAAGTGCACATTCGATTCTCCAGCGGAGTTGGCAAAAAACTATTGGGTGAATATTTTGTCGTCAGCTAACTGAAGGCAAAATGGGTATATCAGCCATAACGTAATGAGATAAATCTCTCCTCTCAGCAAGGGGAGGTTCCCTATAAATTATTTTAAACTAATATAAACTAAATATTAACTCAGGGGTGAGATCATATCATTTATTTCTCTTTTTTATAAATGATATTTACCAAATAAATAAAAATTCTTTGGATATTTAATTGAAACCACTAGAAACCCATGAGAGTACAAAGCCTATCATTGCTTCTCTTACTGATTTATAACTTATATAATAGTAGAATGAAGTGCAACCCAAAGTCTCCACTAAAAACTACAACAGAGTATATGATCACAAAGGATAAAAGTAGTTCAAAGCCTTTTCAGTATCCTTTGTACTAAAACACAAAAACACAAACTAAAGACAATTATAGTAGCACAAAGTCTCCATAATTAACTTTAAAACATATTTCAGATTATCTTCACTCACTTTGCTTATTTAATCAAATAGATAAGATTGTGTTAGGAAAAGAACATAATAACTATTTCCTAAACAACACAAGTTATTTCAATGCAAAGTTTGAAAAGTCACTTGCTTTCTCATTCATTTAAGAAAATATGATTTACAATCTGAGCTCAAAGGCTCAAAAGACATCTCAATTTGGGTAGATTTTTTCTTCCAATTACTAAAAGATGATCCTTTACAAAAGAGGCTCTCTTTATTTATAGGGAGAGGCCTTGAGGAAATAGAAAAGACTTAATTACTTTAACCTAGTCAAAGATAGGAGTCCTTACTGACTTTGGACTTTCCATATTTCTACATGTAATTACACATGACAAAAGTACATGTAAAAATATCCAAAGTGGTTACAAAAGTACATTTGAAAAATGGAAATTAAACCAAGGATAGTTTCAATTTATATATCCATTTTTATTCATGTGAGCATCGTACATGGTGATAGCTGCATGTATCTTGATACTGTTTGGAGTAACAGTGTTCTTGAAAATCACCTTAACCCTGACTATGGCATCTCTCATTGCTGTGACTAATTTTACATGACTAATTAACCTAGTTTTTAGATTATCTAGAGTTAACTGATTATCCAAAATATTGTCCAGAGGCTAATGAAAATGCCTTGTCTTTAAATTGCTTCCAAAACATACCTTCAAATTCCTAAATCATTTCTTTTGCTGAAAGGAATTGGTTATCTTGTGATGTAATCTTGCAAGACAGCTCTTCCAATTTATGCAAAAGACTGATGTCACTTTGTTCACTGAGTTAATTTGATGATTTGAGGTCACTGATCAACTCTTTAAGCACTCGACTCCTATATATCAATGTTTCTTTAGTTTCAGTGTAAGAGTCTCTATCAACAATGATGCCAATTGATATTAGAGTGCTCATTTTTAACTTCTTCATATCCATCCATTTATCAAGATACTTTCTTATTCTTTCAATATCTTGAGAAATAATATTAATAAGATCATCCAGTTTTGCTCTTATTTTTCTCATTTTATCCATCTTCTCAGATAACTATGTGAGCAAGGAAATTCCTTGTGTATACATCTTGTCCAAGTACTTTTCCCTTGAGATAGGTCTTTTCTACTTTTTGAATCATGAGGTCTTCTATGGAAATGGCTTTTGGAGTTACTATTTCTAGAGTGAAAGTGATCCTTCTTAACACTACAGTTAACTATTCCACCATTACTTTATAATGATCCTTCATCTCTTTCTCTTTTTCAAACTTCTAAACCAAGATGTCCATAGCTGACCACATATCACTCTTAGCACTTTCATGAGTTATCTTACCTAACTCAACTCAAGAGATAGAGTAGTCACTTACATCAATAATTTCAATAGTTACATCCTATGGAGGTCTTGCAACTTCCAAAAATTTGTGTCCCTTATCCCCAAGCATCTTTGAAATAATCTTTGGCTTCTTGGGAGCCGTGACTTTTATTGACACCATTTTATTGAAATCAAAGTCATCTAGAGAGATGGCTTGTTTTTTTATTTTGGGCGTATAAGCTGACAACCAAGGTGGGATCACAGAAGCACTTACATTAGTATCAATTTCCATTTTTGGCATTATTGGAGTTGCACTTACACTGGTAGTGGGAACAATAGGTGGAGTATCAGTAAAAACTACATCTTCTGCTAAGTGATCAGGAGTAGAACTATCTTGGATATCAAAAGATGGGGATGATAAACTAAGAATTGATTATGAGGAATGAAGAATATCTCTAAAGAATCCTTGAGAGTTGTCAAAAATTAATTTAGAAGGAGGGGGTGATCCAGAAGAGGGAACACTAATTAGAGAAATAGGTGAAGGAGTTACAACAGGCCTGCTCGATAGGGAAGAATAAATTATTATTTCTTGCTGCACATTCTCTTGAGGAGGCAAAGTTTCCTTGTCTCATTGATCTTTGGGCCTATCATCAGTCTCCATCTATTCTCTTACTGGTTCTTTAGTGCTTTTCTTCTCAACTTCTGTATCTATTATTTCTTGCTCTTTTTCTATAACTTTCAACTTCTTCGTCACAAATATGATTTTAGTCTTATGTCGCCTAGAAGAAGAAGGAACATCAATTTTATTATTCATCCTATTTTTTGCTCTTCTTATTGTTTCCTCTTGAAACTTAGATTCTGATCCTATGATGAAATCTTTCAAAATGATACCCTTATCCACTAACCAATCATTGGTGTTTGCCAATATTGGTTCAAATCTTTTCCTTAAGGAAGTCAACTCTTTTTGTGACCATTGGATTGGGGGAAGAGGGGCATTGGTGACCTATTTAGTATGGTATCTATTATTGATCAAATCTTCATCATCCACTAGCTTCTCAGGGAGATCAGTAGTCCCAAATATTCTATCTACTCAAGAGATAATCTATTGTAGTCTATTTTCTTGATGTCTTTTGTAGTCCTCAAATCTACCTAAAAATTTTCAATCATAGGCTCATGAAATTGGGTTTTCCTCTTGGTTATATCCTTTATGCCCTTGTAATCAAAATTTGGTCTTCTTTTAAAATGTTTCATGGTTATGAATTGTATTTCAATTTCCATAACTCTACTTTTTCCAGCAGTTAACACTGAAAACCTTCTAATTTTAATTGGGAATCTAAAGTTAGGTTTCTTGAGTTCCATCTATTTATTATGTACAAAAATTATTTTCCTACATAGCTCCATCAAGACCAATTTTTCTGAAGGGAATCTCGGAAGCATATAAGGATGACCTTGGAAAAAGCCAACCCACAGGTATGAAAAAGAAGGAAATTGCAAGAACATACATCCAAAATCATTCACAACTACCCAGGCCTCATTTAACATTATTATTTGTTCTAATTGAGGATCAAAGAGACACAAATATACTTCAAAGAAATCATCATTCACTCTCTTGAAATGATGAATAGAACCCTTCAATGTCAATTGAGAGTAATATTGATACACTGGGGTTACTCTCCTCTCTCAATTTGATGTTAAACTGAGAAAGGTTCTCATTGAAGCTGAAATAGACACCAATTAGGAAGTCATATAGAATTTGGAGGTAGTGGATACCTTCATCAATTGCTCATGCAAAGCATTGTTGATTTGCTCTCCTTAGAAGATGACTTGTTTGCTTTGGAGAATTATCTTAATGAAGGGATACATCCATTCATGAAACTGTGAGGAAGAATGCAAACCTCTTACCCTACTGAGAAGAATGATAAGGTCACAGATTTCTTCTATAAATTCACTTTTTGGAAAGCTCTATGGCTATCTTGAAAAATTTGCCCTTGGAGTCTTGAGCCATTTATTGTTGATTACTTTCTTCACTCTTTCAGGATCTTTGTCATATTCTCTTTGTGCTTCAATGAAATCAAGCTTTAATAATTTATTTTCAAGAGGACACATGAATACTTTATCGATGAACTCATGATCCAATCTAATCACCACATTACCACTAGCATCTAACATAGCCTTGGTATCCTTGTTGTAGAACTGAGTGCACTGGAGAATATATTCTATGTTGTGAGCTGCTATAGGAAAAGAAGATACCAGATGAATATTAATTTTGATTATCTTCTTCATTTCATGGCTAGGATTTCTTGATTTAGTTATTTCCATGAAATCAACCATGTCCACATTATTGATCTCTATATCTCGAATGTCATTGACATTATAAGTAATCGAGTTGGTTGGAAAAATACCTTGGTACTTGTACTTCATTGTCTTTGACTTCTTTTGAGAAACCTTAGTCATTTGAAAGATCTTTTGTCAATAGGATGTTGATGAAGAAGGATCTACAATAGAAAATACAACAAAAGTCATGATCATGTAATCAGGAGAAATACTAGCAATCTGGGAAAATTGCATGCCGATGGTCAAGACCATGGGGATGCACTTGAAAGGGCTAAAGTGTGAGCAGGTAAACAAAATAGAAGGAAGCGGGTTCAAAAAAGTGAAACTAAAAATTTATTAGAGTTAGGAAATTTGAGAGAAAGTTTGCATCAATGGCAAAAATTGCCACCCTTGCATATGGGGTATGTTGTATCGGTGGCAAAAGTCACCGTCATAGTATGTTTAGGTAAAATTTACACTTATGTAGGGGTAGTTATTTTTGCAACCTTTGCAGGTCAGGTTTATGCAAGGGCGGCAAAAATAACTGCCCTTGCACATGGGGTATAACACTCAGATCATGACAGCAAAAATGGTTGCCTGCATAGGTTTAACATGTAAGGGCAGTGAAAATCACCACCGTTGTAGATATGATAAGGTTTTGTGTAAGGGTGGTGATTTTTATTTCCTGTACATGAGGAAACTTGACTGATGAGTTTTGGGATTTTTTTGGCTTTTTCCTAGTACGCCTCTTCAGGGAAGAGAGGGAGGGGGAGAAGGGAAAAATAAAACCTAAAAAGAAGTAAAAAAGAGAAAACTAAACCTTAAAATGAAAATAAAACAAAAATAAGAAAACCTAGAAACAAAAAGAGAAGAAAGCAAAACCTACCTAACAATTATGAAATCCTATGCTAGAGGTTGGTGAATTCATAATCCCACTCACTGGTGTGGTCAAATGATTGTAGGGAGGAGGAGCAGACAAATTTAAATGATCAAAATGAGAAATCAATTAGCATTTAAATTCCATAAAACCAATGCCAACCACTCGGCACACATGGTCATAAATGTTGCATGCAAAAATTGAGGTCATGCAAGCTCAACAATTTTTGCCACCTTTGCATGATATGGGGGAAATCATGCATTAGCAGTGAAAATCACCACCTATGCATGAAATGAAGAAAGATGCAAGGGCAGCAATTTTCACCTCTCTTGCATGAGAAGAGGGGGAAGGAATATGCAAGGGTGGCAAAAATCACCACTACTACATGAAAAATATGAAACTTGCAAGGGTGATGATTTTCACTGCCATTTCACTGGAAAAATTGAAAAGTACAAGAGAATCAAAAATTGCCACTCTTGCATGGAAAAACCAAAAATGTTAACACCTTGAAAATTTTCAAAATCTGACCCTTGATTGGATCGGCACTACAATGAGTTTCACATTTTTTGATAAATCATGACAAGGGAGTGCCATGAATTTTTCCAAGATGTTATCCAACTTCACCTGAGAACAAGAGAAACCTACCTTGAACAACAAACTTAGAGTGAATATTATGAAATAGACAAGTTTCGTAGGGGTTGTCAACAAAAATGAGCATAGATGATTTTGGAAACAACAAAACTAGACTTGTAATCTCTCTTCTCAACTTGGTAATGACCTATGTCATTTGCTAAGGATATCAAAACTTTTTACTTTTCTCAAGATTTGATTGAATCGACTCTAGTAGTTGGTTGATCTTTTACTCTAGTAGTCACTAGATCTATAGCTCTATTAATTTGAAAATAAATGTAAAGTATGAAATGGGTTTAACTTGCATATTTATAGGTTCTAATAGGGGTTCACCCTCATTAATGCCTTTCCATCACCCATCACTTTATGGCATTTAATGTAGATATTTAATGGCTACTACATTTGGATAATTGTATTTTGTAATTAATACATTAACGGTATTTTCCCATCACACCATTGGCACTTTTATTTCCATAAATATTTTTTTCATTATTGGAATGTCTTGTCTCACATTTTTACTTAAAGTGGATGACAGTTGTATCCTAGACTTTTTTTGAGGTGGGAGATAGTTGTCTCCTTTAAATGTATAACTTATGGAGATAACCTTACCCCTTATAGCCTTAAATGGCAAATGTACCCTTAGTACCTTGTGCACCCTTAATAACCTTTACACCCATGTAAGTTAGGCACCTAAGTAAATTTCATACTTTTCACATTTGCCTTTAAACACTACTTATCCCACACTAAAATGTGTCATGATCCTCCACACAAAAAAAAATAACTTTGAAAAAAAATTACAAAAAGGAAAAGTTACATACAAAAAAGGCAGTGTTTTTATTGAAATAAATAAATCATAAACTAATGGCATAAGTCTTATTGATTACAAAAACTTCAGCTATTCCAAAGTGAAATATGGCTGACACTGGATTCCATTATAGTTCCCAAGAAGGAATTGGCCATCCATCCTTTATAACTAACATGCTCTGATAGGTCAAATGTTATGTATTATAAAAGGGCCACCCCATTGTATGTTGAGCTAACATGGGTGGTGTGCAAACTTAGAGTCTTATAATAAGACCTTCATCCCTGAAGAAAATGTTTTATTCTTTATATGGAAATCATTCCATGATTTTTTCTTGCATTTTTCTACATCCTAACTCCAATGAGTGAGTAAAAGATATTCATTTAATTTAAATAAAGTATCTAGGTGTGATTTTAAGGATGAATCATCATCCATTTTTCCTACTCAAGTGATACATAGAGATGGTACTAAGAACTCTACTGGTAGGACTGATTCTTTACCATACACCAAGTTGAATGGGGTGTTTTTATTTAGGCCCTTGTATGTTGTTCAGTAGGCCCACAATATGGTAGATACCATATCATCCCATTTATTTCAACCAACATTATAGATCTTTGTCATAGTGGTACCTAAGATCTTATTAAAAGCCTCAGTAGTTATGTTGGCTTGCATATGTTATGGTGTTATATTGTGGTGTGCAATCATCAACTTGACTAGCAAGATATGAATTGTTTCAATCAAAAAGTGGGTTCCATAATCACTAGTGAAACTCAAGGGACATCCAAAATAAGTAATGATGTTCTCCTAAATGAATCATGTTGTAGTTGTAGCATTATAATCCTTTGTCAACATAGCTTTAGCCCAATGCATAAGGTAGTTAGTTATTGCAATGATGTACTAATAACCTATTCATCATTTTTCTAGAGTGATGGGACCCATAAAATCAATAGCCCACTTTTCAAAAGGTTCCTAAAAAGGGATGGATCATAAAGGCATAATATATCATTAGTTAGGTTTGCCTACACTTTGACACATATCACATTACCAAACATATGTTTTAGCATTTTTGAATAGAATTGACCATTATAACATAGTTATAAGAACCTTTCATGCGATGGCTTCTCCAATATAGTGTCCACTTGAAATAAACTCATGAAATTTGTGGAGGACCTTAGGGTGCTCATGTTTCATTACACAACATTGAAAAACTTTGTCACAATCCATTTTGTAAAGATCCCCTAATATAAATTAAAAGGGTATGGTGGGGACATCAAGTTGCTTCTTATCCTATGAGGTGAAACTATCAAGGATAAATCCAATGGTCAAGAATGTTTTAATATCTTTCAAATCTTTAGTTATTCATGTAATCTGGAAGAGTTATACATCTATAAGATCATCTTCTATGGTGTGTGGTGGTTCTCCATTATCAATCTAGGATAGGTGGTTAGGTCCAAATTCATATTCATAGGTTTCACCATAACTAAAAACTAGAATTCCTATAATAACATAATCCATCAATATATTCTCCCATGTAATATGGGTTTATTGACAAGGTAATTCAAATCCTCATGATTTGTATAGAAAATAAAAGGAGTGTCTAATAGTTATTTTCTAAACTTCTACACAATATAGACCATTGACAATGCTTCATTCTCCATATTGGTATAGTTCCTTTTAGTTAGTGTGAGATTTCTATTGGCAAAGTAAATTGGGTGATCCAGATGACATTCACCTAGTTGTGTAAGGATTGCACCAATGACCATGCTAAATGCATCAACATGGACATGAAATGGTTCTATCTAATTAGGGAACTAAATAATAGGAGGAGTAACCAACTTTTCCTTCAGTGTTTCAAAGGCCTCCTTACAAGGGAAAGTCGATATGAAATGTTCATTCTATTTGATAAGTTCTTCCAAAGGTGTGGTAATATTTTCATAACCGTGAATGAGCTTTATATAATACCTCATGTGGCCCAGAAAGGCATATACCTCATACTTATTATTGGGTACTGGGGTGTGAAGAATAAACAATACCTTTAATTGGTATACTAAGATTCCTTCATTATAATTAATATGTCCTAGCAGCACACCAAAAGGTGTCTCAATAGGCATTTTCTTAAGTTCAATGAAATTTGTAGGACCCAACAATGCTCAAGCATAAACCTTAGGTTAGAACAATGATCCTTCACCAAACCATATATAATCCAATTGTCTAAGTAAAATTTAATTAACTTGTGGATGAAGTCCTTAGAGGCTTCAACTTCTATTCATGAGAACACTACTGGAGCATTTTTCAATCCAAAGGGCATAACAACATATGCAAATGATCCCCATTTCATAGTGAAGGTTATTTTAGTATGGTCTTCTTCAACTATTTGGACTTGATGGTACCTTGATAATCCATATTTGAAGGAGTACACTTCACAACTAATAACACCTTCAAGGATTTCCTTTGTGAATGATGTTGGAAATGGATCTATTACACAGGATGCATTTAGCACTCAATAGTCCAGATAAATACAGATGTATCCATCCTTTTTGATAGTAATCACCATGGGACTAACCTATTTAGATTCATCAATGGGAGTGATTATTTTAGCTCATAACATACCATCAATCTCCTCTTTAACACATGCTTGAATATTAAGATGCATCATATATGGGCATTTTTTCATTGCTTGAGTATCGTCAACTAACTTGATATGCATCTTCCCTAAAGATAAGTGGACTCCCTTCATTTCATTGTAGTTTCATGGGAAGACATCCTTATATTCCTTTAGTAATTCAAATATTATTATAATCTCTATGTCAGTCCAATAGTTTCCTACTATAACTAGCTTTTGTTCTTGTTTTGAGCTAATATTACATTGAACAATATAAATAGGCCCATGGTAGGGGTTGTCCATATTGGTACCTATGTCCTAAACATTTAATGTGATAACATATATAAGAATACCTAAATAGTTGGAAAATGGGTCGAGTGGAGTGGATCCTTATCCTTCTTGCACTTATAATACTAGATTTTGTTTTCCTACATGAATTTCTTCAGGGCAGTTCAAATTGAGTACTAACATGGATGTAGGTTCTTAGGGTATCGATGGTTCATAAAATAAGTGTATGAGATCCTTAGGTTCCTAATGAATAATATTAAGATGTTCTTACATGGGACATAGGTCACCTACTACCACTTCATGTATGGATTTGAGGGTGAGGTGCACATCCCTTCTTGGTGAAGAATAGGTTAGCACCAAGTTCATGTTTTCCTTCAATAAATGCCAAAACCATGTACCCATGTGTCATTATTTATGAATGTACCATGATCATGCCCAAGTGTGTAAAGTTCCATAAAATTCATGAACCCATAAATATTATAGTAAATAGGACTCATCACTTTGCCACATGGTTTCATAAGCTTCAATGTGGGGCTCAAGGGCTTGTATTCTATTGTAGTTAACTACTCCCTTTACTTTGCTATCATGATGGAATTGGTGGACTAAGGATAAGCATACCTAATCCCATTGGAGGAGTCATTCATAATGGATTTGAAAACATCATGCAATTATGCCATCAAATATATGAACCAAATATTGAAGATGATCTTCATTAGTGTGGTGAAACTCTTTAAGGTGTTGAATGAAGTCTCAGACTTCCATCTACCTATGGAACATTGGATCCTCATCAAGTATTTCAAGTGGTGTCTCAATGATAGTTCCCATCATGAATTGGTTGGTGATAAGGTGAATGAACCTATGTTGTTTATTAAACTGGCATGGCACATTCTTTTATCTGTTGATGGTATTACATACTCTACTAGTAAGGCCATAGTCACTATGAGCCCAATAATTACATGCATTGCTCATAGTGTTAGAGATGGACTAAGTATCTAAAAATCAAAGAATGCCATCTAGATTTGGATATATTTACTCATCATTCCTTGTAGTAACATTATATATATATATATATATATATATGTTTTATATCTTCATCAACATGGATAGGCTCTAAGTAAGGGGGCCCTTATGCTTGATCTAATGGTCTTATAACACATTGATCAGTGTTTTCAAAGTTAATATAACACTTCTTAAAGCTTAAGTTTATATTATTCTCATAGCACTAAGGTCTTCCCAATAGATTTGGGTAATCATTAGCTTCATCTATCTCCAAAACCTCAAAATCTACTTTGAATGGTACTCCATGTATGTCAACTGTTACATTCTTTAAAACCCCAATAGGTAGCATGTGAGTCTTATTTTTAATAAATAAAACATGAGGTGATATCTATAATTCTAGACTAGACATATTATACTAAGCATCCTTGGTGAGGATATTGACTTATACACTGGTATCTACTAGTATGTCCCAAATTACCATCCATCGATGGTAACATTAACCAATATTTATTTATCTTTTAGGCGAGTAGAGAAACTAAGAATGTCCTAACACCAAATATGATTTAAACAATGATCTTCACTTTGAATAGAGACATGAGGGTGAAAATTATTTGTTATTTAATATTGAATCTTAAGCCAAACACTAAGTTGTGGGATAATATCCTCATCGGACATATGCTTGCATAGTTCCCTGAAAGTCATCCGATGCCATATGTCAAGGTTTAAATTCCATTTGCATAACAACATGCTACATTACATCTTTATTTTTGAGGAACTGAATCTCTCCCTAAAGTTATTCAACATCAAGATAATTTCTAGATCATGGTTCTTCATATTGTACTTTCTTGATAAGATTAGTTATCGACTGGGTATGTCCCCCACTATGAGTGGTAATGTTTACCTGTTGAAATATATGTATGGTTGGGTGTGCACTCCACTATGGTTTATCAATTGAAATCATACTAGTACCCTTTTAATTTTGATCCTTGGTGATATCCATGTATAAGTCAAGACACTCTTCTATTTAGTGGTCCTTTTTATAGAAAGTGCACATCAGGTAGTTTGGGTAATCCTTTTGATAATGGTCTAGAGATCCACATTTGTAATAGGTTCTAGGTGGGAAATAATTACCTCATCATCCTCATCCTTATTAACCACCATTTTCCTAATTGTTTACAATAAAGGTTTAGTGCATTATACGAGCTTGAGCTTCATGAATGCCACTACTCAAATAACAACCTTTAGTGTCATGAGTATAGGCATCAAATTTTTTTAAATAATTAGACACCTTAGTATGCATAAATCATTGTAAAATAGGACAATAGTACACATCATGTTCTTCATGATATATCTCACGTCTATTTAAGTTCCACATGGATATTCTTACATGGGCAATTACTTTGTATATGCCCTTTAGATTCACAATCAGTCCACCAAACACCACTGTATTTTTCATGTGTGTTATTGGCCATTAAATTATCAATTTTTGATGTCACAAAAGCTATCTATGATTCCATAAATTTATTGATCCGAATTTCAATGATTCATACCACCTTTGCATAGAGTGCAGCTTCCAAATCCTTGCATAGGCTAGTGAACATTCATTGAGACAAGGTTCATTGGAAGGGTAGTAAAAATTTAGCTATAAACCATTATGCATAATGATTAGTGATAATTTAAAATGATAATTTAGACAATAATTTTTTGAACTATGCATCATATTCATTCACACTTTAGGTAAGTCCTTGTTTTATGTCCTTTAGCATTGTTATGCTTTATAGCTCAAATTCAAGAATGTCAAATTCTTACAAAAAGGCTATTTTGAGTTGATAAAAGTTGAACACCACTTTCTAAGGGTTAAACTTTTAGTACCACTTATGCACACACTCAAAAATCTTAGTTATGAAATATGTGGCCGTACATTTAGAAGAGGTGATGCCTCACACCCTCCAAATTAGTTTGCATTTGTATACATGCTCTACTACATTATTTGCTCCTCAGTATTTAGGTAAGTTTAGTGTCATATCATAGTAAACCATCATCAGTGGAGGCTCTTAAATGGGTGGTTGTTGGGAATTGCTAGCCCCTATCTATTGAGGAGGAAGTCCACTTCTTCCTATGCCACTTCTTAGTCCTCCTCTAGTGGTTCCAATAGTAGTGCTCATGGTATGGGGTGCAGTAGTAGATTGGTTAACCAAGTTGGGGCATATATTATATCCTTTTAGGTTAGGTCCTCTAAGAATCCCAAACCATGCCATAGAATTCCCTTGAATAGGGAATGAAAGTGTTAAGATTATAGGAGTTTCAAGTAGCTCAATTCTAGTATCCCTTACTGGTTTAGTTTTTGATTGCTTGTTATTTATATCCCAATTACATATGTGTAATTCATTTGACTCAAAATCATGAGTGTGTAATATGGTGGGGGAGCCTAGTTGGTTTAGACTTAGTTCCTCAATTTCCTTCATCCATCTTGTTTCTCCTTCATATGATAGAAGTGTATAGAATGCAACTTGAAAGTAATGGGGTCCTCATGTGTTTTTACTTCCCTACCACTCCTAACAACACTCCTTGACTTCTTTCAGTCTCTTCCCACACTGATAACTCCTATAATCCTTTATTGAGATTCATCATACTTCTATTTTCATAAATCACACTTACTAGTTACTATTATTAACCCACAATATTCTACCAATTATTCTCCCCTTCCAAATGTGTGACTCATGAACAAGAGGATTTAGCTCTCCATTGGCATAGTTTCAAGTCTAAGATCAACAAATAGATTCTTGATTTCAAAATAAAAAATCCTAATATAGAGACTATGAGACTCTTGAAGGAATTAGAATTTGGATTCTTTAGGAAATGAATAAGTGGTTATAATGTACTCTAGAATATAGTTATTCATAATTCCTTTTGACCAAAAGTTGACTAGTTACATCCACATGGATCCAAGTCATGCTAAATCCCTTTGCCATTATAGCATCCAAGACTACCTCCTTCCAAGATTCTTTGATCATCCTTGAGCATATTCTACCAACCAAGAATGTAAATGAATTGGGACTAATGAAAATAAGGTTTCATAAAATGCACTATAGAGATTCTTCTCTACCCACTATCATGTGAAGATTATTGGCTCAAGATAAGGAACTAAAAAATTATCCTCAACACTAGTAATCCATTCTTATATATTCTTCAACATAATATGATCAAACATTTTTCCATGACTATGATTCAAGTACTTTAGGTCTCAACAATGGAACCAAAATGTTGGGTTATTTTAGTTAATTCTAGCTCTAGCATTGAAGTCTAACCCAATGATCTAACATGTTGGCCCTTTCATATAAGGTTTATGCCTTGCATGCTCACCTAAAGTGCATGATAAATTAGTTTTTTAGGTTTTGTCTCATAGTTTGGATAAATTTTTCCTATTCTTATCTTTATATCAATTAAATGAGGATTATAGAAAACCATAAACATACTACCTTGATCTTATGAGTTCTAGGTTCTATTAATATCATCACATAGATTATAGTCATCTTTTATTATTATTAAGTGCCTATAAAATAAAATAAGATAAGGTATCTCTCACATAAAAGTCTAAACACTTAGTTCATACCATCACTCATAGTAACACAATTGATACAACCTGCTATGATATATTAAGCTTAGAGTAAAGGTCCATCATAATATCATTTCAAAATTCATCCATCCATCCATCACCATAATGCTTTACAATAAGGGTATTTATACTTTTTTTCCATAACCAAGTGTTTACAATCATTAATGGCATGAAGAGTTGGCCAACGAACTCTCAACAGACTAAGAATCATGGCATTTAACAATCATTTCTTCCTAAATATATGGGCCTCTGTGCCCCTTATATATTATTCATAAGCTATATCTCTACTACCATGTGTTCCTCTCCTTGTGGGATAGTAAAAAACTTCCTATCAATAAGGTCAGAGTGACCCATATGAACCATTATTCCATCTACTCCTGCTTCTCATGCACTCCCCTAGTCCTTTGATAATGTTATAATTCTTACATCCTTGGGTTCCTCATGACTCATTCCCCTCTGATTGGGTCCTCTCACATTAATTATTTTGTGATGTTGTCCTTTTGTTCCTTGTAGATCATGTGCCACAATGCTTCTATGCCTATCAGTTTTCCACCATGGTCGTTCTACACCACGGTCCTCTTGTGTCATGGCCCTCTCGTGCCATGTCAATTTTGTTCCAAAATGAGATAACACTTAGTCAAAATTTTGGGGCAACTATGAACATACATAAGTATATGGGTATCACTTAGTTTATAATGGATTAACATGCCTACTTATAAATTGGAATCTTATACACCTCCTTTGATAATTTAACAAGGACCACTTTTACCTTTGCCTAACATATCATCTTTAGAGAAAATTATTCCAAATTTACATGCTAAAATATTGAAATTAAAGAAAGGTATCTATAAGGACACTCACATAATGGTTTTTTATATTATAATTCATAATCATTCATAACATGAAATATCCTCTTACCCATTACCAACCAGTTTCATAGCTCCCAAAATACGTCTTTATGATAATAAAGAAGATGCTAAACAACATCTTTGTTCATTCTATACAACATGTTTTTACTATGATTACAATGATAAAATTCTCACTAATATATTTATAGGAAGCCTCAAGTATTAGTCCTTATGATGGTTATATTACCTCCCTCTTAAATATATTAAATCATTTAATCCATTAGTTAATCAATTCTTATCACACTTCTCAATGAACATTGATGAAAATTGTCAAAGTATTTTTACCTTGAGTAACTCTTTGATATGAACCTTAATGTTTAGGGAAGTATATTTTTTCCATTGATCTATTTTTAAATTAATATTTTATATAAGTGACACAACTTACTCTCTATTATGATCTTTAATAAATGCACTAATTATATTTGGACTACGCTTTTTAGTAGGTTAGAATAGTTTCCTTCTTATGTTATTCTTAAATAGGTTTCACAACCAAAGCCATACTCATAAAAATTTATGGTTTGTATAATATTATATAACTATATAATCCTAATATGTTTTATAGTTACAACCATAGTTACAACATTACTAAAACGATTTACCTTTGTTAAGGTTTTGTGAGATTTATATCCTTATGCCATGGGCTTAGGCTTTGAAACCATTTCCTATTGACATTTGAGATTTATGTTAACCTTTATTATGTATATGGATATCATTGGTCCTTATCCATTTTTCCATTTATACATAATATATATTTGATTGACTTTATTCAAGTCATAGTATATTGAGAGAAAAATAATAGTCTAAGCTCATCTTAGCCTCTTCATACATTATGGTGAACCTAGCCTACCTTTGGTTGGATCAATTTCATGTTTGTCCTTTTAGATTCATATAAAAATATTAAAAACCATCATACATATTTCAATAAGAACTTACAACTAAATTATGAGTTAATTTTAACTATGCATAAATTTCTAAATTAAAACAAGGTTCAAACAAATCTATTAACGAATATGTTATATGGTATAAGGAAATACAAGAAGATATGAAACAATCTATGGAAAAAAATTATTTATAATACATATTCAACAAAAACCTTTTATTTCCACTATGTGAATCAATTATGATGGATAAATTTAGATCCCTTGATGAGATTTGCCACACAATCAAAGAAATAGAATTCAAGATCATAAATTTGAATAAGATAAAGTATTAATTAAGTGATCCATCTAAGTAAAATGTCCACTTCATAAGAAATCCAAACTAAAAAATAAAATTTGGGGGAAAAAAATGAAGTAAAGGTACAAAGTAAGACAATATCATAATCATAAATAAAGATTCAATTAGGAGTTCCACTTAGGAGGAAGTTTACAAGGTTACCACAACCTCCTCATGTATTTTAATAAAAAAGAATCGATTTTAATCTTATATATCTACCTCCACCATTTGAGATTTATTTATCAAAGCCTCGACATAAGGACTTCAGTATAAATGCATATTGTGACTACCATAGTTACATCGAATATTCCACAAATAAGTGTTACAAGTTAAGGCACACGATATAAGATTTTATCGATACGAGTAATCAAGGTTAGAGGAATTCAATACGATTATCCTTTACATCTAGTGGTAACTCCTCCTCCTCCTCCCCCACCACCACCATAATTAATTGTGAACACCATTCAATGGCACCATAAGAGGTAAACTATGACATCTACCCAAAAGCATAGTCCAAAGATAATTAGTGCATCCATCCAATAAGATAATTTAAAATGAATTGTGGCACCTATATAGAATTTTTCTCTACAAATAGTTAAAAGGAAAATGGTATACTTCCTTGTAATCACCTAAAAGTGGTAATTGGATCCTAAGAGTGTTTCTTGAGTTAACCTATTCCTAGATTATCCCTAGACCTATCCTAGAGCCTTAGACATACTTTTCTAGTCATTGATCAGACCACAAACATTTACAGTCAGCCAAAACATAGTCTCAAGATTGTCTTCTTAGATCCCAACCCAACTTTCTTAGTAGTCTATCAAGTGTACATTAGCACCACATTTGGGACACTACATCCACATGGTGCTAGTGTCCCCAACTGGGCATTCTTATCCTTATCCCTAACTCTCCTAAATAGATAATTTTTCAAATGTGTTCCCCTCTTAGGGTCAGCCTAAGCACATTTTATTATCTACAAAAGCTACATATATCTATAAATATAAGTCTAATTGATCTATACTCAGTAGATGGAAAATAGATGCAAAAGAACATTCAAACCAAAGACAAGTTGAGTAAAACTAATACATTTGATCATGATTATTCCCTACTTATGCAAACTATCATCTAAAACATACCTAAGCCTAGTTTTAAAATATTTCAAATCTAATTCAAATTCAAGTCATCTAAGTCCACTCTCATTCTAACATTGACTTGCACTTACATCAAACACTAGGTGGGACAACTACATCAGTCTTAATCCCTCTTTGGAGTATTGGTATATAGGCAACTCTCTTAATAGCAGGGTATTGAGGATGTCCATATTATCCTAATAATAAACACATAATTATTACTCATGCCATACTTGTAAGGAGGATTAGGGTTTACACATTAAATCAAGTTTTCCATACACAACATAGAGATCAAGGTTTATTTCATACATGAATAGGACCTAAAAACATAGGTGTAGGTACTCTTAGAAAATAGGAGCAGTCCTACAAATGGGACACTAGTGCCACTTTAAGGATACTAAACCAACATGATACTACTCTCTAGGTGGGGTATTATTGTCTAGTGAGTAGACAAATCCTAAAATCTTATTGACAATACTCAAGACTATCCATAACTTGGTTTCCAAAATCTAGATTATCTATGAGAGTCACTTTTTAAATAAGTTTCTATTTAAGCCTATTTATTACTATTTTCATAAAGTCAAAAAAGGTCAAAAGATATAATAAATCAGTGCTTAATTATTTCATATTATTTTAATAATTTAGATATCTCATCCTTTTTATCTCACTTAGGAATTACTTGTGTAAAAACCTAAAAGGTTAAATTATTTGGTGAACCTGACTTACTTTAAACATTGCTAAAAACCCTAGTTTTGCCTAGGGTTTAACTTTTCTACATTTTTGTACACCAAATTAGGGTTAAAAATTCTTGTGTTCTAATTTTTTGTGCATAACCTATCCCATATAAGATTCATACCCACATTAGGGTGTCATTTATTTAAATATTTCCTTAACTTACCCTAATTCAAAACCTTAACAATATGAAACCCTAAGGTATACATCTCTATAATTTAAATTTTAGATTAAAATTTATTCTCCAATCATGATCATAATGAAAAAATAAATTAATCACTTTTTTTTTCAAAGTTTAATACATTCATTTGCATGCTTATTATCTTTAATTCAAAATGAATTCATAAAATACATAAACACATGTATATAATGATGCTTATTATCAAATGCAATATCTATCATATTTAATAGCATGTAGATTTCTTCTATGTGCAATAAAATTAAGAAATTAATCTTTAATCACATAGACATATTTATACATGATGCTTCATATCGACTAAAATGTTTTTCATTTTGCATTCTTTCTTTCACATGTTATCTTTCTTCTATGCAAAATAAAATTAAGACATTATTATTTAATCACATAGAAATATGTATACACAATGCTTCATATCGAATAAAATGTTATTCATTTTTCATTCTTTATTTCACATGTAATCTTTATTATATGTGAAACACACTTAAGATAATATACTTTCAACACATTGATAACTTGTTAAATCAAATAATAGTTATAATACTTAAAATCAATCAATTTCCCTTAGATGAATTTTACTCTTTGGTTCATTCTCATTCCTTTCCAATCATTCCTAGACATATCAGAATATCATTGGTTTCATTTATCCCTCCTTCTTATACATAAACATCCAATCAACATCCCACATCTACTTTTAGCTCTATGTGATTGGTAGACCTATGGTCCAGGTTATGATGTCCTTGTGTGATCTTAAAGCTCAACAGGTTTTCAAAACCTATGACTATAGCTTTATATATGAAAATAGTACTCCTTTGAGTAAAATTTCCATTTTATATCCTTTATAACACTTCAACACATACAAAGATATTTTTTATGAGGCACTCCAAGATATTTAGGCACCTTAAACTTTTGAGCCTACTTATGTGGTTTATATTATCAACACTATGAAATGGATAGAACATATTTATTTTGAGAGAGAGGACCTTACACCTCAAAAAATCATAGATATATACCTACCTCTCTACATTGATTTATGAATTAATGAGGTAGGTGTCAAATAATTTCTAGTTGACAATGGATTAGGGTTGAACATATGCAACATTTATTTTCTATGTCATCTTAACATCCATTCTATAGATATGGATCCTTCTAATATGAGCATCCAAAGGTTTAAAAACATTCCCAAAAACATTTTGGGTCAAATATCATTAAAACTTACCCTCAGACCCTAAACACTACCTACAACATGGTAAGTTATGCCAAATTATTACAATTACAATCTCTTGCTTGGTAGACCATGGATCCATGCTATGCACACAGTTTCATCAACATTACATGGATGTTTAAAATTCATATACAAAGGTCATATATATATATATATATACATTCCCTAGGAATAAAGAACCATTTAACTATTTTCAACATATATATCCTTCACATTACTATATTCCACACATGGATTTTGATACTATACCACCCAGGCTATAGTTTAAAAGATGCATATAACTCCACCAATTATTTCCTGTGCATTGGGAAATAAATTTACTTCACCTTTCACATTAAAATATTTTCAAAATATGGGTTACATAGGTTAGGGCCTTGGAAAACATGAATAGGGCATTCTAAATCCCATTAAATCATATGATCAATAGGGAAAGCAAGGACTTGGGTATCAAAGTGATACATTTAATGCCAAATCCTCTCACAATGCCTCTCAACACATCATCATTTATCCACTTGTTTCATGAATAGTTGATATAGTGAACCATGTTTATATAATTTTATTCATATACTCTCACCTCATTGATGATACAATTTCACCATATCTACCAGTTGTTGAGGAGTTCACTAACAATGAATCTATCTTGGAATTCATGGGTGCATATGTGGCTCTCCCTTATTTCTATCTTAAGAATAGGTTTCCTCATTTCACAAGTTCCCAATCATACCTTGGTGAGCATTCATATGATTTAGATCCTATAATACCTGACATAAATGATAAAATACCTATAGCACCATATACTTTAGATCGATCTTTATTTCTGAATGAAGAAAGAATTGAATTCAATTATGGCACCAAAACCTATCTTCACATCATATTCTTGGCTTATGCATTATATAAATTAAAAAAACACATATATTCATTAGATTTTAACTAATTTTCCTAAAGTATTCTCATGGGATTATTTTGATATGCTTGTAATTGGTCCCTCAATCATAGTACACAAAATTATAATATATCCTGATGCCAAACCAATAAATTAAAATATTCATAAAATTCATCCCAAAGTGGCTCTCCTTGTTAAAGATGAGATCCAGTGGTTGTTAGATGTTGGTTTCATTCTACCAGTCACCCATCCATAGTGGGTTTCTAATATTGTTTTAGTTTTCAAACCTAATAGACAAATCTGATGTTTTTTTGAATCCAGAGACCTTAACAAAGCATGTCTTAAAGATGATTTCAATTCAACAAACATTTATATGATAGTTGATACCACAACTAGCTATGATATGCTCTCCTTTATGGATGGTTTTATTAGGTATAATAAAATCAATATCATTGAAAAAGATAAAGAAAATAATTCTTTCACAACACCATGGGGTCCTTTTGTTATATATTCATGCTATTAAAGTTAAAAAATGTTGGTGAAACTTACCAATTCACTATGATGCATATCTTTCATGACCTCATTCATAAGATAGTTTAAATTTATGTCGATGATTTGTTGGCAAAGTCAAAACAGTGATAGCATCATGTAATTGATTTATGACAAATTTTTGAAATACTTAGAAAATAAAATGTTTGACTCAACCCTAAGAAATGTGTCTTTAGAATTTCTTTAGGGAACCTTTTTGGTGTAAAGACATCATTCTATACTTAGGGAATGGAATATAGACATCTCTGCAAATAGGGATAAATTATATGTTTCAAACAAACATTTTCTCCACACAAAATATCATCCAAGGATTCTTCTTCATTTTGGACAATTTACTCATGAAGCATAAGGCTAAAAACCCATTTAATTCTTGGACAAAACATCAAACTCCAAAATGGCTAAACTAAAATCAAATACAAGTACCTTAGCTAGAATAGGACGATTTAGTACAATTAAGGAACCAAACCATAGAAATCATATAATCCGATCTTGTGGCTAAAAGTAATGAGTTCAAACAATGATCCTGGTGCTAGGGCCTCCAAAGCAGCAAGTAGAGTACTCTTAACAATCTCTAGAAATTCCTCAAAAGCAATCACAATAATAATAAATCGGTGTTCTCTATGCAGCGTACTGAATGCATTTTATGAAGCAGTGCAGCTTCACTCCAATTGGCATACATCTGGATCATTCGTTCTGCACTCAAAGGGTAAATCCAAAAAGTTGGATAAACTGTGTTATAATAAATCAGATAAATGAAACCTATCAAGTCGACTGTAGCAACATAGACCCAACATTTGTATTTAATACTCAGAGCTTGTCTACAAACAACAAACAACCTTTTCAAATATTCGATCTTAGAATCAATTGCGCACAAAAAGGAAACATACTTTATTAATATTACAGGAATATATATATTTGATGTTTGTCTGCACATTGTAGATCTCTTCCATGCCCTTCCTTCATTCACACAACATACATATCCCCTATTTTTGCACAAAAATCCCCATACAATACCATATTTACTCAACTTAGATACTTAATTCTATCCTAGGCTTCACGCAACAACCTCCCAAAAATGAATAAAATAGTTCTTCTATCATAAGAAAACTCAAACCACTGAATAATTCGCCCAATAGAATTGATTTCATGCCTAAAGGGTACTTAGCCAAATTTAAAAATTTGAAAAATAAAGAAATGGAAGGAAATCAACATGATAAATACATTCCATGAAGATGCTCCTGCATCATTCTTCCAAGGAGCAAAAGAAGTATTCTTTACTTGTTGTTTTTCTTCATCAATTCTTCTACACTTGTGCCCAACTTAAGGATGTCATTTGTAGTCAACCATGTTACATCTTCAGCTGGTAGATTCTTCCACTTAGTTAGATACTGGAAATATTCATTGTCCCTTGTCTTTTTAACCACTTTCTTGTCTAAAATGCTCTCAATCTCTTTTGGCACTTCCTTTGGTAGTTGTTGCTCCCATTGGATAACTTCATCTACCCCTATTTCAATCTCTTTATCTAGTTATACTTCATCTTTGTATGGATATAGATCTACAACATTAAATATTGGAGAGATTCCAATCCCTTTTGGCAATTCTATTTCATATGCATTATTTGAAAACTTCCTTATTACCTTGCATGGTCCTATTTTCTTTACCTTTAGCTTGTTGTAATCCCTTTTAGGGAACCTCTCTTTTCTGAGGTGAGCAAGAACAAAGTCTCCAACACTGAAACTAACCTCTCTTTTCTTTTGATATGCTCTTAGCTTGTACTTGATGGTGTTTTCTTCAAGTTTCTTCTTTACCTGTTCATGCAAATTTTGCATGGCATTGACAAATTATTCTGCATCAGCACTCCTTGTCTCCATGCTACTTAGATTTCTTAACTCATACACACCTCTGGGATGCATTCCATACTTAATTTGAAATGGAATCAATCTTGTACTTCTGTTAGGAGAATCATTATAGGCAAATTTGGCTTGTGCAAGTGCAAGATCCCATTGTTTTGGATGCATACTTACCAAGCTTCTCAAAATGTTGCCTAAGCTCCTATTGACAACCTCTATTTGGCCATCAGTTTGGGGGTGATAGGCTGAACTGAAACTCAATTGTGTACCCAATTTCTTCCATAAGGTTCTCCAAAAGTGTCCAACAAATTTGGTATCCCTATTAGAAACAATGCTTCTCGGCAATCCATGCAATCTAACAACATCTTGAAAGAATAGATTAGCTATGTGAGTAGCATCACTTGTTTTTGAGCATGGAATAAAATGAGCCATCTTTGAGAACCCATCTACCACTACAAATATGGAGTCATGACCTTTTTGAGTTCTTGGCAAACCAAGTACAAAATCCATGCTTATTGAATCCCAAGGCCTATTTGGAATGGGTAGTGGCTAGTACAAACCTGCATTTTAACTACTTCCCTTGGCATATTAGCATGTTTTACACCTTTCAAAAAATTTCTTGACATTAGTACCCATACCTATCCAATAGTAATGAGCACTCAATTGTGTTAATGTCTTATTCTGCCCAAAATGTCTTGATAAGCTACCACTATGCTTTTCCTTCAACAAATTCTCTCTCATGGAACTCTTGGGAATGCAAAGCTGGCTACCTCTGAATAGTAGACCCTCTTGGACCATGAAATATATCCAAGGACTTCTATCAACCCCTACTAGATTCATGCAAGCTTCATATGGTTCCTTGAAGTCTGGATCTTCCTTATATAGCTCCTTTAAATCTTCAAATCCCAAAATGCTTACTTGAGATTCCTGCATGATCAGATTCCTCCTGCTTAGAGCATCTACAACCTTATTAGATTGTCCTTTCTTTTGATTAATAGTGAATGTGAAGCTTTGTAAAAATTCAACCCATTTAACATGCTTTTGACTCAACTTATTCTGATTGCTAATGAACTTTAAGGCATAATTGTCAGTGAACAAAATAAATTCTTTAGGCAAAAGATAATGCCTCCATTTCTTCAAAGCCTATACAAGAGCATAGAATTCATGTTCATAGGTTGAATACTTCTTCTTAGCATCACTTAAATTCTCACTAAAGTATGCTATAGGCTTCCCATCTTGGCTTAAAATAATGCCTATTACAGTTCCACTAGCATCACATTCTACTTGAAAAAGCTTATTGAAATCAGGCAAGGTTAGAATTGGTTCTTCAGTTACCTTCTTTTTCAATAATCTAAAACTCTTATTAGCAGCCTCAGTCCAACAAAAACTTCTTTTATCACCTTTGATTGTATCTATCATTGGAGCAATAATTCCACTAAAATTTCTTATGAATTTCCTATAGAAGCTAGCCAAACCGTGAAAGCTTCTTACCTCATATGTGCTCCTAGGTGTGGGCCACTCAAGTATAGCCTTAATCTTCTCCTTATCCATCTTCAATCCTTTTTTTGAAATCACAAACCCCAAATATATCAACTCTGTCTTCAGGAAACTGCACTTTTTTAACATTGATTAGCAATTTCTCCTCATGTAGCTTACTCAATACCATCCTCAAATGTTTCAAATGATCTTCCTTAGATTGACTAAACAAAAAAATATCATCCAAATACACTATCACAAACTTACTAGTGAACTCCTTAAGCACTTCATTCATCAGCCTCATGAAGGTGCTTGGTGTATTGGTTAGTCCAAATGGCATGACTAAGCACTCATAGAGTCCATCATTGGTCTTGAAGGATATTTTCCATTCATCCCCTTCTCTTATCCTAATCTGATGGTAACCAATTTTCAATTCTATCTTAGATAAATATGTATCTCCACTCAAACAATCAAGTAAATCATCAATTCTAGGCAATGGAAATCTATACCTGATAGTAATCTTGTTGATTGCTCTCGAGTCTATACACATTCTCCAACTCCCATCCTTCTTAAGACTCAACACTGTGGGGATAGAACAAGGACTTAAACTCTCTCTTACCAATCCTTTGTCTAAAAATTCTTGAACTTGGTGCTTGATCTCTTCATTTTCCTTTTGTGTCAACCTATAGGCAGCCTTGTTTGGAAGATTTTCTCTTAGAATCAAGTCTATGTGATGGCTAATGCTTCTCAATGGTGTTAAATCATTAGGTAAATCATCTACCATAATGTCAATGTACTCATTCAACATATCTTTAATCTCTAACAACAAATCAATCAACTTAGTACTAGTGACTACACTCCTTGGCTTACCAATCACAGCAAAGTTTACCTTTTCTTTCTTCATTTGATGTAGAAACTCTTTACCACTCATTATCAATACTTTAGAATTTTTTCCTACAACAGCAGCAGCCTCTTATATCAATGGTGTGAGTGTATGCTTAATCCCATCCTTTTCAAACATATATGTATTCTACCTTCCATCATGCATGGCCTTCCTATCAAATTGCCAAGGCCTTCCAAGCAAGATATGACATACATCCATGGGCATGACATCACATAAAATCTGATCCTTGTATGTTCCTATTTGAATATCTAATTTACATTGTTCACTTACCAAGAGTTTGTGTCCTTGTTTTAGCCAAGAGACTTGATAAGGTGTAGGACATACCTCCTTCTTCAAGCCTAGTTTCTCCACCATCTCAGTTGACACAAGATTGTCAGTACTCCCACTGTCTATGATGACCTTGCAGCATTTCCCCTTACTTTTACATGTGGTTCTAAATAGAGTTTTCCTTTGAGGTGTTTCTACAACTTCTTTGTTTGGCTTCAACAATATTCTTTTCATTAAAAGAGACTCACCTTTTTCTGGGGTATCTTCATAAGTTGCTGCAACTTCTTCACTTTGGGTCACATGTACACCCCTCTCATGGCTAGTAGAAGGGTTCTCTAGACACTCATATGCCCTGTGTCCTGCATACTTGTTGCACCTAAAGCATTTGCCCATGAATCTTCCTCTTCCTCTTTGATATCCTTAGTATGGCTTTCTTCCTCTTGGTGTATAGCTGCCTCTTGAACTTTGTGAGCTATTGGCCTCTTCTTGAGATGTTTGCAGCTGTCTTCTACCTCTTTGAAATCCTCTACCTCTGATGGATCTACCCCTTCCTCTTGAGAAGGATGTTTGTTTTTTTGCAATCTTCTCCTCAGCTTTCAAGGCAAATTGATATGCCTCTTCAACTATCTTAGGAATGAGAAGACTAATCTCATCTTGAATGGAAAATTTCAAACCATTAGTGTATCTAGCTACCTTTTCTGTGTCATCCTCAATATGACTTGATCTTATGGTTAACCTGTAAAACTCTTCAGTGTATTCTTTTACAGACATCTCTTTTTGATTCAAATTTTGTAATTGCTTAAAAAGATTGGCTTGATAATCTTTAGGCATAAACTTACCTTTCATTTTTGCTACCATTCTATCCCAGCTATTGATCTTTGGCTTCCCTTTCCTCCTCCTTTCTTCTTGCACTCCATCCCACCACAGGGATGCATGGCTCTTTAGCCTTGTCATGGCATACTTGACTTTCTTATCATCTTCTTCAATTCATTCATATTTAAATTATTTTTCTAATGCACTAATCCAATCAATTAATTCTTCCACATTCAAATTACCTTCATACATTGGAACCTCCATTTTTGGCTTTGTTTTCACCTTCATAATGGCTCTAATCAACCTATCTTCAGCTATTTCTTCTTCCACCACCAATTCCTCCTCCGGTGGCTCCTCTTCTCCATCACTGACTTCACCCATGTTAGTGCCTCTTTTTTGAGCCATCTCTAGGTCTTTTAGCCTAACTATCAGGTTCCTAATCTCTTCTGCCATTGCAACCTATCCTCCAGGTCTCCTTCCTCTAGCTCCACCTCTGTTCCTAACTCTCATGGCCGTCTTGCCTCTTCTTCACAATCATGTTCTTCTCTTTGACTTGGATCTTTAGATTGTGCACAATCCCTTGTGCTCTGATACCAAATGGTGTAAAGACATCATTCTGCACTTACGGAATGGAATATAGACATCTCTACAAATAGGGCTAAATTATATGTTTCAAACAAACATTTTCTCCACACAAAATATCATCCAAGGATTCTTCTTCATTTTGGACAGTTTACTCATGAAGCATAAGGCTAAAAACCCATTTAATTCTTAGACAAAACATCAAACTCTAAACCGGCTAAACTAAAATCAAATACAAGTACCTTAGCACTTTCACAAGGAAGGAGTTCATCACCAACCAGAACAAGCAACTTCTCATTGGCTGGAATAGGACGATTTAGTACAATTAAGGAACTAGACCATAGAAATCATATAATCTGATCTTGTGGCTGAAATTAATGAGCCCAAACAATGATCCTAGCGCTAGGGCCTCCAAAGCGGCAAGTAGAGTACTCTTAACAAGCTCCAAAAATTCCTCAAAAGCAATCACAATAATAATAAATCGGTGTTCTCTATGCAGTGTGTTGAATGCATTTTATGGAGTAGTGCAGCTTCACTCCAATTGGCATACATCTAGATCATTCATTCTGCACTCAAAGGGCAAATCCAGAATGCTGGATAAACTGTGTTATAATAAATCATATAAATGAAACCTGTCAAGTCAACTATAGCAACATAGACCCAACATTTGTATTTAATACTCAAAGCTTGTCTACAAACAGCAAACAACCTTTTCAAATATTTGATCTTAGAATTGATTGCACACAAAAAGGAAACATACTTTATTAATATTATAGGAGTATATATATATATATATCTAGTGTTTGTCTGCACATTGCAGATCTCTTCCACGCCCTTCCTTCATTCACACAACATACATATCCCCTATTTTTGCATGAAAATCCCCATACAAAACCATGTTTACTCAACTTAGATACTTAATTCTATCCTAGGCTTCACGCAACAACCTCCCCAAAATGAATAAAATAGTTCTTCTATCATAAGAAAACTCAAACCACTAAATAATTCGCCCAACATACTCGATTTCATGCCTAAAGGGTACTTAGCCAAATTTAAAAAAATTAAAACTAAATAAATGGAGGGAAATCAACATGATAAATACATTCCATGAAGATGCTCCTGCATCACTTTTGGGATTCATTATATCTCAACACATCATATAAGTTGACTATAAGAAAGTTAAATAAATCATGGATATGATTCCTCTAGCTAATCTGAGATAACTTCATTCCCTCTAGGGGAAAATTTAATCAATTCATTTATTTGTGGCATAACTCACAAACAAACTCCAATCATTCACTAGACTAATTAAAAAGGATGTACAATTTGAGTGGGATCTCACATGTCAAGAGAGATTCAATACACTTAAGCAATACTTGATCAATCCTCTCATTTTGGTTCCACCTATAATTGGTAAACCACTCCTAATTTACCTCTGTATGATATATCATAAATTGGGAGTACTTTTAGAATAAGACAATGACCAACATAAATAAATAACAATTTACTACATCAATCACATAGTAGTTTACTATGATCAAAATTATCTAGTAATTGAAAAGTTTTGACTCACACTAGTATTTTATACTCAAATAATTCATCACTATATGATTAACAATGAAACAAATATCATTACCAAGGTTGATCCCTTAAAATTATGTATGTTAAAACCACATATTTTAGGTTGTATTTCTAAATGGGTTATGTTAATTACATAATTTGACCTTAAAATCATATTATAAAAATTGGTAAAAGGATAAATAATTGCAAACCAAATGGAAACAACTCCTTTACTAGATATAAATCCTATTAATGATTATTTTAGAGATGATTTCACATCATACAATACCATTGTATATACACGGATAATATTTTTTGATGATTTTATATGTGTATTTAGTGTTGGTGCTATGATTATTTTCATTAATCCTCTGGGACACATGGTACTTCTTTCATAAAAAATTTGTTTTTCATGCACTAATAATATCACAAAATATGAATCTCTCATCTTAGGCCTTCAATTACCTCGAGGATCTCAAGATAAAATCAATAAAAGTTTATAGGGACTCCCAATTAATTGTCAATTAAGTCACAAACATTTACCAAACAAAAGAAGAACACCTAATTACTTATAAGGACATGGTTCAGTGTCTATGCACTCAATTTGATGATTTGTATATTGAGAACATCCCATGCAATAACAACTATCATGCCAATGTAATGATAAGTGCCACATCAATGATCCCCATAGGGATGGATGTAGAATAAGATCTAATCATAATTAAATGATTATAATCTCTGTCAGTGTCCCATGTTGACCTTATATATTTAATAGTCCTTTTTACCACTTGTACTTCAACACCATCTAAATGGTTCTCCAATATATATAAATGTTTAAATAAAGCTATCACACCAAATACTTTTACAAAGAATGAAAACTTAAAATTGCAATAAAACTATCTTCGATATGCCATAATTGGTGGTGATTTATTCAAAAGATATTTTGACAAAAACTTAATTCGATGTTTAATAACTGAGGAAGTGAAATTAGCTATTCAATAGATACATGGCAATGAATATGGTGGTCATTCTAGTGATAAGATAGTGTCCCAAAAGTTACTCAAACAAGGTTTCTATTGACCATCCATGGAAGAAGAATGTCAAGTGTATGAAAATTTCTATAACAAATGTCAATGCCATGGAAACTTACATCATGTACCTTCACAACAGCTTAAACCTATCATATCACTATGGTCATTCATATTATGGGGCTTTGATATAATCAATAAAATAAACCTAGAATATGTAGGAGGCCACAAATTCAATATCACAATAATAGAATATTTTACAAAGTAGGTAGAAGCAATCCCATTAAAATCAACAAAGGGGGAGGATATTAGCCAATTTCTCATGACCAATATTATTTCCCACTTTGGTCTCCTAATAGCCATAATTACATATAATGAAACCTCTTTCAAGAACAAAATAGTGAATAAATTCATTGCCAAATACAAAATTTGACACACATTTTCTACACCATAATACCCATAAGGTAATGGTCAAGTAGAGGAAATAAAAAAGATGATCAAAAACATTCTCAACAAAACAATCACCAAATTTGGTGATGAATAACACAATCAACTCATCTATGTAATTTGGGCTTACCACACTGATAAACATACACAAAAAATAGATACCCCTTATTCACTTATATATGACACATAATCCATTATTCTATTGGAATTAGAAATCCCATATTTACATGTAACTTTAAAAGGACTCATCATAGATGACCATTACAAGAGGTACATCTCTATAAAGTAGAATAGTTGGATCATACATGTATCCAATCTGTATAACATCTTAGGAATTATCATAAGGGAATCTAGAGAACCTAAAATAACTGAGTCCACAACAAGGAATTCCAAATCAATGAATTGATGTTGAAAGAAAATATTAGAGATGTCAATGTCAAATAAGAAAATAAAGGAAAGTTTAAACTAAATTGGCTTGGACCATACACCATGACATATAATTTTATCCTGAAAGTATATTGTCTAGCTTCACTTGATGGAAAAGTAGTTAAAAATACACTGAACATCATGCATCTAAGGAAATTCTACATATAGACAATGAATTATTCATTACCATTTTAATTTTACACACTTATTCTTCTCTCTTGCTCCTTGTACATAGTTTATTTTCATTTACTTTTACATAACTTATACTCAAAAAACACAAAAATAATATTAAATGTCAAAATATAAAAACATTTAAATATTTCAAAAACATAAAATTTATAGATTATATGCATTGCTATGTTTAAATCTATACTACTTTCCAAATATAGCATATTACTAGCTATCCTAGTATAGTCAGTTTTAACTTACACATATGCTTCATTTGTTCTTCTCAAGGGATTTTAGATTGCATATAGTACCCTGGTCCACTACATTGATCTAGACTTGATACCATCTATCCACTGGGGGCATATACATCGATTCAGGTTTATACATTCAATAAATTAGCCCTCTAAGGGGTATCTCATACACAATTGATACTACTAGGGTTTATCTTTACATACCATACATTCTCATTTACACATTAATTTATCTTGATATTGATCATTACTCTTCATTTCTTATATTTTTTGTTGAATATCACTAGTTAGACTTAGTATATATGCATCCTAGCATCTACATAGATTTATACTACACAGTTATACATGCTTTCATTTCTAGTTATCCTAGATTAGAATTGATTTTATTCCTATGCTTATTCTATCTTTGAGAGAATTTGAATATGTCATTTTTTTGGCTATATGTGTCTTCTCTGTTTGTATGCCTTGGACTTTTTTCCATGTCCCTTGTGTGTGTTTTCCTACTTATATATGCAAAAATTTGGACATGTCCTTCTATGTGGCTTTAAGACAAATTATTTGTTGTTTTCATATATGAACATTTTAACATGTCCTTGTATGTCTTCATTCTCAAATTTAACAGCATGTGCCCATGTCCCTTATATTGTAGCCCCTTGGCCTAACCTTTGTGTGCCTTATGTGTTTATATGTATGCTTCTTTATATGCTTCTTCACCATGAAAATTGTACTTGTTTCTCTCTCTCTCTCTCACACACCCACACCAATTTTTGATGCCATGAGGGACATCATGCATCTACCCTTCCTACTTGGGTGTCATGATCGACATCATAACCAATCCCCCTAGGTAGTTACTCATATTTACTATTATACACATTGATTACATCTATCTTGATACCCTTGTGAAATGATAGATTGTAACATACATATTACATAACCTACTTATGCTTAGATACTTTTACATTCATATGTTATATTTGTATATTATATTGGAGTATCATGCACATGCTCTGGTTAACACTTTTTGTAGAGCTACTTCTTTATAGGGTATTTCTTACACATATTTCACAACTAACCCCAAAAGAGGGGGAATTCACAAGGTTTTAGCATAGAGATTATTATCCTACATTTCTATTCACAAAAAAAAATTAGTATGCAAGCTTAGTTTTAGATATCACACACAAGGTAGATATAGAACAAAATAGAGACTCAAAAGTCAGTTTAAATAACTCAAAAATTAGGCCTTAAAGACATTATCACCTAGATTGGGACCCTATCACCATAGGGTGCTACTATCCATTATAGGGAGATACTATTCATTATTCCCAACCTTAGGATAGTACATATTATTTAGACTAGTACACTAGGATAATACATATTTTCATAGATACAATCATAGGTTTGATAATTATCTTCATATCAAGCTCAAATACATTCATTACTACTTAGATTCATTTTAGTTTCTCAAATTTAGGGCCATCATACATGACATGATCACTCCCACATTTAGTTTAATTGCACAAGATCAACTATTACATACTCAATTTAGATTTAATATACTCAGATTTCAGATTGGGGTCATGTGTGTAACACATAGTTTATATATACTCAACTATACATAGGTTGATTGTATGGAATGGAAAACTCCATGTCATTCTCTACACTATATACTCTTGATATCACATTCTAGGTTATCACTAGATTCAAGCCTTACTCCATCTATAGTGGTTGGCATTCCTGAGTGGACTAGAGTCACCTAATATTTTTGAGTGGCTACAAAGCCAACATACATAGTTATATTTACTCAAATAATTTTATCACTTTATGAATTTTAGTCATAGATGCATCTACTTTACATGAGTGGTCAGTCATGGAGTCATAACATACCTGAGTTCTTGAGACACCCACATGAGAGGGTTAGACACACTTACATTCTTATCCAATTTATTCATAGATTAGGATCTACCAAACAGGGGTGGGAAATGATGGAGTCAAAATCAGATTCATTTCTTGAGCTGCCCATATGAGGATTAAGCAAGCCATCATCTTTGTCCAAGATATTCAATGATATGATCACTATATAAACTCACATGCACAGATTGTCACCAGGTTTATACATTAGTTTACATATCCAACAAGGTGCATTAATTCATTTCCTCTCTCTTTACTTAGATTTTACTCAGTTACTTCAATTTATCATAGTCTTTTATTTTTTAGCATTTTTTAAGCAAGGAATAATTTTTGAATGTTTAATTGTAAGATGTTGTTTTGGATCATGTTTCACATATGCAAAACTAAATGCTCATACTCAGATTCAAATACATGGGATTCACATTCAAGTTAAGTCTATCTATGTTTTTTTCCCATTAGATTAGTCATTTCGATTTGCTATATTACTAGCATAAATGAGGGGAAAATGTAATTACCTAAAAGTGGTAATTGGATGCTAAGAGTTTCACTTGAGTTAACCTACTCTTAGGTTATCCCTAGACCTATCCTAGAGGTTTAGACACACTTTTACAGTCATTGACTAGACCAAAAATCTTAACAATTAGCCAAAATAGAGTCTTAGGATTGTCTTCTTACATCCCAACCTAACTTGCTTAGCAATCTGCCAAGTTGACATTAGTGCCACATTTGTGACACTACAACCACATGGCACTAGTTTCCCCAACTGGGTGCTACTTTAGTTATCCCTAACTCTCTTGAAAATATACTTTTTCAAACATGTGCCCCTCCTAAAGTTGACCTAATCATATTTTATTATCCATACAAGCTATAAATATCTATAAATAGAAGTCTAATTGGCCTCTATTCACTAGATGGAAAATAGATGCAAAAGCACATTCAAACCAAAGACAATAAGATCAAAATTAATGTATTTGATCCTTATTCTTCCCTACTTATACATTTTACCATCTACAGTATCCTTAAGGCTAGTTTTAAAATATTTCAAAGCTCAAGAATGAGAGCATGGAAGTTAGATTATGTGAGTTTATGAAGCATGAGGAGAGAAGAGATCAAGCTATGAAAACCATGACAACTCACTAAGATCAAACAAAGAAATATTTTGACAAGAAATCCATGCCAAGGAGTTTCAAAGAAGGAGACATTGTCCTAAAATGGGATAAAGATAGGGCCAAGCTTGGGAGACACACAAAGTTTGATGTTTTGTAGAGTGGCCCATATGTGATCACACAATGCAAACAACACAATGCTTTCCAACTCTCAAAGTTGGACAGAGAGGAGATGCATATCCCAGTCAATGGGATATATCTAAAGCATTGTTACTAAATTTTCTCTTTTCTTTTGTACATAGTTTCCTATTTTTCCTATGTTCCCTAAGTTCTTATGCACATGTGTGGGTTTGTCCTAGTCTTTTTTTGTGTTGTCTTTGATTGGTCTTGATGTTGTTGTGTGGTTTGTTTCTTTGTGTTTTGTTTTGGTATAATCCTTTTTTGTCATCTTCAAGAATCCATTGACTCCATTGGCCTTGAGTTGGATAAGGTTACTGGTCTGATCAGTATAACAGGCATACTACCCCTGTGAGTCACCAATTTTTTGACCAAATTTTAGCCCTTGAGGCCAAAATTGGGCACCCCTTTTTTCAAAAAAAATATATGAGTCTATACCTTTTCCTAAGTCTAGTATGAAGTTTTCATTTGGAAGAGGTGTTCTTATACAAAGCTGAAGTTTTTTACATATAAAAAACCCAAGTATTTTCCTTTTGAAAGATTTGTTCTTTAGTCTTTTGTATAAGTCCTTTTTAGTGAACTCCTTTGGGTTTTTGTTCTAAGGCTTTACCAAATTCTTTCAGACTTTTTTTTTGAGGCTTTTTCCCCTTAAGTGTATTTCTTTTGTGCTTGCATTTGACAGAATTCCTTCGGGAAAATTGTCAAAGACAACTTTTTTGAAGGGTATGTTGTAACTTTTTTGAAGTATTTTTTCAAGCTAAAGGACACTTAAATTTTTTTGAAGGGAAATTTGGCTCAGTTAAAAGTTCTTGAATGGTATTTTTTCTTTTTAGAAGGGTCATTTGTAAAAAAGTTGAATGGCACTTTCATTTTTCCAAAGGGACACTTTCAATTCTCTCGAAGGGTCACTTGCAAGAAGCTGAAGGGTATGGTTCCTTTAAAAAAGGGTCTCTTTAAAATTCTTGAAGGTTCATTCCAAATAACCAAAAAAGGGCCAAACAAAAATCCTAAATGAATTCTTTTAGAGAAATTGTCCAAAAAATTCTTTTAGAAAAACTTGAAAAGGTGCTAAGGACTAATTCCTTCGAACATTTTTGTCCATAGAAATTGTTTAAGGCCATGAAAGACCAAGACAAAGGAAACTAAAAAGGGAGACAAAAGGCCTAAACAAATTCTTTCAATAAAGTGCGGAGACAAGAAGTTTAAAGAAATAAAAGTCTAAAGAAAATGTCCAAAGGAGTGATAGCCCACAAAATGTCAATTTTAAACTGTAGAAACTAGCCATTGGAGTTTAAAAGAAAGGATTGATTAGAACTAGAAGGCAAAGATAAAGGTGAAAAATGGCAAAGATCCTAAGCATCTAGTGTACAATAGGCATAAATAGGTAGGTCAATGGTTCAAGTTGTTGTACCATTACATAGCTTGACGAGCTAGTAAAGAGTAGCTAGCATCAAAATAGAATTCTAATAGATGGACTCATTTATAGAAAAATTTAGTTAAAAATATCTTGATTTTGTTGATGTAATCATGGGAAGATAATCTTACAGAATGTAATGTACCTATTTATTTTCTTGAGGTGACACATGTCCAAGTGACCCTTTAACTCCCTTAGCTTGACCTCTCTCAAAGGCTATATATATGCATTCTCTTAGCTCATTTTTTAGCCTTCACTAGTTATTGGAAAAACTCTACATATATTTGTACTTGTAAAACACTTGAAGAAATATACAAGTGATTTCACCATTCACACATTGTACTATTGAGTATAGGCTTGAATCTTGTTGATAATGACTAGTGAAAAGTTAATTTTCTAGCATGTCAATCCATGGTCACTTACCAATGTGCAAAAGGAATGTTGTTGCAAGTCTCTGTTAGTATTCTTTACTAATTTTATAAGAGTATTATAAGTGGTATATGTTTATTCCCTTTGTGGAATCATTCATCACCCTCCTAAGTGTCAAATACCTTCCTAAATCTAACTAATGAAATATTGATGCAACAATGTCTTTTTTTTGTGAATTTGTGTGAAACACCTTTGTTTACCTTTAAATAGTGGATTTTTAATAAAATAGTAGGATAATACATATTGGTGCATCACCATTTCATTTTCTTAGGTATTTTTCTTAACCCTTTTCATACACAGTTCATAGAATCAAGAGAGCTTTAAAGGTGCATCAAGGGGAGCTAGCCCTTGATCTATAGATTCATCTCAATGAAATTGTCACCCACTGTAAGAGAGATGATTTCATTTTGCTTCTTGGATGAGGAGAAATGATCATTTCTTCAAGGGTGTAAATCCAAGCATCAACACTAACCACATGATATGTGCATAATTATGTGGATCTTAGTGACCATTTCTTGAATCCATTTATCTACATGTAGAGTCAAAAATTTATTTGATTTAACCACTACACATATATCTTAATTTTAAATACTCAATCTATCTAAGAACACTTTTAGACTCCCAAGCACTATCTAAAGATTTGCCTCCAAGTTATGAAGTACCTAACTCTAGAAAGTAAGTTCACCTTGATATTTTCACACCATTTCCATGGATATAAAATAAACTTACCTTATTATCTAATTAAATCTCTTTAAATCACTAACCTAGCCTACCAAGTTAGATTTTAAGAATGATATTATTCATCATGGCTTGATTTTTTTGTTGTTTCAAAAGGTTGAACCCCTGTGCTATAAAATGATCCCCCTGACTAATGACCTTCTTGAAGAAGACCTCAAACCCTTGTAAAAGGAGGAGGGATCCCCCACCCCATGTTCCTTATCCCCAAAACTAATCTAGACAAAACCCCCCTCAAATTATTGTTATCCCCATCCCTTGACTCTTCCAATAAAAACTCCAAATCCTTTGATACCTCAGGGAAGGAGGAAACTAGCCTTATGGGTGTTGTCAATCTCACTCTAGAGAATTTTGTTGGGAAACACAGTAGGTAATTATGTTTCTTAATATACAAGATATAAAATGTGTGTATTTATATGTCCAATTCATCAAATATTAGAATTTATTGAAAGCTAAAATTATGGTGCTTAAAAAGGATCTTGACACGATTATGATGATGGAGGCCACTATGTAGGACAAGACTATTGAACTGGTGTAGGTATTAGAAGACATTCAAAACCTCCAGTGCACCCATCAACCTAAAGGGACCCTTGGTTCCTCTCAGAATAATATCATAAAGAGCTTTGATTAAGGCCCTTATAAATGTATGAGGGGAATAATATCCAAGGAACCGTAGAAGGAACCAAACAAAGATTCAGAATAAGACGCTACTCATGTCAACTCAATCTCTGAAGAGTTTTCTCATTCTACTTAGTATTGTTATTTTTTGTGTTTTCTATTACCCACTATTAGTATTTGTTTTTCATTGCTAGGATGAAGACTTTATTTGTACTGCGTCTATTCTAGGATTGTTTTATTATTTTAGATCTAAAATTTTAAACATTGTGGTTGTTGGATCCATGTAAAATCATATTTATTTTCCCTATCAAATAAAAAACACTCTTAGACTATCTCTAGATAAGATAAGTCTAATCTAAGTGGACAATATCACAATACAGCCCTATCCATTTAGGTCAATTGCATCCTACACAAAATAATGACTATTTTCATATTCTAAAATTAATTTTTGAGTCTTCCCTCATCTTTGATAAGGCCAAATAAATGAACTCATCAAAATATATATTTATAAATACATATTAAGAGTCATTCATTTTCCCCACTTTATATTCACTTGGTTTAATTATACATACTTATATAGGTTGAGAAAATCTTCCTTATTCTTTCATATTTTGAATCACTCACAAAGAGCATACATAAGCCACGTTAAGAGCCTTATAAATCAATTCAAGGGTTGTCATATTAAAGTATCAAATCCATTTTATAATTGCATACATATAGTCAAAAGAATGAAAATTGTAAATTCACTCTACAATGGATAATTTTATGGTATTGATCTTACTCGTTAGAGTATTGGATGCATATAAAGTGATCAATCATAATAGGGGTGAATGAGGATAGATCAAACCATTACACTTCCCTCATTTCAATTGCCTATTTTCAAGCTACTATAGTGCCCTAAGGGTTTCAAATATAAGAGAAGATAAATAATTATTTATGCACAGTCAAACCCTACTTATGATATCTTAGATTACTTAGCATTGATAGGTTTAGAAGGTGAAATACTAATTTTTTACGTATAATCAATCAGTACAAGTTTAAAGTCACTAGACTTGGGCACACTACATTGATGTCCACTTATAATGGTCTTATATATAAATATCATATAATTAATCATATAATATATCATTTTCATAAATATTTTTTCTTTATATGTTCCAATCACCATATTTCCATAGTTAATTAACACTAGTCTATAGTCAATGGACTATAATGCATTGCACAACCATCACATTATGATGGACCTTTCTAGATTCTAGTTTTATTCCTATTTATGATCTTGATAATTTAAAATTGTAACTTCCTTTGATTTTAACATAAAAATAATAAAAAGAGTCAACATAAATAAGTGTACAAGGTAAGTATACTTCTTAGTGTTTCCAAAAATAGAAACTTTACATATTTATCACTTTTTAAAAGTCGTAAGAGTTGAATATAGTATATCTGTATAATTATGCTATTTTTATTGTAACACTTTTAATTACAAACAAAATTTATATGTTTTTATAAAAAATAGGGTAATCCAGTTGGTATAGTTATAACATTACTTAGGTTTGCCAATTATCACCGTAGGATCCATAGATTGGCTATTAATTGAACATTGCACAAATAAGCTTCTTATTAGTTTAGTCATTTTAGTTATCTTGGATTAGGTTAAATTTATTCATAAATTTCTTGCATGAAGTATCATTTTTTTATCCTTGACACACTCTTTTGTTACAATATTTAAAATCATTTACCCTTCATTGACCTTTAGTGAGAGATATACCCCATTTCATATGCTTAGGATTTGGAACCTTTTCCTTTTAACATTTGAGTGTAGATTACTCTCTACTAATTATACAATTATTGTAGGTCCTCTAATGATCATCCAAGTGTAAAAAATATCTATGGTCATGACCATATTTAATTCACATTATATAGATAAAAATAGGATAGTTCTTAGTCATCCTAACCCATGAATACATTATGGTTAATCTGACATGAATCCTATCCCACCCTAGCTTATTTTTCTTCATGTATCGATTTATATTCATTTCTTATCTTTTATTTAGACTCACCATTATAATAAATTATTGTGAAAAAAACATGAATATTATCTAATTATTGGATAATTTTGAGGTTTTTCATTTTTTTCTTAACATTTTATTCACTATCATAATAAATATTAACAAATATTTTATCCTACTATATCAGACAACCCCACATAATTATATATTTTTTACAATTTTATTAACCAACATGATATAGTTTTATTTCTTCATCAACTATATCGAACAACTTAGTATAATTATGTCTTATAATAATATAATATTTCCCAACCTGACTAAGTTTTCAATTTATTAGTTTTTTTTTGTGACATATCCTAGGATGATATTGTCTCACTAATTTTATCATGATTTCCCCTTGTATTGTATTTTTTAGCGACAATCTATCCATTTTTATATCCTTGATACACCCCTTTGTTACAATATTTAAAATAATTTTTATAATCACTTACCCATCATTGAACTTTAGCGAGAGATATACCCCATTTCATAGGCTTAGGATTTGGAACCTTTTCCTTTTAACATTTGAGTGTAGATTACTCTCTACTAGGTATACAATTATTTTAGGTCCTCTAATGATCATCCAAGTATACTCAATTTATGTGGTCATGACCATAATTAATTCAAAGTATATTGATAAAAATAGGATAGTTCTTGGTCATCCTAACCCATGCATACATTATGGTTAATCTAACATGAATCCTATCCCACCCTAGCTTAATTTTCTTCACTTTTCGATTTATATTCATTTCTTATCTTTTATTTAGACTCACCATTACAATAAATTTTAGTGAAACAAATGTGAATATTATCTAATTATTGGATAATTTTGAGGTTTTTCATTTTTTCTTAGCATTTTATTCACTATCATCATAAATATTAATAAATATTTTATCCTGACTATATCAGACAACCCCACACAATTATATATTTTTTACAATTGTATCTACCAACATGATATAGTTTTGTTTCTTGATCAACTGTATTAGACAACTAAGTATAATTATGTCTTCTAATAATATAGTATTTCCCAACCTGACTAAGTTTTCAATTTATTAGTTTAGTTTTCTGTGACATATCTTAGGATGATACTATCTCACTAATTTTATCACAATTTCCCCTTGTATTTTATTTTTTAGTGACAGTCTACCCATTTTGAATTTTCATTGGTTCTCCTTTGTACCTTATATAACCACCATTAAATAAAAGTCCTCATGGTGCGATAAATCTACTCCATTTCTTGAGATCAAATATCCTACAATTGATGATATTCCCACTCATGATGATCCTTATTACTAAGGTCAAGATCCTAATGCTGAAACATAGAGTGGGACCAAATATTATGAATATGGTCCTCCCATTTATGATGATCCCTATGAAAATCCTAATGATTTTACCTTCACCACTTATCACATTGTTAAAAATCAATACCATAATTTTAACTTTTATGATGATGATTCTAATGGAGGTGAAGACCCTTACATGATAAAATATATCCCCATTAATGATTGTTATGACATTGATGATTATTTTCCCATTTATCACATGATATATGGCAATCTTCATCTCAACAACCATAGTGATCCTTATTACTAGCATGAATATCCTTATGATGAAGCCTATAGTGGGAGCATGGATTATTGATATTTTCCTCTCATTTATTATGATCCCTATGACATTCCTAATGATACCACATTCACCACTTATCACATGGTTTAAAATAAATACCATGATTTTCCCATATATGATGATGATTTTTATAGGGTTGAAGACTAACATGATAACATATTTTCCCATTTATGATTATTATAACATGGATTAAAATCATTTTTATGATTCTTCCATTTATAAAACCCCTCACTTTGACCTAGATAGTAATATGGATGACTATATAAATTCAACCCCATCCTTTACCCTACCCTTACAACATATTTAGTGGATGATTCATCAAAACTTAGCTCACATTCAAACTTATCCTATGCAAATAAATTTTATCAACCCCTCAATTTTTTAAAACCACCTAGTCCAAATGCTTATTTTAAAATATATTCTAGGTGATTCTAATGCTAGATCTTACATGAATATTTAAAATAATCTTATACAACCAATTTTTTCAACTGATCACCTTATGAAGAACACCTAGGCCAACTACCTATTTCAAAATTCATTAGAGGTGATTGTTATCATAGAGATTATATGAATATTGATACATATCTAATTGGTCTAGTGTTATCATTAACCTCTTAAAATATACCCAAATCGTTACTATAATAATTTATTGACAACTGCATCAACAAATTCGATGATATCCAATTATAACTATCTATAATAAACTACATGAACCCTAATCCTAATTATGTTGATACAATTATAAATTCATTTAATTTTATAATAAACTATCTTGGCTCTGATCCAAAATGAGATAATATATTATAACAAGTTTCTCCCAACTACATCGATAATGATCTAAACATTTTGATATTATTCATCATCCTAAAACCTATTGCATCATCCATAGCATTAAAAGTCTAATATAGTTATAATTTAGACTCCTATTATAGGTAATTTCACCATCCATGACATAATTTATGTAGTTTTGGTTATTTATTTCATCCAAATTTACTAGCCATGACATATAATGTGTTTGTATATTTATTTCTATTTCAAAAAATTACACCAACCATGATTATTAATCTATTGATATAATATCCTTATCTCCTATTACAGACAAATATAATGTCTATGACCTAAAATGTTCTAATATAGTTCCATTTTGATCACCTAATAGTAGTAACCAAACATGACATAGTTTTGATATAATTATCTTATTATCTTCATATTCTTATAACTATACTAGCCAACATTCACATAGTGCTAGTGTCATTTTACAAACATCCCTTGATATTTATTATGGTATCAACCACATCCCTATAGGTGATGATACATTAATAATCTATCCTATCTCTCATCATGATTGTATCAATAATTTTCCATCTCTTTTAGCAAACTACATTGATATTTCTAATACAATTCATTCTAGTTTTGTCACACCATACTAAATATACATGGATAATACAACTCATTTTAGTCATATTACACCAGAGTGTATAAACATGGCTAATCTATCTAATTTTAGTCATGTTATACCACATGTATGAACATGGTGAATACATTCATTTTTAGTTTGTTTACACCAAGTTGTATTGGCTTAGCTGATGTAAAACAATTATTTTTACTATCACCTCCCAAATACAAAAAATTACCCTAGATGTTGCATTCCCTATTTTAACATTGATTTTTTAAAAAAAAATTAAATCATTACTAGGTCCTTTAATTTTTAGGTTAACTTCAATAAACCTAAATCCCATAGGTTGAGACATATTATGATTCCTAGCCTATATTTCTCACACATGTCTGGGAATTTTATGATTCCCATCTTTATCTTACTAGACATATTAGGTCACCTTGCATTTCCCATCATTTTTTAATTTTATCCTTGGGGGCATCTTGTGATGCCCATCCTTTAATTAATCCACATGTTCAGGGAATCTTATGATGCCCATGCTTAATCTCTTGGATTCTTGATCTCTCATCCTTATCATGAAAACAAAAATCATGAACTTTTCACATTTTACAAACAAACAAATTGAGCTTCAATAAACCTTATAAAATTAATATTATTACATTTCCCATGTTTTTAATTCATATTATAATTAGAAATGAGATTCAAGAAACCTTCTAAAAATATTCTTACATTTCACATGTTTTTATTTCATATTATCATTAACATGGATATTTATTACACTATTCCTTCCATTTTCATTGTTTGGTATCTTAAAATAATCCTTATTGGCTCTCATTGATTGATTTACACACACACACACACACACACACACACACACACACACACACACACACACACACACACACACACACACACACACACACACACACACACACACACACACACACACACACACACACACATCACCTTTGGGTTTTATTTTTCAAACATTATAACTTCCTCCTTTTTTGGAATGAATTTATAGTTGTCTTTAGTTTCCATTGTGGATCTTGGTTAGTTCCTTCGAGCTTATTTTTAAGCATTTATTTCACTTGGAGTCGGTGATTGTTGTCTTTGACCCCTTGATATCTCTTAGCTTCCCCATATTTTTGGATATTAGGTATAATATTTAGGTTTATTTTCTACATTTTCTACATATTTCATCCAACCTTAGTTTCATTATGGATCTTTGGTGTCTTTTTGTGCTCCCCCTACTTTGGGTGATTCCTTATATTAGTAATTTTAGACCTCTTATAGGTTTATATGGATTGTGTATTCACATTATCACCATGTTATTCATACTAAATATTACTTGTATTATTATATTTAGTATATTTTATGTTGAGATAAAATTTATTTTAGGTTATACATTGATGCATTTTCATTGCAACTTAGCCTTGATTTCTATAAACACCTCTGATTTTATTTTTCATCAACACTACTACCTATACTTTTTCCTTATATATTTTGACATTTTAAAAACTCTTGGTTTTTTTAGTTTGAGTTTCATAGTAATACTTGGTGAATAAACTAGGCCCTCCACATAAATGTCCATCTTATCTATATTTATTTCCATAGTCATTTTCTTCCTTCCATCAACCATTTTTTCTTTGTGATTCTTTAGGATTTTTTATCAATTAATATACACCCTTTAGTTTTCTTATATCATTTTTACAATTCATAGATTTATAATTTATATGATTCATAGATGTATCTACTTGAGTGTCTTGTATTTTCAATTTGTGAGTTGCATGGTAAGTTTTGAGGAATCAACCAAGCCCTCCTCACAAACATGACAAATCATTATTCACATTGAAACGTAGTTTGTTTTTGTATACAAAACTTATCTAGGTGTCTTATTAAAAAGATAAGATAATGGCCAAGAGTAATGTTTTCTTCACTTAGAGTGAATCATATTATCTTGTGGTAAAAATATAACAATATATCTTCATGCTCTCATCAACATTTTTCCCTTTTGTTGTGATCATTTTTCATACCTATCTATCACTGTACTATATTACCATGATTCCCTATTTTCATTTCATTTAGGTTTCACCAAGATCATATTTGATCTTACAGTCTTTTCTAAAGTCCACATATAGGATTATTTACATACTGTGGCCTTTAGGTTCTCCAATTCAATAAATAAGTGTAGGATCTCTTGAAATAGTCATATTTAACACCATGCTTGGTTTTCCCAAATCCATATGGAGGAGGAAAATAGAAAAATGCAAGAGTTAAAATCCATATCATAATATAAGCAAAATTTGAAATGGAAAATATACCTTAGAATTAAACTCACACTAAAAGACATGATATTTTTGAAAATCTCCTATTCTACTCTAGGATCAAACTCCACAAATAGCCTCAAAATAGAGAAAAGGTCCATTGGGATGTGTTAGGATTGTAGAATGGGGTATAATGTTTTATTACATCATCAACTATCTATATCATCTTCCATTCTAGTGCAACCTAATATCTCATACAAGCACACAATCATAATAGTATATCAATGGTTCTATAAGCGATCCTAAGGAGAGGGTAGCAAATTATGGGAAAGTAGGATGTTTTTTATTTCTATGCATGATATTTTTCATGTGATGAGATTTACACTTCACTTGTTAGCCCAAGATTATGGTTTCTAGGTAAGATTTTTTAGGGAAATTGATGTTGAAAATGTTTAGTATTGCCAACATGATTAGAGTGTCTTATTTTTGGCAAAGACCATGTTTTTCCTTTGTGACACCCTATTTTCCCTCTGTTCATTTTGATTCCCCCTTGATAGGAAGTAATTTTTATAAAAAATATTCCCCTCTTTTTTATACCATATTTTACATCTCTTTCAAACATGGTAACATTTTGATATTACTAGATTTTCCATATTTAAAATAGAAGTTGTGTCTTTGAGTTTTTGTGAGATGATATTTTGGACAATGCCTAATCTATCTATAATTTATCTTAGTTTATTTGGTACATTTATTTTATATTCAAATTTTATGTGCCATTGGGTCCCATCTTTCCCATCCATGCCCTTATGTTTCACCATTTTTTTGTAGGCCATGCAATCCCATTTCTACCTTTTTCATATATTTGTTTGAGATTGGTTTGTTATTTATTTAAATTTTAAGGGTTTATGGAGTTTAATCCCTAGTTTGTTAAAGGGTATGAAACCAAAAAATTAGGGTATAAAATATACAATAAATATGGCCACAGATTTGTGAAATAACTTATCTAATCTGATACTTATAATAATAGTAATGAATGACACAAATAAGTACTTTGTTAGAAACTACTTGACATGAAGGATCTAAAAGCTAAAAATTGGTAAAGAATGTGATCTAAGTATCATAAATAGGATTCAAGTATCAAAAAACTCTTAGCAAATAGTGGCATACCTTGGACAATAGTGTTATGGCACTAGTGTCCACTTTTGGCACTAATTTCTTCTATGTAATGCCTAATTTATATATTTGGGAGTACCTGCATCTGAGTTTACCAAGCCTATTCTTGTGTGGATAAACCTTGATTCATTATCTACCATCTATTTAGACTGATTATGTATGCAAACCCTAGGCCTTTATATGATTAAGGTATTTTATGAGAATAAATAGTAAAGGTGTGATGTTAGTTTGGTAGGCTAGACATCCTCAACATCTCATTGTGATGAGAGTTGACTACATACCAATAATATGAGGAGGGATTGACAATGATATAGTTATTTCCACCTAAGTCCTAGGACAAGTGTAAGTGAAGCTACTATTAATGTTAGTTTGTGTGCTTTGAATAAGGATTCAGACTGTAAATATATGTATTATGAGCTTAGGATGACTATAGATGATTTTATTTAGAAGTAAGGCAAAATAGGGATTAATAGCCTTGATTGTGCATAACTTGTTTTGAGCTTATTCATATTTATTCACATTTAATTTCCATCTAGTGGATAAAGGGATAAACGCCATGTATTTATATTGATCTTGTACTTGTACATGATTTGAAATAGGTCTACAATGACCCTATGTGTCTTTTGAATTGAAAATATATCCATTGGGGCTAAAAAGAGGGTAAAAAGACAATAGCACCCAAATGGTAGAACAGTAATGTCCAGGTGGTAGAATGTGAGGTACTAGGGGTTTGGATGCCTAATGGAGGGTCTAAGATTGATTGTGATATGTCTAGGGATGTGTGTCATCCATATGAATGTTGGATAAGTGACTAAATAGGCTCTAAAATAGGTTTAGGGATATGTTAAGGATGGGTGGTCTCAAGTAACACTTTTGGAACTCAAGTGACATTTTAGATGACTAAATTTACCCCCCCTCCCGCTTTATTCTTAAAATGTAGTAAAGCAAAATGACTAGGACAACGAAAAATATATGTACCTAGAATTACCTAAGATGTGAATCTCAAGAATTTAGATATGAGAATGTGAAGCATGCTCCATTTCATGTACTCATTAGGTACATGAGCCAATACATAAACATCATAAAATCCTATGTTTATATATGGTGATCAATCGATGAATAACATGGACTAAGCTAAATGGATTGTTTAATTCCCGTGTGTGGGTGGATCAATAACTCAATATAGTTTTGAATCCATCATTTTCCACCCTTTTTTATGGATCATGACCTTTGAATATCTTGGATTAGACTGGTGGCTTTTCCAATCCTCTTATGTATGTGTCTCAATAATTCAATTAGACTTTGACTCCATCATTGCCTACCCATATGTAGTAAATGAATTTGTAACTAAATTTGTGTAATGCAAATTAAGTCATATAACTATAACTTAAATTATATGTAATGGTTCTATAACCAATCAAGAACTCAGAATGGGAAATTGGCCTAGGGGCCTCTCAGGCACTCAGATATGTAGCTCAGGGACCACTTGTTAATGCTAACTACTATAGACAGAGTAAGGAATCAATCTGGTGCATAATCAAAACATGGTGTCTAGTGTGTACAATGTAGATAATAACATGGTGTCTGGTGTGTACAATGTAGATATATGGTGATCAATTGATGAATAACATGGACTAAGATAAATGGATTGCTTAATTCCCATGTATGGGTGGATCAATAACTCAATATAGTTTTGAATCCATCATTTCCCACCCTTTTTTGATGGATCATGACCTTTGAATATCTTGGATTAGACTAGTGGCCTGTCCAATCCTCTTATGTATGTGTCTCAAGAATTCAAGTAGACTTTGACTCCATCATTGCCTACCCATATGTAGTAGATGAATTTGTAACTAAATTTGTTTAATGCAAATTAAGTTATATAACTATAACTTAAATTATATATAATGGTTCTATAACCAATCAAGAACTCAGAATGGTAAATTGGCCTAGGGGCCTCTTAGGCACTCAAATATGTAACTCAGGGACTACTTGTTAATGCTAACTACTATAGACAGAGTAAGGAATCAATCTGGTGCATAATCAAAACATGGTGTTTGGTGTGTACAATGTAGATAATGACATGGAGTTTGGCATTACATCTAATCAATTAGTGAATAAGTGAGCATACAGCAACAATGTGCCACACACATGCCTCCAAATCTAATATTTGAGCATGTGGATTCTAGATTGAGTCATAATAATCTATATCTAAGTATCTAAAACTAGAATGAGAGTGATAATGCCACACATGATGCCCCCAATCTAAGAAAACTGATATGATTTTGTGCAAAACTAAATAAAAATTGATAATTTTTAACTAAATTTATTTAAACTTAGACTGTACCTACTATACTTTTATCAAAAATTTGAATTTTACTATTTCTAAGGCTACTGCATAGTAGTGTCATACCTTGGATAGTATTATTATGGCACTAGTGTCCACTTTTGGTGATAGTGTCCAACTATGTTATTTTTATGGTAAACTAGCTTTGATATCTATCTGACCATTTTACTCTATCTTTTCCTGATTTTGAGCTCAATATTATATGCATGCATGCTAGAAACTATACTTTGAGTGAATCTAGATGGATTGATCTCTGCGACAAACCTCTATGAATTCCCCTCTTTTGAGTGGCATTATTGACCCTATGCAATAACTATCCTCAAAAGAAAAAGATTTTCATGTTATGTGTAAGCCTAAGCATATAATATATATATGTAATAAACCAATATAATGTGTATACATGACATCAGAATGTAATATAATCTGAGCATAAGTTGGTAATGTGTGATGTATGTTAGATATATCATTCACAAGGTTATCAAGATATATATAACAATGTAATGATGAGTATAAATTGTATAATTTAAGTAATAGTCTATGTAAATACCTAGGGGTATGGGGCATGATGTCCATCATGGCACCTATGGAGGAAAGGGGAGATGCAAGAGGTCCCTCATGGAATCTAAAAATGAAGTATGTAACAAGAAAGATCTAATTGTTATGGCCATGATTCATACACAAAAGCATACATACAACAAACATGAGGCAAACAAAGTAAGTCATGGGGCCACAATACAAGGGGCATGCACACATGTCAATAAATTTAAGAAATAAATACATAAAAGGACATGTTCAGATGTGCACGTATGCAAACAATAAATAAGTTGGTGTGGAGCCACATGAAATCACATGTTTAAATGTCTGCATACACAATCAATAAGGCACACAAAAGGACATGGGCACATGTCCAAAGCATACATATAATGAAAGGGAGTGGTGTAGATCCATAGAATAATGGCATATTCAAATTCCATAGAATAAATGTTTAAATATAGAGACATAGTCAAGTCTAAACTATTAAAGATAGAAATGAAAATATACATAAACATGTGGTACAAATTTGTATAAGAGAAAAAGATTTACATAAACTAAGTGTAGAGGAGTAGTAGTCAACATAATATGTAGTGTAATATGATCAATATCAAGATATAACAATGTTAAATATATGTGATAGAGTATATGAAGATGTAACTTGATAAGTATAATAATGTTTAAGATGCCCCCAAATGGGTGTATGTGTCAAATGAGGAATCTATGTATATGTGTATGTGCCCCTAGTATATAGATGTAAAAAATCTAGATCTATGTGGCGGAATTGAGTCTAAGAAAAATTTACAAACACTCAAAAAGAATAACTGAAGCATGTATATATGATAAATCTGACTATACTAATCATAGATAGTATATGTAGTAACTAGAAAGTATAATAAATGTAAACATGAAAATGCATACAATCTATAATTTGCATTTTCTGAGAAAATATTTGAATGTTTTTATGTTTTTGAAATACTATATTGTTTTTATATTTTTAGGATATAATCTATGTACAAGACACTTGAAAATGAAATTATATACAAGGATCAAGAATGAATGAAACTATGTACAAGTAGGGAGGAACATACTAATGATGAGTATTGCAAGAGACTCAATATTAATGTGTCATGTATCAAACAAAGGAAGAATGATTGTGCATTTTGTGTGAAAAGATATAGTGGTCTATGAACCAACTGTGTTGAGTGATATGAGTAGTTGACACTCCCTGTGGAGTAGGCTAGGAATTTATGAAGCTAACTGAACTAGATTGTGAAACTTAGAATTCTTAGGGACCCATTTGGTAAAATATGTTGTAGATGACATGGATTATTAGTGATGAGAGCTTTTAGAACTTAGTAACACTTGCATCGAAATGAAAGGGGTAGAAAGAGGCTCTTTATAATATATAACATGTCTCTGACACAAGGGTCTCTTAGATAAGGGTCTCTATGGGAGAGTATGTGTACGTGGTAAAAATTTAGAAGTAGACCTCACCTACACTATTAACTCAATCAAAATTTGTGGTGTACTAATAAAAACTATACTTAGAACTATAACTAGTGGTTGCTATGTAATTGCCTATGGGATAGGTAAAGGATATTCATATGGAAGGCCCTCAACTATAATCACCTGATTAACATGTGTATACTTGAGGCGTATATGTATGGTGGATGGATTGGATCAAAGTTGTTATATCAATAACATGTCAAAAGTGCCTACACTAGGTATGACTAAGAACTTAGTGGTCACATGTACTTGCCCAACCTATGACAGGTGTAAAATCTCCCCAATGGAGCTCTAAATATGGCCACTAAAACCATGAATAATTATATCATTTGTTGAAATTCCCTACTTTGAATAAATTGAATGTTGTATAAGTATAATAGTACACATGTTAATACTCAACCCATTGTTAACCATGACACTCTAAATAGGATGATGATCAATGTAGGCTCATACACAGAGTGCATATAAATTTGAATCATCATCAACAATATCCTACTCTAAGAAAGTGATGAGAGGCATATCTAGCACTATAGTATGATATACACTGATGATATTATGTAGGGAGTGTGTGTCCTCTATAGTTGTATGATAGGAAGTCAATATTTGATGTACCTAATATGTATAGTGAACACCTGAAGTGCCTCTTACCTCATTAGTTGTATGTTTTAGAAATGGATCTAAAAATATTTTCATTACCTTAGCTTCCATTGGTTGAACTTTATGTTCCTTTATGCATGTGCCTACATCAATGATATTAGCCTCTATTAGATCCTATAACTTATGTCTCAAAATTATACATCTATTGGTATTATGGACTCATTCCTTGTGATAGTCAAAGAATACATTAGAATCATAGTTATTTAGAAGAGGCCTAGTTAGTAGTACCAACCTGTTTGAGCAGAGGGAGAGATATGACATTGCATTCCAAAAGCTATTGTAAAACATGTGTCAATTATTCTATAATATTTGAGAACACTCTCCATGGAGGATCTGATAAAACTATGCAAGGAGGTGGCTGTAAAGTTGCATTAATTGTTGTTTTTTAATCAGTCTTGTTCTTATTAGGTTTCACCTTGTATGGAGGTTTACTAAAATTATTATGAGTTGAATCCCATCCAGTTGTGTAGTTTAATTTATCCATAAAGAGAATATTAACTTCCCTTTATTTCACTATATGACATAAATATTTGAATGCTAGAAACTTTATGAATATTATATCTTCATGCAATGTTGGTAGTAAACTTTGTTTTAATATGTATTGTAGTTTTCTATCTTCCAGGGCCCTAGTCATCTCTACCAATATATTTTTATATTGTAAGACATATTATGCTATAGGCTCATTATATTCTCACTTAAGTTGTGCCACTTGAGCATATGAAATCTTATTATTGATTTTGATTGAAAAGTGTGCCAAAAACATATTTTCCAATACATTGAATGTTATGATAGATTTATTAAGAAGATCATAAAACCATTACAGTGTATAATCCTTTAGACTATGAGGGAACAACTTAGTAAGGATCCAATCATTAGACACATAGTTCAAACATGTTGTGTGTAAATATTGTAGATGGTGCTCTGGGTCACCCTTACCATCATACAAAGTGATCTTAAGTGCCACAAATCTAGATGATATAGGAATTTACATTATGTGTTGTGTCAATGTTGTATGTAAAAGAACATTAGAATCCAAGGGATGGGATGGCCTTTTAGTACTCTACTAAATATGTAACACATTGGCTTATAGATCATAGATCTCATGCATAAGGTATTGTACATCTGGATAGGAGGAACTAGCCATATGAGTTGTTGCCATTTTCAAATATTGGTAAGTTAAAGTAGGTTGTTATAAAATATGAGTTGCACCCAAAGTAGGTGTCACAATGTTGTCATTTAGGGGAGTAGAATATCGACCATTATTGGATTTATTCTTTATTTCCATTATGGATTGCAAAATCTATGCATGATCATGGGGTTGTTCTCGAATTCATCTATAAAACTTTGTAAAATATCATCCTTATTGACTATAATATTTTCATTATTAAGTAGGGTGAGGGTGTCCCATTTCTCATCTTATGTTTTAATTTGATCTCAATTGTATTGCTCATCTTCAGATGTATTATCATTGAATTATAAATAATATGCATGTAAAGGATCAATGAAGGGGGTTGTAACTAGTCCTTTGTCCATGGTATAAGATCAAATGGAAGGAATCTGATAATGCTCAATAGAATTGCCACTAAGCCTAACACTTCTTCTCAAAGGAAGAGATGTAAATTTTTGAGATGGCATATAATAAATAAAGTGAAATAGTGCTACTAAAATAGAATATAATTTTCTTGAAAATCCTAACATAGCTAAGAAAAACTAGAAAAGGAAGGATACAAACCCTAATATAATCTAAGACTAATGTTTGGTATGTATTATAAGTAAGTTGGTTTAACCAAATTATTTATCTTTTTAGGTTTATGGAGTTTAAGCCCTAGGTTATTAAAGGGTCTGAGTATAGTAAATCAAGGTATACAATATACAATAAATATACCATTGATTTGTGAAAGAATTGATTTAGTCTGATATTTTTAATAATATTAATGAATGACATAAATAATTAATTAGCTAGAAACTTTGTAAAACAAAGGATCTGAAAGCTGAAAATTAGTACAAGAGTTGGTATGAATGTTGTAAATAGGATTTAGGTATCAAAAACCTTTTTGGGAAATAGTGACATACCTTATACAGTAGAAATATGGTGTTAGTATCCACTCTTTATGATAATGTACTCAGTGTAAGGATTGATTTGAAATTATAAGATCACCTTTGTCTGAGTCTACCAAACCCATTCTTGTGTAGACAAACCCTGATTCATTATCTGTGACATGTGTTCACTGATTATGTATGTAAACCCTAGGCATCCATATGAGGAAGATAATTGATTGGAACAAGTATCAAAGGTGTTATATTATTTGGGTAGGTTGGACATCCTCAACACCCCATTGTGATGAGAGTTGCCTACATACCAATACTTTGAAGAGGGATCAAGCTAAATGTAATTCACCCCACCTAAGTGCTAGTGCAAGTGCTAGTAAAACTAGTATGAATGTCAATTTAGTGTTTTGAGTGAGGCTTGAGACTAGAAATATGTGTATTCTAAGCTTAGGATGATTGTAGATGATTATATGTATAAGAAGGAAGAATAGGGATTAATAATATTTATTTTACACAACTTATTTTGAGCTTGTTTTATGTATTTGCATATGATTTACATCTAGTGGATAAATGGATAAAAGTCATGTATTTATAATTATATGGTGATTTTGTAGAGTTTTAAATAGATGTAGGGAAGCCCTAAGTGTCTTTTGAATTTAAAAGATATCCTTTGGGCATAAAAATAGTGGAAAGGGAAAATAATACCCAATTAGGACACTAATGTGGGGTGCTAGTGTCTAGTTATGGGACTAATGTCCACATGGAAGAACCTGAGGCAATAGGGGAATGTATGCCTAAGGGAGGGTATGAGACTAATTTTGAGATGTTTATGGATATGTGAGGCCCAAACAAAAGATAGATAAGTGACTAAATAGGATCAAAGATAGGTTTATGGTTAAGCTATGGATGGGTGGTCTCAAGTAACACTCTTGGCATTGAAGTGACATTTTAGATGACTACACTTCTATTAAATTAATGTTTTTAATGTCATGTGATAGTTATTTTTGTCCTTAATTTGATTTGGATTGTTACCATATGTTGGATGCATATTTAGTTTTTTAGTCATAAGTAGGCTTGAAATTTTGGCTTATCAACTTTCATTTATTTTTATCAATTTCTTTGGGTTTTTTGGTTCTAAACTAGTCTTATTGATCCTGATTGCCAATTTCCCAAGTTTTTTAATCATTTGATAGTTTTCCTCTTACATCTATTTATTTACATCTTCCATACATGCACATTTTTTTTATCTATTCTTAGCATTTTATCCTTAGGGTTTACTAAATGTAGTTATTTCACCCTTCATAATCGAGACTATGGTATTTACGTGCATTATTTATGTAGAAAGGTATGGCAAGGTATGTTTATGATTATTTTAGGTATTCATTTATCATTGGTTCTTTTATAATTTATTATAATTTATGTTCATTTGTGTTATTATGTATCTATCCCAAAGCACCATCTTATGTTACACTATTGTGATGTGAGGAGATTCAGGTGGTTCACTTGTATACACCTAATATTTATCACTTTATCTCTTTATTGACATTTTCTCTTATAGTAACTTCTCGATGCATCAATCTCTCTAAGTGTGGCCTTAAAGGTTACATTGTGAATTGGGTTGTATTAACTCATAATACCTTGCAATATTTGTTTGAATAATAATCTATTATACCTTTATTACTATTAGTTTGACCTCATTTAAGTTTACATATATCTTACCTCTCTATATAATTTTCATCCATATTTGATATCTTCCCCAAATCCTAATATATCAGACTTGTTAATATTATTTTTTTAATTCTTTGCATTCCTTATACAATATCGACTACTAGATATAATTATAAGCCTATCTTTTATAATGTGTTATATCAAATTGGATGATACATTACTATGTTAGCTGGCATTTTATAGCTATATTGGTTAAACTAATACAATTGCCTTAAACTTTGGGGTTAGTTTTAAGTATTAGATTCATATACATACATACATACATACATGTGTGTGTGTGTGTGTGTGTGTGTGTGTGTGTGTGTGTGTGTGTGTGTGTGTGTGTGTGTGTGTGTGTGTGTGTGTGTGTGTGTGTGTGTGTGTGTGTGTGTGTGTGTGTGTGTGTGTGTGTGTGTGTGTGTGTGTGTGTGTGTGTGTGTGTGCGCGTGCGTGAGTGCACGCACTCGTGCGCACATGTGTGTGTGTATGCACACGAAGGCATAAGATTTAATTCCAAAATAGATATGATACAATCACATTATTTTCTTATGATCACATTTATGATTCTAAATAGTATTTGGTGGAGTTAAAGGTTTGAGTTTTATCTTGGAGATCTAGTCTTTCTTATGGTCTTTAAATGTCAATAGGAGAAGTCAAACTATGGATGTACACTTAATTTTTGGAGTCCATAATTAAGGATACCTAGTAATTTATATTAAAATATTATGTCTTCAACATAAAACATATCTTACAAGTTTCCACTTAAGCCAAAATGAGAGATTGAAGCATTGATGAGTCCATCCAAAGGTAGGTAACTCTATCCCTTTTATCTTCCCTTTATTTACTCATTAGATTAGGCATGGATTTATTATTTATATTTTGAATGTATGAGTTCATCATTGATTATGCGTCAGAGTCCTTATATTGAATAGGATAATATAGTCATATGGTTACTTAGTCTTTGCATTTATCACCTAAGGTTGCATATAATTCCCATTGGTTGACCATTGCACTAATAATATTCTTATTAGTATATTCCTATTAGTTATCCTATATTAGGTTACCTTCATTTATTGATTCCTTGCATGCAGTATCCTTGTTATTTGGTTGATACATCCATTTAATACAATATTTTTAATCATCATAACAATCACTTACCCATTATTAAGTCCTGGTTAGAGCTCCCATGCCATAGTCTTAGGATTATGAACTATTTTATTTTGACATTTGAGATTATATTTCCTTGTATTAGGTCTATAGCTATTTTATGTCCTAATTTTATCATCCAATTACACACACACACACACACACACACACACACACACACACACACACACACACACACACACACACACAATATATAGTTATTAACTTATATTACTACTAGTTTATTGAGAGAATGTTGTGGGACAAAAAAGGATCATTCTTCAAAATTCATCCATGAATTACAAAGGGCGAGTACCCTTTTAGAAAAGGTGCATTCCCTCTAGAAAAAAATCCCAGCAATCAATTTTAATAGGCTTGGAATACCAATCCTAAAGAGCATGCACCCCATTTAATGCAAAGGGTGCATGCCTTTTGAACTGATTTTTTGGAGGTAATGCCAAAAAAAAAGTGGACCAAAGAGTGCACAAATTTTAGAAAAGGGTGTGCACCCTATGCAATGTAAATAAAATACACCCTATTTATTGTAAAAGGCATGCAACCTATTTAGTACAAAGCATGTATATCCTTTGAATTGGATTGCATAGTGTTTATGTTTTTTTATATTTATTTTGTATTTGAATTGTATTGCATATATACTAAAATAATAATTTTAGGAATTCTTACAATTTTAATTTATTTTACTAAATATAATAAATTTGGGCCACTTTAGGTCTTCTACAATTGATTCTAGAGATATATGCGTATGGTTTGGAATATCATTTTCTAAAATCCAATTTGGTCAATACTTAGTCATTTTTAAAAATTCATAATTAAACACAATGTTTTCTATGTCTAAATTTTTTACTTGACATCTATTTTATGAAAACTAATGTTCATTTTGTAGGGTTTTGGACCTTCTAGATTGATTTAAGACATTTTAAAGCATTTTAGGTGTAGTAAAATTTAGTACTACAAACTTCACATATCTCAGAGATAGTGAGAGATAATAGGTTAGTGACACATGAATTCAAATACACAATACATAATTTAGGACATTTAAATTTGACCTTTAAATCCACCTTCAATTCATATTAAAGTAACATAGGATTAAGTTAGATTTCTAGTTGCATGTGAGAGGCATCTCTAGAGGATGACCTTAAGGTGTCTTTATAACACACAAATTTAGTAGGATCAATGATGACCTTATAATTGAATTTTGGTTGAATTTTAACACATCATTGAGTTTTATTTATTATATGATGTTGGCATGTCATAAGAGATGATGTTATGATGTATTTAATATAAATGTTGAGTATTTTTTAAAGCTAACACTAGTGATTCAAGTAAAAACATGCAACTACATACATTTCTCCTTTGAGAACCAAAATGAGCCTAACTAAAAATGGAGTCTTTCATGTGGCATTCATTGTATTCATAGACAAGTATCATAAAAAAATATTCATAGAGCCTCTCTCACCTAGTAAATCCCGTGCCACGTTTCACACACACTACATACACATGACTTGCCATATGGAACTTATTGTTTTAATACATGTCATGGAATCCCTTAGAATAACCATTCGCCTGAGTAGGTAAAACATCACAAACTTTGAATAAGCTCAACCATTTTATGGGAAGAATACTAAAAGATACATAATTGATATTTTTTAGCTTTTGATACTTGTAACTTGTTTCTTATACTTTTTGCATAAATGTAATATATGCATCAAGATTTAGGTTATTTGATATACATAATAATAGTGATATATATCATGTTTAAGTATCTAACCTTTATCATATGCATATTGTTCACAACTTTAGTCTAAGTAAATCAAAGGAAGTGTTTCCCCTCTTGATTATATGAATGTGTGTTTCCTAGCCTTGTTGTACTATTATCCATCTTTTCACTTTTACATTATTCATTCCCATTGAATATAAGCTATATTTAAGTATACTTTTTTTACTTAAATTATTGTTAGTTTAATTTCTAAAATATAACACAATGCACAAACTTTATAACCTGAAAGCTTATCTCTATGTGCAAGGTTGTGATTTTAAATATGCAAATACAACAAGTGAAAAAAGTTTTACTAGTCATATCTATTTCAATATACCATGAGAAATTCATAGGAAAATAAATATGGGTGATGCCCAAAAGCAACATCAAGGAAGCCTATACATCAAAAATCTCATTATGGATTCCTTATAAGCATAACACACCAAAATATTTGGCCAATTTTGTTAGTTTATGATAGATCTCAACTTGACACATTCAAACTCTCTTGTTTATCTTGTTGAAGAGTAGTTCCAGTATTGCTATTGGGTTTGAATTTATATTAGGTATTCACATTTGTGTTTAGGGGGATCGATATGCCCTAGTTGAGTGCCCCATGTAATTAAATGATAAATTTGTATCACAACAATAAAATAGGGTATATTGACTACAAATATATATTAGGTTTCCATATTTGAGTTCAACGAGTGTGATATAACCTATTTGAGTACCACATGAAAAATATTAAGTGATTTGTTACATGAGGCACTTGAATATGGAATATCAAGTGTGAATTTACATTAGGCTATCAAAGTTTTTAGGTAGGGGGCTTCATATACATTATTTGAGTGACTCATTGAACTAATTAAGAGATTGGTTACATGAGGCACTCAAACATGGAATATTGAGTCTAAATTTACATTTGTTTGTCATACTTGTGTTTAGGGGGATATTAATAATGATTTCATTACTAAATGATTCATTACACATGGCACATAAATAAGGCATGTATTGAGTACAAATTTTGATTAGGTTATTTTATTTGAGTTTAGGGAGTTTGATATACCCTATTTTAGTGCACCACATAAATAATTAAAGGATTGGTTAGATGGTTTACTCAAATAGGGAATATTTAGTCTAATTTTATAATAACTTGTTATTTATGGGGCTAAATAAACCTTATTTGAGAGCCCTATGTAGCCAATGAAGCAATGGGTTGTGTGAGGCATTCAAATAGATCATATCAAGTTTGAATTTTTTAGGTTGTCGTTATTGTACTTAGGGGGTTTGATATTTCCTATTTTAAATCCAACGTAATGAATTGAGTGATTAGTTTATAGGGCACATAAATATGGTATATAAAGTTTGAATTTACAATAAGTTGTTGAATTTGTGTTTTAGGGGATCAATATGCCTTATTTAAGTGCTCAAGCAAAACATTGAGTGGTTGATTGCATGAGACATTAAAATAAGACATGTTGACTCCCAATTTACATTAAGTTGTTACACTTGTGTTTAAGGAGTTAGTTTTTTCTTATTTGAATATTTCACATATTACATTAATAAATTGGACTAACATGACATTAAAATTTGGTATATCAAATGTTAATTTACATTCTGTTGTTTCATTTATCTTTAGTAGCTAATAATACCTATTTAAATTCCCCACATAATCTATCAAAAGATTAGTTATCCATTACCAATAGAAAAAAATGATAAATTTATATTTTAATTATAATCTTAATCTTATTTTTATTATTTCAATTATTTGAATCCTTCTTTAATTAAATAAACAATTAAAATAATAAATTTTATTAATTCTTATTCATTATTTCTTATTCAATTATTAATATAATTTACAATTTAATTAAATTTAAATCTAAATCCATATTTTTATAAAATAATTGAAATAAAAATATAAATTTTTATTTATTTAATTTAAATTCACTAATTATTTACCTAAGCATTTTTACTCTTTAACATCGAATAATTGTATTAAAATTTTTATAATGTTTAAATGGCCTTTGATAATATTATAAATTTATATTATGAGTGTCATCATCAAATACCTTTTATTCATTCCACATTGTTCATTGGTTTAAAATTTAATTTGGACATTTTTTTTCTATGTTATTAACTTTTTGATCATTCCCATTACCATCTTCTATGGTATTATCATATTCACGAATTGCAAATTTTACTACTTGACGTGTTGGAATAATCTTTTTCAATAGAAATATTTCAATATCATGTATAGACTTAAATCTTTCCATATAAAATACTATAGCTGACAACATATTATTTTTATATATATTATAGATGCAATTTTTTGGTGATTTATTTTATTAAAAATATTTTTTATATTGATTATCAAATTTTATTATAATTATGATTAAATTAGTTATAGGGCTCGTAAATTAATATATAGCAATAAATGAAAAGATTTAATACACATTAAATTTAAAAAATAATTTAAAAATAAATATTTAAGTTATAAATATTTTACAATTAATTTAAAATGGCATAATATTTATCAACATAAAAATTATTAATAATAATAATAATAATATTTTATTTATTTTCAATTTAAAATAAAAAATATTATTAAATAATAAAATATTTTCAATTATATAATATAATTCAACTCATAATATATAACCATATGCTAGGAAGTATTAGTATTTATATTAAAATATGAAATCCCTACATCCCTCATTATAAGGCCCATAGATATAACCATAAAGACCCTTCTATCATTAACTTGAGTAAAGAAAGTTATAAAGATGAATCACTATTACAAGTGCATGTAAAAACATATTCAATGATTTTAAGATTTTTATATTAAATATATTTTAACATAAATATTATCTTTTATATGTAGTAATAATTGAATATGAAAAATAAAATAAAACATGAAATAATAATTAATTATCTAAGATTTATTATTAAAAAAATGAATAATATTTTAATTTATAATAATGTATATATAAAAAAATATATTTTGAAAATAACTTAAAAAAATCAATAAATAAGATTTGATCACTATGTTTATAAATATAATCCAAAAAAATTGAATATAAGAAATTTGATTTGTTTTAATCACAAAATTATTTGAAAATAAACTTTCACAAATTTAAAATAATTTATATATGAAATTAAAAAAAATTAATAACATTTGTTTTAACATAAACTCTCACAAATTTAAAATAACTTGATATATGAAATTAAAAAAAATTAATAACATTTATTTTAGGACTAACACATTTATAAAAATGCATGTAATACATTTGAGAATAATTAAATAAATATAATATCAATAAGAAAGATTGTATATAGAACAATATTAAAATAATTTATATCATTGCAATAGAAATATAAATATATTCTTAACTATTTATAAATATATAAGAAAAGATTATAATTTCATTAAAATTTATTAAACTTTTAAATAATTATAAATATTTAATTATAATAAGTAGATATGCATGATATAATAATATAAACGTTAGTAAATATAAAAGTTTAATATTAACTACTTACAATTTAATGTATCTATAAAATTCTATAATAATATAGACATTACTAAATATAAAAGTTTAATAATAGTTATTTACAATTTAATAGATTTATAAAATTATATGTTTTTAATCATCTTTAATATTAATATTAGTAATTTTTATAATTAATATTTTCAAATTAATAAATATAAAAATTTAATATTAATTATTTACAATTTTATGGATCTATAAAATTATGTGTCCTCAACAATCGTCATTAACTCTCATGACTTCAACAGAATATAAATTGATGGAGTTTTTAGCAGAATTTAGTATGTCATAGATATATATATTCTTATTTTCTTTATTTTTTTGATTGAAGATTTATCTTCTTTCTTCATTTCAGGCTGTTTAAAATATTAAAGTTTGATGCGTTCGTTAGATGTTTTTTTGTTGGGCTAAATAGAAATGCTTTATACTTTTGTTAAGAAGATCAGAAATGTGTTATACTTTTGTAGGCACTCTATGAGTTTCACATAAATCCTACTCAACTGAATATAGAGGGTATAGACAAAGCATGATATTAGAAGAATTATGCGGTCTTTTTTTTATTATATAGGGTGAAAATGGGTTTTGAAAGGATTCAAAGGTTTGTACAAAGGATAGAAAGATGTCACAATAATATTTAAATGGGATGCCTTTACCAATGGCAACAAAGTGGATGGTAAGAAGGATGACAAAAAACAACATACCATAAACTTCCACCAAAAGACAGCCACAAGTCTGACTAACAAACACAGTTAACCCTGTTACATCCAAGAAAACTTCCACAAAGTTTCCGCAAAACTTATCAGATGGGCCTAACCCCTGATTCGCTCTTCTTTTGACCTTCAGTTCGGAGTCCTCCAGAGCAAAAGGAAATACAAGAGTGTTGAACCATGGCATTCCTGCCTTTTTTCTTTTTTTTAAACCTCAGTCCATGCCCCCTTATCTTTGGCATTGTCCGGAAGGGCTAGTGAGGACTACACAATTGAAATACAGGTCTGGGATTTGTCTTTTATTGTTGTAGCATTGATTGTTTTTGCCCTAGATAAGCCATATTTTGGGCTCCACTCTGAGGAGAACACTGAAGTGGAAGGGACACCAACCATTTTCATAACCTTCCTTGGAGAGATTACGACCACCAATAGTTCTTCCTCTAAGTGATGAGTACTTATAAGGCCTTCATTTGGAACAGAGGACTCAAGATCCTCTGAAGATGAAGCATAATCCTCACTTTCTTAATTAACCCATTCTTTATCCGCAGCCAACAATGTGAGGTGGGTGGAAAGGGAGTCTTTCCACAAAGAAGAAACCTTCTTTTTTTCTGAGAATGATGCAGGGTTTGGTCAAATGCCATGTATCAAAGCAGTTGCGGTAGTGAAAAACAAGCCTTCATAGTCAAGGGGTTGAGACTAGGATCAGTTTGTTATTTGCAAGGTGATTTTTTTAGGGAGATTCTTGGAGGTATTAATGTTCACCAAACCCCTGGCAAAAGTAGTGAGGAAGAAGTCGTTGGTATTTGGGTGTATTTGTAGAAACACACGCAGTGAATTACCAATTACCTTCAAGTTGAATTCAATCCAAAACTAAAGTGGGACATGGGGTAAATGAACCTGGAAGGGTCTTACATTCAGAGGTTCATTGTGGGGATTGAAGGTGGCAGACCATTGTTTTGAGACCAAAGGGTGGTGATTCAAGTGCCAAAATTGATTATGAATCTTCACATTGTCCTCAATGTCATTGAAGACAATAATAAAAATAACTTTTAGCACAAAGATAAATTTCAAGTCTATTTGAGAGAAGGGGTTGCCAATGCTTTGAGATCCAATTGTGAAGATCTTAGAATTTTGACCAATGATCCACAAATCTACAGATGACACCTTTGACTAAGAAATTTTTTTTCGATTTAAACATTGCCTAGATTCCTCCTCATCGAAAATCACAACAAAGTCATGATATGTAGGAATGAGGAGTTTTGGGACTATTGAAGTTACCCTGCAAGAGACGACTTCGGCAAAGGAGATTGGCTTCAATCTAGCTTCCATCCCAACTTCTACCTCCATTGCCATTACGTCCCAACGCATGGAGGTCTTGAGAAAGGGGCTGCCAGTCCTACGTTGTTCGCAACCATTAGAAGGCCTAGAAGCCACTTTGTGCATGTAGCTGAGTGTTCTTGGGACTCCATTTGTCCCAACTGTTGGACACGAACCATGTTGGCCCAATGCGGCCCCAAGCAACCCCAGCAGGGACAACCTGGATCCGCGAGTCTGACTACTCCTTGTTTGACTTTGGTGGGTCTATGCTGTTGGAAAATGCTACAACACTAATAGCTGTGAAGGAGAAAGAAAATACCAAAAATCTACCGGCCTAGATATGCAGCAAATAGACAACCAAATAAATAAAACAGGGGAAGAGAAAGTGGAAGAATAAAAACACACACACATAAAGACTTTGAAATTGATTACATACACAGCTGCTGCTGTTTATAGAAATACCTCACAAAAACATATAAAAGAGGACTTTCCTTAACTGTTGTTGCTCACTCTCTCTTGCTACAGATTATGTTCAATTCCCTTCTCTCTCTTCTCACAGACTGCTACTATGTTCTGTTTCTCTTACTCTGCCACTGCTCTGTTTTCCCCTGTTCTGTTCCCTGCTCTGCTCTCCTACAGGTTGCTGCTCTGTCATTTTTTCTGCTGTTGCATACATTCTCCTTCTAACTGCAGGATGTTGCTGCATTCAAATTCTTCTAGGGCTGTACATTCTTTTTTCCTGACTGCTGATGGATTGGAATTAATCCCTTTTACAATACATTCTCTTTTGCCTTGTCTTTTACTGACATACACACCTACTCCGCTGATTTTCACCCCCAATGAAACAAAAGGGATACAATTTCAAATTTGAAAGAGGGTGCATTAAATGACTGCAGCGAACACAATCCGGCGCTGACTGAGCGGTAGATGGGAAGTCAAGAATAAATAATATTTTAACATGTGCATGCAGAGACACGTCGGTCAGGGAAATCACGGTCAGTACAAGCAATCTTTGCAAGCAGGGGGCCGCCAACGGGATTGGAGGTAGAGTGGAAGGAGTTTGAAATTTCCCTGGGTGAAAGATTTTCAGTGGCGACCATTGAGACCATTCCGAATTACACAGCCTATTATCAGTGAAGCATGAAATAGTTTTGAAGACATTTAATACCTCAATGTAAAGAAAGAACTAAACAGAAATAATAGAAAGCATGAAAACCAGTTAGAAAAGAAATTGGAACACATAACACACTAAAAAACACCATCAACTAACATTAATGTTGATGGAAGTATTAGAATAATTTAAACTTAATTCCCTGAAACACAATCAAAACAGGGCTACTAACAGATGCTAGTGCTTCAGACATCACCAATCTCTACATTGTTGAAACCGATCAAATGAAAAACTATAATCTAAATATAGATACTGATCAAACAATGGCAGCTAAGGTGAGGAAGCTGTCCTTTGATACCATCGAGGACAACGATTCTAGATCTCTTTTTAAAGATGATAGTCTATCATCATATCATTTGGAAAAAACTAATGCAAATTTTTGAAATATGAGAAAAGCTTAAACCTTATTGACGAGGTTTCTCTTGTTTTGAGTTTCCCGTATAAAGGTTTGTTAGATGTTAATTGAGATCTAATGTCCCATTATTACAAATTCATGTTTTGGGACTCCACTCTGTATCTAATCTTCTAGCCTAAAAATATAGCAGGCACATGAGAAAGGACAGTTTTAGCTATTGTCTGTACAGCCCACTCCTAGTTACTGTTTGTTCTCGATCATCATAGATTAAAGAAGGAAATATTGAAGAAGTCCGGTGTAAATCCATTACAACAGATTTCTATGTTAAAATTTTAGTTTTGTTAATTCAAATTTATCTCATTTTAACATTGAAACTTAATTAATGTTTTTTATATATAAAAATAAGGGAATAGAGGCCTTATCCGTGGAACAAAAGATCTGGGATCAGACCATGAAGGAAAGAATAAAACAAAACTTAATTAATGTTACTTCTGTAGATATAATTTTGTTTTAATTTTTTACTTTTTAAAAAATATATATATTTATTTACCTGCTTAGATCTGAGATATTATCCTCTCCGGAAAGAATATGTATTTACTTCACCATGAAGAGTTTTATATTAAAACATCGGTATACACTTAAGAAGTGATCATTCTGTGAAAATATTTTCGGGCTATTTCTTATGACAATTGTAGCTGCTTATTATTTATGTTATATTGTCTTTTAAATTTCTATAAAAATGATCCGAGAATGTTTTTACCTTATGATCCTTTAAAACAGTTTTGAATCAGGTCATAACATAAACATTTTGAGAATTTGGTCATAACTTAAAACATTTTGAAAATCAGGTCATAACTTAAAACATTTTGTTCTAAAAAGTTCTTCAAAAGCATAACTGAAGCATTTTGTTGAAAACAATTTTCAAAGTAGTATATGTTTTTTTAAAGGGGTTATGTGTTAGATTTTTAACTGTAAAATGTTTTTTTTTAATTAATTTCTTTTAAAAGATAATATTAAATGTAAATAAATTTTTAGTAAATAATTATAATAAATATATATCATTTTTAATATTTATAGGTTAGACATGTCAAGGTGTAATGATACTTGGTCAAAAAGTGTCATAGGTCTTTAGGTATCTCTCCAAATCATCTTCACCTTTTAATCACATTGCATAAACATGTCACGCCTGTTTGGAGAGTTTAAGGTTCTTTTACAAACTTTAAGGTTAAAGTTTTATAAAGAAAAAGATGTTTTTTTTTTTGGCTAACTCCCATGTGTGTCAAATCTTCTAAAGTGAATGATTCATAACAATATATTTGTCCAAGTTTTTGAAGTAGTTATATAACTTGAATATATGGCATGTGTCAAAAGGTGGTCAAATTCCTACAAATCAATGATTAAGAGGCAGTTTTAAGTCACTTACATACCAACTTGGCATATTCACCTCTAGGTGAAAACATTGCAGAGGTGGATCATGGGATTATACAGGTAAAATCCACCTTTGGGTGTAGGTATATGTCTCAATATTGCAAAAGTTTCTTCCTTCTCTCCATTGCTCTCTTCACAAGCTAGCAAAGGTAGTTTTCAAGTGGATGGTATGGCTAGGAGAGAGAGAAAGAGTCAGGGTTTGATATTTTTGACAAAGGAGGGGGTTCTAGTAAGATTAAAATTTGTGGCATTGCTTTGCAGATCCATCCCCTCTCCTTTATGAACAATTGTTAAGAAGGCAAGGTAGTTTGAAAGAGTTAGTCAACTCCATAGGATCAATTTCTCTCCTTAAAATGATAGTTTCAGATTGGTTGAATGCATGAGAGTAATTAAAGATAATATACAAGACTTATTCAGACATATTCCATGCTTTTCTAATCACTATTTGGCACATGTGATTTCAATTTGGCAAGAAATCTACATTGTACATAGTTTGCAAAGTTGATTGTTATTGTTTCTTGTTTGTTTCAAGGTACTGAATAGTTGAAGGAATGGAATCAGGATCTCTAGAGATGTTTACACTCTTTGAAATGCAATTATGGCTCCATCAGTGATTCTCCATTTCTCCATTGTAAAACCATCCTCTCCAAGCAACATGTAGTTTTCTCACTTTCAAGATTGTGTGTGTAAACTGCCTGCAACAATGAAATAATGAGATTTTCTTTTACATTGTTAAGATATGTATAAGGGTCTTGACCTCATGAATAAATGTAATGAGTTAATGAAATAACACTTTAAATTTCAAAAGAGGATCAATACTTGCATAAATCCAAGGCCTAAGGCAGAGGAATGTAGATCTATGGGTCTGCAAACCTGTAGGTCTGTATTCCATGAGATATGATTGAAATGTGCATTAAACGTTGGAATTTAAGGACCTGAATCATGAAGACATTGTGGTGTTTCCACATTTTAAAAGGTTCAAAACTATGGAGGAGTGTGTTTTCCTACTCAATGCTAAAATATTCCAAATACTGCAACCTATAGGCTGAATAGTAGAGTTTGAGCAATTTAAGGCTTTGAGACAACATGAAGATACTTGAGAATGTACATATGAGACTGAAATGTAGGAGGAATATTTTAAATAGTATTTCACCTCTCTATTTTATCTCGCTATCAATTGATGTAATTCTAAAGGGACTCGTACCATTGCCACCTACAGGTCAGTCCAAATCTTGGTAAAGAAGAGATTAGTTAGAATGTATTTCATGGATTCCCAGAAATTATTAAATGGAATAGAGATGGTAAGAATACAAGTCAAGTTTCTTTTATCATCAAGAAGTTGAATCAATTCAATAAATTTATGATTTGGTAAACCTTTAGTCAAGGAAAATAGTGATTAGACCAAACAAAACTATGTGCAAACCTCTAAAGAAGTCTTGTGTCTTGTGAAGTAGGTGTAGACATAAAGGATTTATAAACCTAATTGAAGACACATTCAATATGGAATCTAGGAATATAAAAGGTGCTAGTGATCACATTAAATAAGTTCCCACTCAAGGTATGCAGTCAAGACCTCAAATGGTTACCGACAGTTCTGTTTGGATTATTCGGGTTGGTTTTAAACATGAGAATAATGTGCAATGTATAGAAGTGATAATTGAGTTTGAGTAGATAGATAAGTGTTTGGAGGTAATAAATATCAAATAATCCATGAATAAGATCAGAGGAAGTAATTCAAACACAATGACTATTGACCCTGCATACACTCAACTAAGTGTTCTTTTAGACCTGACTACTAGAATGATAAGTTTTTGTTTTTTCTAAGAGACATAGAGATTTGAGGGAAGGAAAATAGATTGGAAATGTTTGTCTTATGTTATCATGAATCCATAATGTCATCACAGATAGTGAAAATGATGCAAATGCTAATAGATCTATCCAATCTTGTCAGGTCTAAGCTTGCACATATAGGCTTGTGTGTGTAAGTTATGATAAACATTTGAATGATGAAGGGCAATAAGATAACATGAAGAACCTAAGGATGTAATAGGGAATTAAAAAAATAATTTCATGAATATTTGAAACCCTACAATAGTGAAAAAGGGGAAGATACAATAGCTAGGGCGACTTTGACATGTTTTACTACAAACCCTCAAGACATGAAGTATGAAGTTGCATGACATTTGAGAGGAATATTCAAGTCATGTGATCACTTGAAGACATTTTTTATAGTTCCATAGACCTATTTGAGGTATCCAAAGTCAAACCAACCACCTCTAATCTCTCTTCCCCCTTTTGCTTGCTTCTAGACCTCACAAAAAGCATCCTTACAACCTAAGAGGGTACCAAATTTCACTTAGATCTCTCATGAGGTTTTTCATGGTGACAAATTATATTTTTAGGTGTTGGAGGGGTGTTATTAATTCCATTTTATGGCATCATGAGAGATAAATAGGGCCTATACTCTATAAACTATTGTTAAGACTAAAACGTGCATAAACCCCTCTTAAACCACTTACAGTAACTTGATGAGATAAGAGATGAATATAGTGAGTTAAGATGGAATAGTATGGATATTAAATGACTTGGGTAACATTAAAAACTGTATGGACACCTAAGCGTGGTCCTGTTTGGCATGTACAAGTACAAAACTGTATGGAATAGGTCTAAAACCTTGGTTGTATGCTCTTTTATGAAGGTACAGGGTAGGAATTGACTTCCAAACCAAGTGTAGAGTATTTTTAAGCATTATGAGAGTTTCCATGATAATTCATACTCCTTATCATGTATCATACATTGATATATGGACAATCCAAGTCATCAAGTTGGCTAAGAATGGAGAAATGCACTATTTTGCAAGCCAAAGGAGCCTATCTACATACCTAAAAATGAAAATGGAGACCTCACTCTCAAATTATTTATTTTATTGATGGTGTTTTAGGCCTAAACAAACCAATTACAAGCTTGAAATATTGAAATTTTCTTTCCAAACACTACAACTATCTCTCAAGCCTTTTCAAGTACTTTGACTAGGGTTTTTAGCATTTCATGGTTTACCTATCCATACAAAGTCTGAAAAATTGAAAATTGGCATGGAGCATGGGTAAAGTGAATTAAACACTTCTTGGGGGTTTCACACATGTGGGAGTGATTTTAGTCCAAAACTCAGTTTATAGGCATGGAGGCCTAATTGAGGCCCAATTAAGGATAGATAATAGCATAAAAGTGAACTCATACTTGGTTTCAAGTACTAAAACATTGCATGGATCTGTAAGGGCATACTGGGTCCTCATAAATATCTTTTTTTTCAATATCCACCATAAATTATCCTACACAAGGAGATTTACCTATTTTTAGGGTTACAGGGAAGTGAGGCCTAATGAGAGATTTTGGTGCAAAACTAGGTCTTCATGAGTGTTTTAGGTTTCCAAATGAATTATTTAAATGTATGATATAATATCAATATGCATTTCATGGAGATACATTCCCTTGGTGAGGATGAAACTAGTATTTGACACTTGTAAGCAAAGGTAGGCGTAGTAAGGCCAAGTGGGCTTTAAGACAGTTACGAGTTTTAATCATAATTTTAGCATCAGTTATCAAGACTCCTAAATAAGTAAAAAGTGTCAAGGATAAGGTCAATATAAATTTTAAGAGGAGTTAGTGATCAAGTGTGCCATTTATCCATGACAAGCCAAGAGAAGGGGCAGTTTTCAAGAACAATATCAAGGTGTCAAGCAAGGTTTGAGACTTCCATGCCACTTGGAGAGGGAAAACATCTTTAGGATATCACACATGTCCTCTAGGACATGATGTTACTATTTAATAATACATTCTTGTTTTTAATTCTCTCTCATGAGACACTTGTCACCTTTCTCTCTTATGCCCTTGTCTCTTCTTCTCTCACACTTTTCTATATATTCAACCTTGATAGGCTATGTTTTTATCCTTCACCTATTTATGGAGAATCAATGTTCATTTTCAATCATTTAATCAATGAAAAACTACTATTTTACCTTATCCTTTGACTAGTTTCAATGTGTGTGCACGAGTAGTTGATCTTATCAAGTGATTAGCTTTGATTCTTTGGTATATTGTCCTTGTTTAGCATTCGTATTTAGTTTGAAATACTTTCTTTAGGTCTTGTGAAGTATCCAAGTGAATTATTAAAGGTTTAATGAGTTTTCTATTTCAATAGTGTCATTATATAACCTCTTGTCTCATCCTCCTAGCCCTAAACATCTTTCATAATCCTCCATAATGAAGTGCTAATGTAGAGAGGTAGATTAGGATTAGTGTTTATTATAGGTTAGTCTTATGGTTGAAGTGAAAATACAAATGGTTGGTAGTGGTCAAGTATATTTGGTGCATTAGCTCCATTAGAGTAGTTTATGAGCCTAAGTGATTAATCAAGGGGAGTTATCTGTTTAACCTAAAGATTCAATCCAAAATTAGGCTACCCATAACCTAGGATTATTTTCATGTTATTTTATATTTGGAAGGTTTGAACTACCTTCCAATAGTGCAAATTTGGTTGATATTAGTTTTGGTACACTAGGTGGAACTAAGGTCCAAAGAAGTGGAAGGATTGTTGGTGTTGTCCTTTCACATATCAGCCTTTGGAGGCATTAAAAACATCAATGGTGATTCCAAGATTAATCATCTAGTTTTAGAAGCCAAGGCACTTGTTCAAAGTAAGTCATGTTTTCATTTCATTATCTTGATGAGGTTGTTATGGCTGAGTTTAAAGTAGAATTCAATTTCATGCAAGTTGGTGAGGCATATTCAACCTATGATACTCTCTATCAACCTTACCATTACTCTTATCAATCATATAATGAGCCTTATCGGTAGTATAATGACCCCTATCAGTCATATATAAAGCCCTCATATGATCCCGAATATATATATTAGTAGCCTTATCAATATTTTCACCCTCCTTTCTATCAAGAGTATCATTATTATCCTCCTTAAGAGCCATATCAATATTATGGTCAACCTACACCTCCTCCATATGGCTATGATAATACATATGAGCAACCTTGTTTTCAAGATAGAATGGATGAGATGGAGAGATTGAGGTACTATAATATGTAAAAAGAGTTTTTTCAACTTTTGTTTAAAGTAGAGTTCAATTTCATGCAAGTTGGTGAGGTATAATCAGCCTATGGTACTCTCTATCGACCTTACCATGACTCTTATCAGTCATATAATGAGCCTTATCAGTAGTATAATGACCCCTATCAATCCTATATAAATCCCTCATATGATCCCAACTATATATATCAGTAGCCTTATCAATATTGTCACCCTCCTTTCTATCAAGAGTATCATTCTTATCCTCCTTAAGAGCTATATCAATATTATGGTCAACCTACACCTCCTCCATAAGGCTATGATAATACATATGAGCAACCTTGTTTTCAAGATAGAATGGATGAGATGGAGAGATTGAGGTACTATAATGTGCAAAAAGAGTTTGTTCAACTTCTCAATATGGAGAAGTGTTTGATTGGTTTCAAGCTCTATCTAATGATCCATTAGTGAGAAATGAGTTGTGTACATTGGTATTAGATAACATGAGTTTAATCAAGATACCATAGAGAACCGAGGATAATGATTATATGGAGCATCAGTGGATGAGCTTTTAGCTACTAAGAAATATGGATTGGATCTTGAAGCACGTGATGAATTCATTTTCATAAGAGATTGGTTGTTGTTGCTAATTCATTTGAAATCATGCCAAGAGGATTGGCAAGCAAGAACAAGATGAAGACAACAAGATAAATGTCCAAAAGGCATGTTGATTTATGTTATTATTCACCTCATGGAGCAAAAGATATAACATGATTCCCGTTTGACCTAAGAGGAAGAAGTTATTTTCAAGTTAGTTATACATTTTAGTTGTTTTGTACTCCCTAAGTGCTTAGATAGAACATGTTTGTGTGCCTTATTTCCTTTGCTTATGCATTGTCCTTATTTTGTGTGTGTTTGGAGGTCAAATAATTTTGTTTTATCTTGGTCAAGATTTTTTTAGGTCTAAGATTGAGTGATAGTGACTCCATTACCCAAAGGAAGGATAAGGCTACTAGTCTAATTAGCATTACAGGCATGCTACCACTTTGAATCACCAATTTTGAGCCCCATGATCAAAACGTCAACCCCTGTAATTAAAAACTTTATTTTCATATTTTTTTGACATTATTCCTAATCTTCTCATGCCTTATGTGGTCTTAAAAATGTCTTTCTAGAACCTTATTAGAAAAGATTAAGGTTTGTTTGACACTATTAAGGTAATGTTTTATAATGGTTTTATACTAGGTTAAACATGTCATGGTGTAATGATGATTGGTCAAAAAGTATAATAGGTCATTAGGTATCTATCCAAGTCATATTTAATTTTTAATCACATTTCATAAACATGTCACACATGTTTGGTGAGTTTAAGTTTCTTTTACAAACTTTAAGGTAAAAGTTTTATAAAGAAAAGGATGTTTTTTTGGTTAAATCCCACATGTGTCAAAGCTTCCAAAGTGAATGATCCATAAAAATATATTTTAAAAAGTTATTTAAGTAGTTATATAACTTGCCTATATGTCAGGATGTCGTAAAGTGTTCATATTCTTGCATTTCAATGCTTAAGAGGCAATTTTAAGTCATTAATACAGACTTGGAATATTCACTTCTAGGTGAAAATGTTTAATATACATCTCTTGGGATTATAAAGGTAAAATACACATTTTGAGTGTAGGTATAGGTCTCAATATTTCCAAATTTACTTCCTTCTCTCCATCACTCTCTTCACAAGCTAGTAAATGCACTTTTCAAGTAGATGGTATGACCAAGAGAGAGAGAGAAAGAGTTGGGGTATTATATTTTAAAAAAATATGGGGTCCTATTAAGAATAAAATTTGTGTCATTATTTTGAACATCCATCCTGTCTACTTTATGAACAATTATTAAGAAGGCAGGGCAATCTGAAATAACTGGTGAACCCCATAGGATCAATTTATCTCCTTAAAATGATAGTTTTAGATTTATTTAATGCATGATATAAATTAAATAGGATATATGGGATATGTGAAGACATATTCCATGTTTTTATAATCCCTACATGGCACTTGTTTCCTCAATTTGGCAAGAAACTTCCATTGTACACATTTTGCAAAGTTGACTATCACAATTTCTTGTTTATTTCAAGGCATTCAACAGTTGAAGGAATAGAATAAGGGTCTATATACATGTTTAAAATATTTTAAATGTAATTATATCTCTGTCAGTTATTCTCCATTTCTTGACTTTAACACCATCCTCTCTAAGCAACATGTAGTTTTCTCAATTTCAAGACTATGTGTAAGCTGCTTACAACAATGGAATAATGAGATCTTTTTTTGCATTGTTTAGAGATGTATAATGGTCTTTAAATATTGAATAAATGTAATGAGGTAAGGAAATATAATTTTAAATTTCAAAAGAGTATAAACACTTGCATTAATCCAAGGCCTAAAGCATATGAATGTAAACCTATAGGTCTACAAAGCTATAGGTTTGTATTCCATGAGATATGATTGAAATGTGCATTAAAATTGGACTCTAAGGACCTAAATCATGAATAAATTATGGTGTTTCCACATTTATAAAGGTTCAAAAATATGGAGGAGTTTTTTTTCCAACTCAAGGCTAAAAGATCCTAAATACTACCACCTACAAGATGAATAGCAGAGTTTGAGCAATTCAAGGATTCAAGACAACATGAAGACAATTAAGAATGTACATATGAGAAATAAATGTATGAGGAATATTTGAAATATTATTTCACCTCTCTATTTATGATCGCCATCAGTTGATTTAATTTTAAAGGGGCTCATACCACTACCACCTACAGGTCAGTCTAGATCTTGGTAAAAAATAGATTAGTTAGAATGTATTTGATGGATTCACAGAAGTTGTTAAAGGGAATAGAGATGGTAAGAATACAATTCAAGTTTATATCACCATAAATAAGGTGAATCAATCCAATAAAGTTCTAATTTGGTAAACCTTCAATCAAAGAAAATAGTGATTAGACCAAACAAAATTGTGTGAAAGCCTCTAAAGAAGTCTTATGTCTTGTGAAGTAGGTGTTGGAATAAAGACTTTATAAACCTAATTGAAGGCGCCTTAAATATGTAATCTAGGAATATCAAAGGTACTAGTGATCATAATGAATAATTTCCCACTCTAGGTATGCAGTCAAGACCTGAAGTGGTTACTTATAGTTGTGTTTGGATTATTTAAGTTGGCTTTAAACTTGAGAAAAAGGTGCAGTGTATAGTAGTGAGAATTGAGATTGAGTAGATAAGTGTTTGAAGGAACTAAATATAAAATAATACCTAAATAAGATCAAAGGAAGTAATTCAAACACAATCACTTTTGACCTGCATACACTCAACCAAGTGCTCTTTTAGATCTGCTTGCTAGAGTGAGAAGTTCCTACTTGTTCTGAAAGATATGGAGGTCTGAGCAAAGGAAAATAGATTGGAAATGTTTATATTATAAATTTATGACTCCGTAATTTCATCATAGTTAATAAAAATGATGTAAATGTTGATAGACATGTCCAAACCTGTCAGGCCCAAGCTTACATATATAAGCCTATGAGTGTAAGTAATGATAAATGTTTGACTGATGAAGGATGATAACAAGACATGAAGAACCTAAGGAGGTTATAGGGACTTAAAACAAACATTTCATGAATATTTTAAACCCTTCAATAGTGAAAATGGGGTAGTTACAATAGCTAGGGTCACTTTGACATGTTTTGCTACAAACCCTCAAGATATGAAGTATGAAGTTACTTGAAATTTAAGAGGAATATGCCAATTAGGTGAACACTTGAAGACATTGGTAATAGTGAAACATACCTCTCTGAGGTATCCAAATTCAAACAAATAACTTTTGATCTTTCTTCACAGTTTTGCTCACTTTTAGACCTCAAAGAATTCATAATTACAACCTGAGAGGCTAACAACATTCACTTAGATATCTCATGAGGTTTTTCATGGTAGAAAATGAATTTTGGATGTGTTGGATGGGTATTCATACTTCCATTTTATGGTATCAATAGAGGTAAAGAGGACCTATCCTCTATGAACTATTGTTAAGACTAAAACATGCCTAAAACCCTCTTAAACATCTTGTAGTAACATGATGAGAGAGAAGATGAATCTAATGAATTTATATGCACTATAAATTACTTCATAGATCTCATGGATACCTGAACATGGTGCTGGTTGGCATTTGAAGGTACAAAACTATACCTAATAGGTCTAAAAGCTTGGTTGTAGGCTCTTTTGTGAAGGTACAGGGTATGAATTAAGTTCCAAACCAAGTGTATAGGATTTTTAATCATGATAAGAGGTTACATGGTCATTCATTCTCCTTCTTAGGTCTCATACAATGATATATGATCCATCCAAGTCATCAAGTTGGCTAAGAAGGGAGAAATGCACTATTTTGCAAGCTAAATGAGCCTATCTATAAACCTAAAAATGCAAATGGAGACCTCACTCTCAAAGTGTTGAGTTTCCTGATGATTTTATAGGCCTAAATAAACCAATTCCAAGCTTTATATCTTGAAAATTTATTTCCAAACACTCCAACTGTCTCTCAAACATGTTAAAGTACCTAGACTAGGTGTTTTGACCATTTCATGTATTACCTATCCGTACAAAATATCATAACATGAAATTTGGCATAGAACATGGTCATATAATGGGTAAATTTAATCAAACACTTCCTATATGTTTCACATGTGTGGAAGTAATTTTTAGCCAAAACTTAGTGTTTAGGCATGGAGGCCTAATTGAGGAGAGAGAATAACAGAAAAAGTGTACTTTCACTTGGTTTTAGGTCCTAAAACTTGGCATGGATCTATAAGGGGATACTAGGTCATAAAAAATATCTCTATTTTTCCAAGATCCTTAATATACTATCATACACAAGGATCTTTATCTATTTTTAGGGCTACAAGGAAATGAGGCCTAATTTGAGGTTTTGGTGAAAAATGAGTCTTGGTGAGTGCTTGAGGTTTCCAAATGAGTTTTTTCAAGTATAATATGATATAATTATGCCTTTCATAAATATATATTGCCTTGGTGAGGATAAGACCAAGATTTGACACTTGTAAGCAAAGGTTGGTGTAGTAAGGCCAAGTGGGCTTCATGACACTTAGGTTTTTTAATCATCATTGTAGAATAATTTATGAATACTATAAAATAAGTGAAAAGTTTCAAATAGTATTCCAAGAGATAATTAAATATGAGTTAGTGATCAAGTGTGCCATTTGTCCATCACAATCCAAGAGAAGGGGCAATTTTTAAGAGCAAGATCAACGTGTCAAGTGAGGTTTGAGGCTTTCATTCCACTTGGATAAAGAAAGCATATTTAGGAGATCACACACATCCTATAGGACCTGATGGGACTATATCATAATTCATTCTTGTTTGTAACTCTCTTTTGAGACAATTGTCACCTCTCTCTCCTACACCCTTCACTCTTCTTCTCTCTCTCTCTTTTCTATATATTTAGCCTTGATAAGATATGTTTGTATCATCCACCTGGATATGGATAAGTATTTCCATTTTAAAATAATTTTATCAATGATAAACTACTATTTTACGTCCTCTTTTTACTAGTTTCCATGTGTGTGCATGACTAGTTGATCTTAACAAGAGATTAGCTTTGCTTCCTTTGTATGTTGTCCTTGTCTACCATTCATATTTAGTTTGAAATCCTTTATGCAGGTATTTTGAAGTGTCCAAATGAGGTATGAAAGGTTTAGTGATTTTTATATTTATTAGTTTCACTATATGACCTATTGTTTAGTCCTCCTAGCCTCAAACATCTTTCACAAACTTCCACAATAAAGTAGTGATGTAGAGAGGCATATTAGGAGAAGTGTTCATTGTAGGTTAGTCTTATGGGTGAAATGAAAATTCAGATGGTTGGTATTGGTCAAGTATATTTGGTGCATCACTTCAATTAGAGTAGGTTTCTCTCTCTTTTCCTAGCAAGTTGGTAGCGTAATTTGTGATCTTAAGTGACTCATCAAGGGGATCCAACCATTTGACCTACATATTCACTCCAAAAATAGGCCACCCACAACCTATGATTGTTTCCATGTTATTAAAAATATGGAAGGCTTGAACTACCTTATAATGGTATAAATTTGATTGCTAATAGGAGGTTTGGGAGCCAAACCCAAATCAACATTTTGGAATTGACCATTTTTTAGGGGTCAAAATTAAAGAACTAAGGTGTAATAAAGAGCCCAAATATTCCCCAAAACCAAGGAACCTTTTGAATAACTCTCTCATAATCATTAATCTCAAAATATTGAATTACTAAAAACCCTTTAGAGCATAAATGGATCACATAATATTGGTCAAGGTATCATAGATCCATTTATAAAAATCATTTGACCCAGTCAAAAAACTATTAAAACTACAAATGACTACATAATCTTCAAATAAAGAGAATAAACCATTTAACTAAGAAAAATAAAACTCAATTGTAGAGATTTGCTATGATTTTTTCATGATGTATGGACTCAGAGATGTTGAAGGTGGAGCCAAAGGATCCTTGGTATGAACAACATCTTTGTGGGTGAAAATAGGTGTTTGTTTCATTGAACCACCTACAAATATCAGTGTAATATAGTCAGGTAGGGATAGAGAGGACTAGTTGAGTAGGGAGAGAAGGGAGCAGGCCATTTGAGACCCAACTGCCACCCTTAAGGTTTTTTCATTGTGCTGGTAAAACATTTTTTCAATCCACTACCTTCGATCCAATCTTGCTTCCTCATTTTTATAAAATAAGAACTTTAATATTTACATATTTCTTAGAAAAAGGAGTTTAAGTGGAGTAGAATGTAAAAAAAGGAATAAAAGTTGGAACGCTGGCAAGAGAAAGTGTAATTATAAGTCGCACTGAGGTTTGTATTTGAACTTGAGAATAAGTTATTTTTATGTTTGGTAAGATTTTTAAAATTATGAAATACATTATGTATTTAAATGGTTATTAGATTATATTAATGATGTATAAGAAAAAAATTACAATCAAATTTAATTTATACTTAAAATAATGTACATATTTGACAATTAATTTTTTTATAATTTATTTTATAGAAATTATGATAATATGTATACTAATATAAAAATTAGACAATTAAATTTTTTATAATTTATATTATAGAAATTATGATAGTATGAAGTGGTTGAGTTTCACTATATAAAAGTCTACATATTAGTAGATATAAAGGATTAATACTCATCACTTACACCTTAGTTTATTTATAAGTTTGTATATATAGTTTTACTATTTTAAAATTTTAGTTTTTCAAAGTTCAAAATTTTAAATATATTATCTTTTATTTAATTATAAATTAGGCGTAGCTATATTTATTTTGTTTTATTTGGATTCATCAAAAAATTTAATATATTTTTTATTTTAAAATAGTTTATTTCTAATTAAAAATGGAAATAATATGAAGCGATTTAAAACATAAAACAAGAGTACTTTTATTCTATTTTTTTTAGATTTATTTATTTTTATAGACTGTGAAAATATTTAATGGAGTGATTGGTTTTTGATAGGCATATAATTTATTTAAGCTCACTTATATTTTTATAAGTTTATACATAAATGAAATTATTTTAGAGGGTGCATCCAAGAAAATCTAGACCATCATATTATTTTATATAATTTTTTCTTCTACTAAAAATTGATTTAGTAAAGTGTATTTATAAAATTTTATATAGATATTATTTTTCAAAGGAGTTATATATATATATATATATATATATATATATATATATACACACATAAATTTATTGAAAAAGTATATATATAACATTAGATTTTTTAAAACAAAATGATATAATAACATTCTACTAAAAGATTACAAAATAATTAGTGAAATCACAATTTGATCTAAGTGTTTAAAAAATTAAAATTTTAAATCATATTTAGAGAATATATTTACAAAACATTTTTGGGTGTTTATATACTTTAATTCTACCTCTTTCTTCTGAACCAAATATTGATTGAAGTGGTTATTCCGATGAAAGTAATTTGACTAATTGTGATAAACTAGATTTTTAACCAAATCATTAGGACTTACTTTATCACACAGAACCAATATCTATTTATTTTGTTTACTCCTAATTTATTCTAGAACAATTCACATGCATAATGCATGTGTACTAGCTAAAGTGACCATAATATATTCTTGTTTTCTAAGTGAAAGGGAAAATTAAATTTTATTCTTTGAGTTGCATGTAATCAAACCCAAATCATGGGAATAATAACTTATGCATGTTGAATTTTGTTCATTCAAATTACCTCCCCAATTTTAATTACTAAAACCAACTTGTTCAAACTTTTTAGTTTCAAAATAAATACTATAATCGATAGTACCTACCACATACCTTAATATATTCATGAATGCCTTCAAATGAATCTTGAATGTCTCAGACATATTAATTAAAAAGATACAAGTGGAATAAGTAATATATGATCTTGTGTGAGTTAAATATGTTAAGCTTCCAACAATACTTCTATAAACTATCTCATCCATTGTTTTCACACTATATTATTTATATAACAAAACTCCATGAGTAGTTGGAATGGAGACTATTATGATCAAACATATTAAATTTATTTAACATACATTTTACATAATTTCTTTGATAAATTAAAATTTCATCCTTACTTTAACGAACCTCCATCACTAGGAATTTTTGTTTCAAATTTAAATATTTCATTTTAAATTCACTCCTCATATTAATTTTTAATTCATCACTCATATTAAAATTGATTCCCATATACAATAAATCATAAACATAAAATATTAAAATAAGGATATTAAATACATCTGATATTTTTAACTTTAACATTTTACTGACACTTTCTCTTACAGAATCTTGTTTGTGTATCAGTCTCACTATGTGCCCACCTTAAAGGGTGCACTGGTAGTGAAGTTGTATTAGCTCATGGTAATTTTCAAGATATGTTTACATATAATTATTTCATACCATCATTAATATTAGTTTGACATCATCTGAGTATCCTTCCATCTTACCTCTTTATTTACTTTACATTTATATTTGCTAGGTTCCCTAATCTTATTGTATCATCTATGCTGTTATAGTTTGTTTCATACTTATCTTCTTATATAGTATCAACCTTAACCATATAATTTTGATTAAGTATTCTCTATTATGTACTATATTAGCTTTACTAACATAGTATTATTTAAGTTTACATATTTTTGAGTGTATATGAATTCTCAATATCATTGGCTTATAGCTCAAGGTTACTTATGGGTACTGGAAAAATATATATGGATCTTATTTAATTCCTAAATGATATAACACACTCATATATTTTTATTGTTCTCAATTTTAGTATCCTAAGTAGTCTTTAGAGGAGTTATAAAGTTAGTGTATTATCTTAGAGTCTTACTTTGGCCTATGGTATTTGAATATTAATAGGATAAGTTGAACTAAGGAAGTATACCTGGTCCTTAGAATCCCCAATTGAAGATACATAGGTCATCATATTATTTTTTTATGTCTTTAACATACAACATATATTACAAAGTGTCACTTGATCCAAATGGGGATACTTATTTGTTGTTAAGTCCACCCAAAAGGTAAGTATATTAATCCATACTCTTATTCATTTATATACTTAGTAGATTATACATTAATTTTCTCATTATTATTATGTATGTTTTCTCAACTTTAATTATGTTCCTCCTTATATCAAAATAGTTAGTATAGTTATAGGGCTTATTATGCTTGCCTTTTATCACCTTAGGTTGTATATACCACCCATTGGTTGACCATTGTAATATGTATCTTCTTATTAGTTTTGTAATTTTATCTATATTGGATCCAAAATACCCTTTTTCATTAGTTTATTTAATGTAATATCTTTACAATATTATTGATACATCCATTTACAATCAATTATCTAGATTGATCCCTAATGAAATCTATACCCATGCCATAGGCTTAGGCTTGGGAACCATTTCCTCTTGTAATTTTAGTTTATATTACTCACTAGTTTGTCTATACTTATTATAGGTCATATCTCGCATTATAAGTATACATAATTTGTGTTTTTATGTCTTTATTCAACTCATAGTCTATTGAGAGAAATATGATAGTTATAGGTCATCTTAGCTTTTTAATACATTCTAGTAAACCTAATGTGAATCTTATCATACCTACGGTTATATGATTTCCATGTTTCTCATTTTTAGATTCTTATAATTTTATTAAATATCATAATATATATATTAGTGGATCTTTTATCCCAAATGTATCTGCCAACTCAACATAACTTTTGATTTTCATAACTTTATAACCTAGCCTGATATAATTTGGTGCCTTCTCCAATTGTATCATCCAATTCAATAAAATTTAGTATTTCAAGAATAATGTATGGGTCATGTCAATATGTTTTTTATATTTCTTATTTTATGTTTTTTACTGCATCAGCTATATTGATATTGTCTTACTAATTTTAACTTATTCATTATTTTAATATTGTCATTTCAAATTATCATCATAAGGTCCCCTTTTTGGGTCTTTTTAGAAATACCTAACCCATTCCAATGTTTCATGGGTATTTCATTTCTACCTTATAAAACCACCATTGAAGGAAACTCATCATGCTAAAATTACTCTACTCCATTTCCTATGACCAAAATTCTTACACATGTTGATATTCCGATTCATGATGATCTTTATTACTTGGGTGAAGATCCCATTGCTAAAAATTATTGTGAGATTAAATATTATCAATATGGTCCTCATATTTATGAATATCCCTATGATAATATTATTTATCCCATTTCCACCCATTCTCACATGGTTGAAAATCAATTTCATGATTTTCCCATCTATTATGAATTTGATGGAGGTTTAGACCTTAACATGATACCATATATCCCAATTAATTAATATTAAAATACCAATGATTGTTTTCCCATTTATCACATGACTTATAATAATTTTCCCCATATGATCATCAAAAAAAATTATTATCAGGTTGAACTTCCAAATGATTACACATATAATGGGACCAAATATTATCAACATAGTATTTACATGTTTAATCATCCCTACTAGGATCTTAATAATCCCACCTATGCCACTTATTGCATGGTTTAAAATAAGTACCACTATTTTCCCATTTATAGTGATGATAATAATAGAGGCAAGGACCCTAACATGATAGTGAATGCTCCCATTGATGATTATTAAACATGGATGAGAATACCTCTTATGATTATTCCATTTCTTGCATCCCTAACTTTGAATCAAGAAATAATAAGGGCAAATAAAAAACTTTATCCCCACACTTTATTACACTCTCATAACATATTCAGTTAAATATTCAAAAAACATTATCAAATATTCATAAAACATTATTATTAGACATGGATGAGAATACCTCTTATGATTATTCCATTTCTTGCATCCCTCACTTTGAGTCAAGAAATAACAAGGGCAAATATATCAATTTATCCCCACCCTTTATACACCCTCATAAAATATTCAGTTGAAAATCAATCAAACATTATCTCACATTCAAATCTATCCTATACAAATAACAATTTTCAACCCCTCACCTTATGCAAGGCACCTAAACCAAAATTCCTATTATAAAATGCATTATATGTGATTATGATCCTAAAGATTACTGAAAGATTTATGCTTATCATATTGGTCCAATTTCAAATCTAGACTCTTACATCATACCCATATTAGTATTGGAATTAATTATTTTTTACTATATTGACCAACCCAATACCATTAAATTGGAAACTCCTATAGTAAATTACACTAGTCACGATTGTAAATTTATTGTTACAGTTATAATTATCCTCTTATTACAATAAATTATGTTGATGATGATCCTATATATTCTAATATAGCTATACTTAATCTTTCTATTACATCCAATTGCACCATCTACAACATAGAATGTGCCGATATAGTTTTCCATATTTCAAACAACTGCATTGACCATAAACTAGAATATGTGAATATAATTATACTTCTATATCTTATTACAAACAACTTACTATCCATGACCCTATATGTGCCAATACATTTTTTCCTCATTTAACTGACTAAACTATCCACCATCCATTATATATTACCATTACAACTCCATTTATATCAGTTAACAATATCTATAAAATATTATAGAGTATTGGTATAGTTATCCTATTACTTTCAAAAATTTCCAACAATAACATCCACAAAAAATATAGTTTTATTAAATTTTTATTAACATCCCATTATATTTATATTGGTATAGGCCATGTCCCTAGAAGTGTTGCTAAATTATTATTTTTTCATGTCCTTGATCATTAATTTATCAATCATTTTCCCACAGTTTCAGCCAAATATATCAATTACCTAATATCATTCATTCTGATATTATTATATAAGAATGTATCAACCTTGCCAATAAATTTTATTTTTATTCATGTTTCACCATGGTGTATCTTCATGGAAAATATCGTACAACACAATTTTTTTATCACCAAGCAATATCCTAACATTTCTCCATATGTCACATTCATTATTATAACATATACTTACACATAATTTTGCATCATCACTGGGCCTGTTGATCTTGGTGTCATCTCTAATGCACCTACATCTCACAGGTTAAGGCATCTTGTGATGTGTGTCTTTTTATTCTCAAACATGTTAAGGCACATATTAGGTCATCTTTTTCTTCCCACGCTTTTCTTATTTATGCCATTAGGACATGTTTTAATGCCCATTATTACCTATATTCATGCCTTAGGGCATCTTAAAACAACCATCATTATTATCTCATATTTTTGATCTATTATCCTTACCATGATGTAGTAATCAATAACCTTTCACAATTTAAAAAATTCAGCTTCAAAAAACCTTCTGAGATAAATAAGCTTTCATCTCACATATTTTTCTTTGATGTTACTTTCTTTCTAGAATTTATATTGCTTGATATTTAGTTTCATGTTCACTTTTTCACTTTATTTTCAACATGACATATACATGGAAATAATGTGTTTTCTTCTTATAATTGGCCTTACTTTCCTTGGCCTTACTTTCCCTTGTGTATTTATAGTAGCAAAATTGGGATTTATTTTTTAGCTTTTAAATTCCCCCTTCTTTTGGGATGATTTGTATTCAACATTTATTTCCCGTGTGTATTTTAAGTAGCACCTTCAAATTTAATTTTTACATATTAAATAATCTTAATGTTTTTAGTTTCTTTGTGATTTTTTGATATCTTTTATTTCATCCTTGTTTTTGGATGATTTAGAGTTAACCTTTGTTCCCTTATGGAGTTTTAGTAATACCTTTTATTTTTTTATTTTCCCCATCTTTTAGGATGATTTATACTAGTCATTAATTTTCATTGTGGATATTAGGTATCCCATTCAATTTTATTTTTCACATTTTATAGCAATTTTCAATTGAAAATTTATTTGTATATTTTTGTGCTCCCACTGCTTTGGGTAATCCCTTCTATCACTACTTTTGCTACATAAATTATAAATATGTATGGATTCTATAATGACATCACCATAATGATTTTTGATGAATTGATAAATAATCATTGAAATTCATTCCAAAAACCCTTATATTTAACCTTTCACTTCGTCATGACATCTCAATGTTTCCCTTTGTACTCTTTTTTGATATATAGTACTAATGAATATGATTTATATAACTTTGTTGATCTATGATTAAAAATATTTATTTTATGAATGATATTTTATTATTTAATTTAATTAATATTTTTGTAATTAATATTAATATAGTTCATACATATCTAATTATAATTTATAAAGAAAAAGAAAAATCAATGACATTAGAATAACATGGTTGGATCACTACCAAAGCTAATTCATAGCAATTAGGTAGCTAGCCTAGAGAAAATATATAACATAACCTATATAAAATATGTAGGAAACAAGTATCAATTTGGTACACCAAATCATATCAATGGCTATCCTAATCATAACAGTTATGCAATCCAGCTTATATAAACTAGGTGGCCAATCTATAGTGACAACAAACCAACTTGTAGTTATGTCAGGGTTAACTATTTAAAACTATAGAAAAGTCATAAATGGATATTGAAAAATGTATAAGTATCCATGATATTTTATCTAACCTATAATAATATTTTTAGTGATTGAGTATAATCCATAACACTTGTTGTTACTCCCAACAAATATTATAACACTTAGTAAGTGGTGTAAGGTGGATTTAGTCAATAGTTTGAGGACCAACCATATATTAAAATGTATGAAAAGCATAAATTAATTTTTTAATACATCATTAAGACCCATTTTATGTTGGACCACACCTCCCATTAGTTTCAACCATGAAACATATTTCTCTACATCCTAATTTATGTTATTATTTGACTGTTATATGTAAATATGTTATTAAGCATGTGTAGCTTGTTATTAAAGATTATGTAATTGACCAAAATAAAGTATAATATATTTTTGTATAAATAGGTGATTGAAATAAGAAATCCTCTTCTCTATTTAAAGAGAAGACTTTAGATCATTGTTTAGTAATTATTAGATAGAGAATAGTCATTGACAATTATTGAGAAATGATTAATTCCTATTTAGTAACTATGTAAGTTCATTATAGAAATACTCACATTTCTATAGGTTTATTAATGGAGTAAAATTCATTTGAAGTAATATCCATATTATGAGGAATGGATTATGATATAAATCCAATTGAGGTAGATCCTACATAATAAGATTGTTGTAAAGATGTTCTTTATTTAGATCAAATTCTACATCTTTTATTCCATTTCTTATTTTAATTAAATCACATAAATCATTGTTGGTCTATTTTTTTAGATATTCATTTATTATTTCATCAAGTTTAATTCTAGAACTATGTGAAGAAGATTCCAAGATAACTTTATTATTAATTTTATGTATTCTAATTTCATGGTGTTTACTTTCCATGTAAGTGTGTTACTTTGATTTACATGTTTGTTCCCCTATACACAAATTTAACACCTCAACTTTAAAATGAAATTAATGTTGCACATATGATGTTGACATATTTATAAAATAAACTCATATCTAAAAGTAACATCATCAATAAGTTAAATGGCTACTCCTCAAATGACCCCTTCAAGTTATAAGAAATCTTAGCTACCTTAATTTGATGGTGTGATTACAATCATCATTTTGGTATTATTTTCAAGGATGCCTGTTAAAAAATTATTATCCTAAGAATTTTAGTTAGATTTAATGATTTGTATAATAGTTTTTATTATTTATGGAATATTTTTCTTCCTTTCTAGAATTTTGTTTACTTTATAGAGCAATTTACTAATTTCTAGTTATGAATTCAATTTTAGAAATTTAGATCAATAAAAATACTTTGGTTTCTATTTATATTTAACTCTATATAGTGTAGGGTCAAAAATATATAAAAAAAAGGTTGAATAAGTGTATGTAGTGCGAGAGGGATCACTTGGGCATTTTTTTTACTGAGGAGACTTATTTATGTTATATGATCAGAATTTGTGGAATAAAATTTAATGAATATAATCTAAATAAGAACACCTAAATAAAACCAACCCATATTACCTAAAAGTGTATCAGACAAGTCAAAAGAGGAAAGAGATGAAAGGTTTTTGGTTGAGCTAGTCAAGAAATTTAAAGGCAAAGGACAATAAGATTTGCATACCCATAATAAATAAATATTTATTAGAGTACCAACTTGGCCACATTACACACATGAATCTGATATTCATTAATTTTTACATTAACCTATTTTTTTAATTAAATATAACAACAAGCCTTTATACCCCAAAATTAAAATTTGAACTTACAATCTTATACCTAGATGATATATTTGTTTAATTTATATACTAATTTCCAAAATATTTAACTCCATCACATCCATAAAAAATATGTTCCTTTCCCCAAAAAATTCCACTAGCCATAATTGATTACTCACATTAAGCAAAGAGTTTTGACAAGGAATATGAAGAATCAATTACAAAAGTCACCGGTAGTGGTTTGTATAATCACAGTATATATGAAAGAAAAAATTACCAAAATGGAAAAAAAAATTATTTGAATTCCAAATCAACACCTATATGAGTAATGTACCCAAGAATTATTTTTTACCTATCATATCTTCTTAACTTCAAGCAAATGTTGAGTGAGGACCTAGATACATTCCTCTTTGAGTTTGACATATAGTTTCGTAGTTATGAATAAAATTAGGTTCTCAACAATTTGAATTTATTTTAATCTACACTTAAAGATACAACCTTTCATTATGACATATAATTTCATATTTATGAATAAAATTAGGTTCTCCAGAATTTGAATTTATTTCAATCTACATTTAAAGATGCAACCCTTCATTGGTTCATGTAGTTGGGAAATAACGTAGTCACATATTGGAAGAACATAATTTTTTTTTTTTTTTTCTAAATATCAATATTATTTTAGAGGGAATGAACTCAAAATAAGATTAGATATTTAGGATATTATAAAATGAGGATGAGCCATTATAGGACTACATAGATATATTCACATTCAACCTTAAATAATATAAAGACAGCAAGTTGGATGCATAATTTGTGAGGCTAATATTTTTCATAGGAATGAATGGAAATTATTGGAGGCATTAATTCTCATAAGATATGGATATGTTTCATTTTTTTTTTTGATTTCATCATGTTTTTTAGACATTACTCTAGTTATATAATGAATAAGATCTACAACAATAAAGTATTTGCATCGTCATCTTCTAAGATCATTAATGGAGTCTCAAGGATGGGTGTTAACAACTTTATGCAAGATATGATGAAGGGTATTATTAGTCACTTGGACACATAACTTGATACATTGCATACACAAAGAAAACAAGAATAAGTAGAGAAAGTTATAACTGTATATCCTTGAATTACCTCAAATAAAGAGAATTATTAGGTGAAAATTACCTACATAAAGGTATAAAACATCATGGAGGAGGACCTAGACACAATATGGACAAACAAATTAAAGGATTCAGAGATCAGGTCTTTTACACAACTCAATGGAAACCATGGCTATAAATATATTTAAATATAGGTATGTTGTTACACAATCCATTTTATAATTGATATTTTAAATTTTCCCTTCCTCAAAATTAGTATGAACCCACCCACCAAAGTCAAACACAAGAAATTCCATCGCCAAAAAAAAATTCATCATAACACAATTATAAACCTTAGGCCAATTGTTTGCAATTCCAACATCAATCACAATAGAAAAAATTCATAAGTATCAATGCCATCTACCCTCTAGTCAATGGTATAAACCATGGTAAGGAAACCAAACTTTATTTAATCAGAGTGTTGGGTACCAACAATCACTAAACACACAATAGCAACAACAACCAACACTGTTGCCAGACAATCCCACTTCAAATTAGACTAAAGACCTTAAATTGCCTACTTAACTAATACATAGAACAAAAACTAAGTTATCTCAACTAACATAAACAAAAAACATGATGCAATATACAATTACTCAATAGAGATAAATTAATTACAACTTCATTTAAGATGAATTATACCAAATCCCAACCCACCCATAATAATGGAACCCCTTGAAGAGGTCCCTAACATTCCAACTAGTCCACAACCATATGATAAAGAATACACTCTTGAACTAAGAACATCTACAAACCAAGGAGTGCCTACCACCCCTTATCTTTCTAAGAGATCAAACCTCCAAAAATAATAATATGAATCTGAATGTGATTTTTTTAGGATAACCTAATAATGTCTATGTCAAGATTCAACTATTATAAGCTATAAAATATGTCTAATTTTACACCAAGGCTATGCAGATACTATGCCTAAGGAAGCCTAACCGAAATAAGAATGATCCCAAGATTGTCCAAGTTGTTAGATAATTTAAAAACATTATGATTAGAAATATTGGGTTGCCTTACTATTCTGACCCAAAATACCTAGTAGTTGACATCCACATCTATTGAACCCTCTCTCAAAACACCTTGATATAATTAGGGATACACATTAATGTCATGACTAAGGAAACATGCAATATAAAAACTTCATAGGCCTTTGACAAACCCCCACCATTATAAAAATAGTATATATATATATATGGTGAAACCTAAAGGGGTTATTGGAACCCTAGTCATCACCATGTTTTTAGGGGATTACGTAGAAGATGTCATAATATTACATCCCAAAGACAACTTGGGGGGATAACCTCTTATCCTAGGGAGACCCTAGATAGTTGTAATTCATGAATTTGTCATTTCTAGGTCAAGAAACATTATAGTCACAAATAGAAATACCATGAAGAATCTAGTATTATATCCATTAGCTTAGCCTTCAAGTGAAGTAGAACAACCCTTTTGGCTACAAGATGAAGAAAATGAGAAATATCCTTTGTATACACTATTCATGATTGGATTTTGTACACCATTGAACAAACTAGATAATGACATGCTCATAATATTTTGTAAAATAATTATCAAGATAACCTAAAAATAGATAACTAACTACAATGTGTACAATGCCTTCTTAGAAACATCTTCTCATCAAAAGGATCCTAGGATCCCACAAGAGACATTTAGAGTTTTAATCAACTCCTAACACACCTTTTTAACCTCAATCCTACACTGGGAAACATATATTCCATGGTGTCCCTATATGAAAAAAATATAAATCCTACCTAGATGACCTCTCAATGTCAATAACAAGCTAATTATTCAATGAGAAACTCAGCTAGTAACCATGCTTTAAATAAATAGAATCAATTTTTTATGGGACTATAATGACATGCGAGTCATATACCGAAACCAATGCACCCACCATATATACATAAAATAGGAATGTAAACCCATTTAGAAACCAAAAATATGGATTGAACCTATTGTTGAGGACATAATTAAAATTTAATTGGAAAACCTCTTGGATGAACGATTTGTTTAACCTATCTCTAATAACTATTTGGTGTAAACCCTTGTCATTGTGACAAAAAAGGGTGGAAAATGGCATATTTTGTGGATTATATGGAACGTAATGTATACAAAATAAAGGATCATTTTCTTCTTCCTTTCACTTAATAAGTATTTGACACACTCTTAATGAATAAATAATTCTCATTTTTTATGAGATTAGTGGGTATAATCATATTATAATAGAACTTGAGTTCTAGAGTAAGACGACATTTATATATCCTTTGGGCACCTACATATATTTTGTATTTCCATTCATGTTATGTGATGCTCCTTCTAACTTTCAAAGGGTTGTATTGATTTTTTTCCTAAACTATCTTATGATTATGTAAAGATTTATATGGATGACTTCATAGTCTATAGAGATACATACAAACAAGCCACCATGAATTTAGAGAAATTCCATGAACATTATCAAAAAAAATGGTTACCCTTAGGTCATAAAAATTATTACATTTTGATGACAAAGGGAATTATATCTCACCAACAGGAATAGAGGTAGATCCTATAAAGATATGTAATACAAAAAAAAACCAACCCACACACCCCCTAAAAAAAATTGTTCCAACATTATTAGGACATGTTGGATATTGTTATAAATTTATTAAAGACTTCAAAAATTAGCAACACTTTTATTTTATTTATTATCTAAATATGTTGAAATTATATGGACTGATGATGTCATAGAGATTTCTAATACCTATAAAATCTATTAGTAACAATTCCAGTGATGTCCGGCCCAAATTGGAAATTACTTTTACACATCCACACAAATGCTTATAATATAACACTTGGAGTTGTTATGCGATAAAAATAATGATCCTTTAACTATGTTACATATGTTATCAATAAAAATATTCAGTGAGCTCAACTAAATTATGTCGTGGCCAAAAAATAATGCCTTATAGTAATGTATATCATCAATAAATTTAAACATTCTATTATTTGATATTATGTTTTTATTCACACTGACCATGTTACAACTAAGTATTTAATGAACAAACCAATAGACAATGGGAGAATAATTATATTTTTGTTTATACTAAAATAATTTGACCTAACATTTTTTATAGGCTAGGAAAACATAATGTAGTTATTGAATTTATATCAAGACTAACATATGAAGAACATAGTCCATTGGTAGATTATGCATTTCCTTGTGAACATATTTTTTATTTTACCATTAACACTCCTTGTTTTCAAATTACTACTAGTTGTTTGTGTTAAGGGTGGATCCCAAAAAATTTGTTGGCAATATAAAAGTTCCAATTGGTGGAGAAAATGCATCTCTTACTCATGCTTATCATGGTATATCTTTACACTCAGCCTAGCTTTATCATGTGCACGTGTGTAAGGGAGGAAAATTTTAGTTAACATCTTTTAGGAATGTCATAAAGAACCTTTTGGGAGCCATTTTTATAAGAGGAGTTCCTCTAACATCCTTAATATAGGTTGTTACTACCCTAACTTACATAGGGATGCAAAAACATACACTCCCCAGTGCGATAGATGCCAACGTATGGGGAAACCCACACATTTTTATGAAATACACATCTAATGCCAATTGGTCTCGAAGCTTTTGAAAAATGGAGACTTTTTTTTTGTGGGGGGGGGATAGATATAAAAAAACATCTAACAACAAGTACATATTACATCATGAAATAGGCCGAAGTGACGACAAAAAAATTGTAGATTTCATTTAAGAAATCTTCACAATGTGTGGAGTGCCAATGGAAATATTTACATATCAACGAATTCAATTCACATCTAATTTTATTGTGGCACTTATTTCATAATACGCGATTAGGTAAAAAAATATAATCTATAACATCTATATTATAATTTTCAAATGGACATCATAAATATGGGATTGGAAAACATTATTGCAATAAAATTTAGCTTTGCACCACTAGGATTTAGAAGTATGGATTTCAAAGGCTACGTGGGAATATATAATTACGTATAAATGCATCAAAAGGTTTATATTCTATGATTTATTTTATATTAATAAAGTTATTTTTTACATATATTTCGAACAAAAAACTTTAAGGATAATCTTGAAATTTGGCATATATTTATCTAAAACACATCAGGAAAGTTTAATGCTAATAAACTTTTAAGATGAAATATTTATTGAAATATTAAAATATATATAAATGGTTCAACAATAGAAATTCAAGTATCACAATTTATTCACCAAGACTCAAGAGTTTTAGCAAGGATATTGGGTGCTACTCTATGACTCCAAGTATAAGTACTATTCAACCACCCCTCCAATTCCCTATTCAAATAAGTTCTTCATTAACAACTTCTATAATAAATCTACCTCCAATGATTACTACACCCTATACCTCTAAAGACCTCATCCAACCTAAATAATGGGACCTTATTTTTCCATAATGGGTCAAAAAGCTAAAAGGCCAAAAAATATGATAGACAAATCTAGGTCCTCACTGAGCTGCCCACAGTCTCTACCCAATTTAATAAATAAAGAATCACAATTCAAAGTGTGAGAAAGAGGAAAGTGATGAACACAAATACAAGGGAGAGGATAGAGTTTAAACAAATAGAAAACTGGTTTCCTTTGGCTAATAAGCCCAAAAAGAATCTGAATGACCATACAGAATATTCAAAAGATTTTATATATTTTATGGATAAAACTAGGAGTCTATGATTGAGATATATATTATTAAGGAGGAAGAAAAATAGAATATATTAAAGAGAGAATTTGTTTATGCCCCTTGAGAAATTGTAGATAGTGTTTAGAGTGCAGCCACAAGGTTATATAATATTTTGAATAATATTCGAGTATCTAGGGGTGAGAACTAGCTTAAGAGGGTGAATGTACTAAAAATTTGGCACCAATTAAAAGAATTTGAATATAGTATTAGCTTCATAGTTTAGTGTGCAAGAAATAGTGTATTCAATTATCTAAACCTAATGCTTACCTAAAATATTATATGGATTTAAGTTATGTTTATTCAAAAAGGGACGATGCCTTTAATTGACACACACATAGATGAAGATTTTGATAGGGCATTTTTCATGCCAGGAGAATGAGGCCTTAGATATCTTGAGAGATATGAGGGTCACAAATGTGATAACCTCTACTGGGCAACTAGTAAACATACCCAATTTTGAAAAACTTCTTAAAGTAGTTGCAGATAGCTTTAAGAAAGAAGTTGAAGGAACTATGTACAAAAGTAATTATGAGATTTTGTAGCTAATATTTTTTTTCCAAAAATAGAGTAACTAAGGCTAAATCCCTTGGATCATTATTTAAGGGTTTATAAGTAGAGAATACAAGGTTGATGATTGAGGCCATCAGAGTATTTAAGCCTTCCATGCTCATTTTTTATATTATCAAAAAAATAGTTTGAAAATTCACATGTATTATTTCATAAAATCAAAGCCACTGAGGGAACATCAAGGTCAGTAATAATCACATAATCAACTATATGTGTTAACACATCATCACAAAGTCCCTAGTTTTTTTTATATGTAGTAATTCATACATGAACTAGGTCATTTTTGATTCCTCAAGGGGCTATAGTAGTTACTTCTACTTATACAACTATCATGTAACCATTTCTTCTTCTAACGGTGCCAAATTGGCACCATCTTAAATATGTATATATATTTTCATGTTTAAATTTATTTGGCTTGTGTGTGTGTAGACACACACACACACACACGCGCACACACACACACACACAAACACACACACGCACACACACACGCACGCACACACATGCACGCGCACACACACACACACACACACACACACACACACACACACACACACACACACACACACACACACACACACACACACACACACACACACACACATTTATATACATGTATATGGGTAAGTACATGGAGTTGAGAGATAATTTCATGGATATTTTTTGTAATACAACCGTGTTAATAAATAATGTGATCACATTATTTAATTATGTGATCACTTTATTTAAATTATGGATCAATAATTATAGAGCCATAACATGATATCATTATTAAATAATATGATCATGTTATTTTAAATAATAATACGATCATGTTATTGTTGCTTTCAATAACGCGATCGCATTAAAAATGTGATTGCATTACCTATGTAACCAAAAAAAATGAATATCATAAGCCGAATACAAATTCATCATATGTCATTTTAGTTTCCTTTTCTATCCTCACCTTATGTGATCACATTTTATGTGAGAGAGACAAAAACTTGATAGGAATCTGCTAAATTCATCCTAGGAAGCCACTAATCGATGATGCCACCATGTAGTAGAGGTAAGTGCTAAAAATCTACACTTGTTAACCCTGCTTTTTAGTTATTTTTTTTGTTTAACCTTAATTTTTTGTAATTTTAGTAATTTTTAGTTATAATTTGTTTGTATTGATTAGCACATCCTCTAACCCTCCTGTTCTTCTACCTAACTCTCTTTACCCTCCATAGAACCCTCTTGTTCCTCCTCCTAACCCTCCACAAAACTCTCTTTTTCCTCCTCCTATCCCTCCACCTAACCATCCTACAGTTCCACAAAATCCCCCAAGTAGTTAGGAGAGTCTAGTTGACAATGTTATGAGATAAAATTGAAATTAAAGAATTAATTAGGAGAATAAGGGATCACACTTCCACCAAGACCCACCACACACATCTAGACAATTACCTAGAGACATTATTAGGTCAAATTGATGATAGGACGAATCATATACAGAATGGAAATGGAATTCTTATTTCATGATTTAAATTGAAATGAAGCAAAAGCAAACATTATAAAGCCAAAAAAGTGACTCTCGAGATACACCTACCAAGCAGTCCATTCATATTCCTACAGGACTCTTGAGCTACACAAAAGAAGAAAAAAAACACCTAGGAATAAAGAAATATTATCTAACTAATATTACATCCCCCTTTAATCCATAGGGGTTGTTTTCAGACCAAGCATTACTCTAAAATTTTCAAATTTTCTCTTCCAAGTGCCTTTGCTAGGGTGTCTGCTAGTTGTTCTGTTATCAGGCAATGTTACAACTTGACACTACCATCTTTCACATAGTACCAAATCAAATGAAATTTGGTATTGATGTACTTGGTTCAATCATGAAAGACTAGATTCTTTGTCATATGGATTCCAGAAGTGTTATCAATCATGAGAGGTGTTGACAAAGCTTATTGCTTCTATAAATTTGAAAGAAACCTTCTAATCCACAAGATTTTTTTAGTTGCCTCTGAATCAGCCATATATTTTACCTTTCTTGAAGAAATTTACCACACTAATTACTTCTTGGATTTCCAACTAACAACTGTTATTCCCAAATTCATTAAAAAATCTGAGGTGGAATTTCCATCTTCATGATCACTAGCATAGTCAAAATCTAAATATCCAACTAGTTTGAAGTCTTGTACCCTAGAGTATTTGAGTCCAAAATGTTGTGTGCCTTTGAGATATCTGAGGACCCTTTTTGATGCTACCATATGACTCTCCTTATGTTTTTTCATAAATATTTAGAGGACACCAACTACATATGATATATCTGGTTGAGTGGTAGTCACATAAATTAGATGTCTAATGAGTTGTCTATATTTAGTGGCATCAACCAAATCTTTTGAATCTTCAAATTTCAATTTGAGATTCTATTCAATGGGTATGATAAGAGGCTTACAATATTCCATTCTAAAATTTCATAGAATGTCACCAATGTACTTTTGTTGAGTGATGAAGAAATACTTTCATTTATGAATTACTTCAATACCCAAATAGTAATGAAGATAACCCAAATCAATCATTTCAAAGATTTTCATCAACTCTAATTTGAATTTTGTAGTGTACCATTCATTTTTCCCTATGATGATAAAATCATCAACATACACCACCACAAATGCAACTATTTTTTCAACTATTTTTATGAAAAGAGTTGTATCTTCAAACTTAAAGCATTTGAAGTTCATGTTCATGAGGTGCTTAGCCAGTTTTTCGTACCATGCTCTAGGGGCTTGTTTCAAAACATACAATGATTTTTTTAGTTTACACACCTTGTGACCTTGTTGTTTTACTACAAAACCACCAATTTTTGTCATGTACATAGTTTCATTAAGGTCTTTATTCTGAAATGCAGTTTTGACATTTATTTGGTGAACTTTCCATCCATTGTGAGCTATCATAGACAACATGGTTTGAATGGTAGTCCATTTTATTGTAGTTGAAAAGGTTTCATTGTATTCAATTATTTCCTATTAATTATACCCATTTTTTACAATCCTTTCTTTATTATTATCAAGTGAGCCATCTGCCTTGTATTTGTTATGATAGACCCACTTGCAGCCAATCAGTTTGAAAGCATATGATGGATCAACCAAATTCTAAGTCCCATTTTTCAACAGTGAATTATACTCATCTTTCATTAATTTTCTCCAAGAGTCAAGATTTTCATCTTGTTTAAAGGTTTTTGGTTTTTAATCAAATGTAACATTGAGTTCCTCTTGAGAATCATCCAATCTAAATTTTTCAATCATGTCCTAAATTTCATCAATAGAATTATCTAGCTGAGATGAGGTTGCATGTGAACTTAGAGTGCCTATTTTCCCAAATTCATCAGGTCTTACATCTTTCAATGTTTTAGTGTCCCACTTAAGCATCTTTTTCTATGCTATAGGTGCTTCAGGTTCATCCTTTGAAGTTCGTTCACTATTTTTCCTGTGTTTTGCTATCCCCTATGCAATATATGAGGAAGTTTTACTCTCTCCTTTAGGAGGAGTATAAAGCTTATGTATGAGAGACAATATAAAATGAATATATTCCCAACTTTGTGTCCCCCAATCATTATTTGGAACATTAAAATCACTCTCCTTATAGACATCAAACTTTGTATATTTGTCTAGTCAACTTAACTATTGATCAATATACTCTTTGTCCTTTGCATCCTTATAAAAAACTTCTCTTGAGACAATAAAATTCTTATCTTTCTCATCATATATCCTTAATTCCTTGGAGGAATTAGAATATCCCAAATGGATGCGTTTTTGACTCATGTGGTCTAATTTGTTTCTCTTCTCCTTTGGAATCAATGCATAACATGTGGATCCAAAAATCTGAAGATGTTGCACTAAAGGGAGGTGACCACACCACATATCATACGAAGTCTTTGATTCAAGATATATTGATGGTGATCTGTTGTGAAGTTATACTACTATTTTAGCTACTTCAACCCAAAAGTGGAGATTTACCCTTTTGAAGTAAAACATTGCACAAACCATATTCATCATAGTTTTGTTCATTCTTTCAACTACTCCATTTTGTTGTGGAGTGTGAGGAACTTTGAGATGGTGTTTGATCCCATGTTTTTCAATATAGGATTCAAAATTATTTGATGTGAAATCAAATCATCACCATTATCTATCCTAAGTGTCTCAATGCAAGTTTGTGCTTCATTTTCAATCATTATCCGAAACTTCTTGAAAGTATCAAAAGCTTCTAATTTTTTTATAGAAAGTATATCCATGTCATCCTACTATAGTGATAAATGAGCAACATGAAGTAATTATGACCACTAGTGGAGAGGATTGGAAGATAATGCAAGTCTAAATGAACAAGTTGTAATTTTCTGTCTACTTTCCACTATGACATTATAAATGGTTCTCTTGCATGTTTAGCCAAGATGCAAGATTCACACTTCTCATCTAATTTTATGGGCAATGTAGGCATGCCAACTACACTAATATTTTTTAATAAACGAATTATTTTATAGTGAGTATGCCCAAATTGATCATGCCATAACATGTTTGGAGATATTCCATCTTCCACAAGATGAGCATAATTCCTTGAATTTAATGGCTCACCCTTTAGTTTGAAAAGTTTCCCTTCCTCATATCCATTCAATATGAATGCATTGTCACTTTTTCCACTAATTATGACATCACCATTATCCAAAAAAATGGAATGGCCTTATTGCCTTATGAGCACTAGGGATAACAAGTTTCATTTTAGTTGAGAAAGGTAGAGAACATTCTCAAGTTTGTAGTCTAGAAGTCCTGGACACTTGAGTCAAATTGTACCTCTTCCCTGTGGTTGTAGAAATGATCTATCTGTGAGGTATACCAAGCCACAAATTTATTGTATGTACTCCTCAAAGAAGTCTTTTCAAAAATTCATATGTTGAGTGGCACCAGTATCAAGAACCCAAGCATTAAACCATGAGGAACTGATTGAGACACTGTTTGCTTCATCTTTTGTACTAGAAAACAACATTCACTATTGAATTAGGTTAAGTTTGACTCTTTTGATTGTTTATTTGAATTTCTCTCTTTATTTTTATGGTATGCTTCAATTTTATCCCATGGATTCCTGCATTCATGAGTCTCATAGCTGCCTTTTCTATGACACCATTCACAATAGACGTTCTGTTTATAATTTTGTTTTTGATTTTGACCATCATGATTTTCATTTTTTCCACCTTTTCCCTTATACTTGTTATTTCCTTCCTTTTTTAAGAACATGGCCTTATTTTATGGTTTGGAGGAATTTATTTTGACATAGCACACACTTTCACCTATTGTGGTTTCTATTTTCCTTTCAAATGCTTTTTCTCTTTTGACCATCTTTTCAACCAACTAGTCAAATGTGATTATCTTTGATTGATTTCTTATTTGTAGAGACTCCAAATAGGTTGAATAGTTAAGAAGAAGAGATTTTATGAATGTGATCTTGTATATGTCAATTTTGACACCTATTGTTTCAACATCATGTTTGATAGCATGTATCTCTAAAGCCAATCTCATCACATCACCATTTTTCAACTCTAGGTTGAGCAATTTCAAATATAATTGAATGAATTCCAACTTTGGATGCGAGTCATATAGTTACTTCAATTTTTGATATGCTTCCTATGGTGTATTCCACCCTTATATATGATGAAACACATCTCCATCCATTGATGCCCTCATCAAGGCCAAAGCTTCTAGTTTTTCTACTTCCATGCCTATATGTCCTTTACATTCCCTATTGGTTTAATTGGTTTTATTATCCCATCACAAATAGTGACCCATAGATCATTGAATATGAACATCTTTTCCACTTATCGAGACCATTCTAGCCAACTATATTTGTCAGTCAAGATAGTGCCAACAATGGATTTGATGGAATGCATGGTTTTGAGTTTTGTTTGTGTTTTGGAGGTTTTGAGTTTTTTTTAAAAACCCAATTGGTTCCTTATCATTCCAAAATGGTACCCTTTTCTATATATGCCAGGTATTGAAAAGGATTCACTTTATCATTAACATCGTCTTAAAATAAAACCTCATACATCAATATACTCAATTTTTCTTGATTTCCGAATTTATGTTTTTGACATACACGAATGGGTAAAAAGAGTAGCTCCCCTTATTTATTCTTGAAATGCAAAATTTGGTTGTTAGTTTCCCAAAATCGCTTAGAGTATCAGGCCTCAAATTAAAAAAAATATTCTCAAATTTAAATGATTTTCAAATTAAATTTTTAAAATTTCAAAATTTATCATTTAAAAGGAAATTTTCTTTTTAAATTAAAAAAAAAGAATAAAAATATACCTCTTTTCTCTTGTCTGAGAGAATATTTCAATATTGGAATGGAGGAGATATGTACAGCTTTCTCAATTTTTAATATTGAGCTCATCACTTCCCACATGGATTTTATGGTAAAAAAAATCCTCGTTTGCATAGTTATGAGAAGATCTTCAAAAAATTTGTAGACTAGGAATTGAAATGCCACAAGGTACTCCATGCAAGTCAGGTCTAAGGCATAGTAAGTGCTACCAAAAACCTCCATGTGACCCCAAGGGATATGATGTAGGTTTGAATTAAAGAATGATTGTTTTATATACTTTTTTAGCAATGCCAACACACCAAAATGCCAAATGCCAGATACATCAAACTCCAAACACTACTCAGATAATATGCATCTCATTTTAGTAGTAAGAAATGATGCTAGAATTACCTCTACATGCTCTATAGATGACCAATGCAAATCTAAAAAGGAAATGCAACACAATGAATAAAAAATTGGTTTGAGATGTTAAAATCTAGCTGAACATAGGATTTTATGATTTTCTCCAAGAGAAATGCCTAGATATCTAAAACACCTCTCTTCATAGATAAAATCCCTCTCAATGCCAAACAATGTTCACTGATAATAAACAAACTCTGTTAATAAAATTTTGTAGGCTGTACAACTAGAAACAAGTAAAAATTTATTTCTGTAGGCTTTGATACCAATGATAGGTCAAATCATATATGGAATGGAAATGAAATCCTTATTTCACAATTAAAATTGAAATGAAGTAAAATCAAACATTATAAATCCAAAAAAGTGACTCTTGAGCTACACCTACCAAGCAGTCCATTCATATTCCTACAAGACTCTTGAGCTACACACAAGAAGATATAAAACACCTAGGAATAAAAAAATATTATCTAACTAATATTATAATTGACACTATAATGAGTGAAATTGACAGATGGGCTTCATATCGAGATATTTTTAGGGCTTACTATGCTAAAAATTATCATCACTTGAGGTCAAGAATAAAGAAATATCAAAAGCCTCCATTTATTCCTTATTGACCCAACCACCAATGCACCTTTTCTTATTATTGATATAAAATTTCCAATCTATTGTCTCAAACATAATTTAATCACAACCAATTTTTGGGATCAATGGTAGATGGTGTTGGATTATCCACCATGTAACAACCACAAGGTCTCATTGTATTTTTTAGGAAACTCTACTATCAGTTTTTACTCAATGATATTTTGAACTATTTTGATTATAGTGAGTTTTAGGGTTGAGGAAAAGGCTCTATGAAATATCGACCAGGTCCACATCATGCACCTAATTAGCATGTAAGGATTTGTATCCAAAATCCAGTTGAGCCTTAGATCCCCTCTATAGTTTAACAGGTCATGGAGATCGAAACTCTACATGATATTAGCTCTTTAACTAATAAAATTGATCAACATATGAGTAGGCTCTCACACACTTACCTCTACCAAATACCCAGCTCTTATCTTTTTTTGTCCTTCTTTGTGTTCTATTTTTAACCTCTTTATCTCTTTGATCACTTTACATTTACTAGGACTTTCTTGTTCACTCTTACCTACTCAATGGCTCTTAAGCCTTATTTTATTCACTTAATCCTCCTTGTTTTCTTGAATTCATTTGACTAATCAAGTACCTCTACAATTTTTCCTTTCAAAATCAACCTCCTTAGTTCATACTCTATTTTCATGTTCTCTCTCTTTATCCTTCCTCTATTCTTTACAATAGTCTTATTTTCTCATAGGTCTGCATGCTACTTTGATTTTGTCCTTCAAAAAAATTCATAAGACCATCTACCTACTCAATTACATCTCATTTCATGCATCAAACCATTCCACACAACCCCCAAGCTTCAACTCTTCACTTAACTCTTTTTTCCTCTTTGACACCTTCCTTCTACTAGCACTTTTTTTAGGCAAACTTCCTTGTTATGCGTAAAATAAAAATCTCCAAAAAACACTAAACCAACATTTAATACCCATTTACATCACATATCTCATGTAGGTACTTTCATAATTTAACTCTCTTCGGAGAATACCTAACTCAATACCCTTTAAAACTAATTAGGTATCCTAGGCCTAATTCAAAGCTACTGACTATGAAATTTTACCATATAGACTTAAATTGAATTTAAAACTTAAAAATCCTCTTCCTCCTATATAAATACACATTTATAAAAAAATTAATGGCTTTTCATCAATTAAATCACTTGTTATCTGATTTTCTAGTTTCAAACCCTAACTTGTGTTGTCTCAGTCCTACACCTACCTAAGAGGATAATAAATGAGCTATAATGACATTTTGATCTTTATCCAAAATTTTAAGGCTTGAAATGGATCTTCCCTTACCCCATTCATCTTCTCAAACTATTACTTTTCCTTTCTCAATACTAAATCACTCCCAACATGTATTTTTATAGAATTTATGTACCCTTTCATCATGACTATGTCAACAAATAGAATAAAATAAACCCTTAAGACCCTTTAAATTCATTTGAGATAATTTGAAAGAATTAGACACATGGAAAAACAATATCCCACAACATTCACAATAACTTAAATCCTCAACTCTATTTCCAAGAACTCTATATGGTCTTTCTTTAGGACTCTGCAAACTCGAAATTGTTATTAATGGGTTGTATATAGTCTTCCCATGTATTAAATACATTTTAAAAATAGTATTGAGACTTAAATGTGTTTACATTCATTTCATAGAGCTACTTTATCCATTACTCATCTTTCAATCATTTATAATGACACTTTAAACTGACTATGTTCTCCTCTTTCTGAGTGTGCCTGACAACTTAGTATCGACACTTGGGTTTCACCAATTTGAACCTGTAGAATACTGACTTGAATCTTCTCTAACTATAGATATGAATACCATAATATTGATCATAAAATTCGAGACACTTATTTACATTTTACTCTATCCAAATAATCTTTACAAGTAAGGATAGAGTTCTTGATATGTCTCTTATTTCTTTTCTCTCCCTAACTCTACCTTCTCAAAGTGTTACTATTATTCCACCTCCTACTCTTCCACTCACACTTCATACATGTATTAAAAAATTTATACTAATTCCAACATGCAAACTACTTACTATTCTTGGACATTGCACATTGTAGGGAAGTTACACTTCTACGATTCTTGGTTTACATTATCTTTTCATGATATGCACATTAAAATATGTTATCAGATATATCTTGGTTTACATTGACAAAAAAAATTCATATATATATATATATATATATATATATATATATTTGATACTTTATTAAAAGTTAACTAATACCTTGTTTACATGAACAGTTGATGGCCTAAGTAGACACTTCTCCCTCTCTACAATCTGAGACAAACATAGGTATTATTGCTGCAATGTCATCTACATAGGCACTGACAGAGGTTTATATTAACTTGTAACTTTGAGTTGTACAAATAGACTTATTTTAATAATTTTAATACATACTTGGGGTAAATATAACTTATGTGAATACATTGTGTATGCAGGGTTGTCCTATGACATCTGATATTCTAAGTTAGATGATTAATATGGTAACTTCTCATGTTTCTCCCATATTTCAGATGCCTATTCAAACAACTAATCCTACCATTGACTTGTTTGAACATAAAAAATAGATTGAGTAAGAATGTGAGCTTGTAATAATTGCATATTTAAATTATTTTTTATTGTAGTTTAAAATTAATTTATTGACAATTGGTTGAGTGTATTTTATGTTAATTTTGTAATAATACTTATATTTGAATAGTTTCAGATGCAAATGAGCTATGAGTGTAGGACCCATAGTTGGACCTTAGATCAATCGAAGGCATTAGAGGGGTCTCCATCTACTAGTAGGGCATCCTAGGGAGAGTCTTCTTCAAGGAAGGCAAAGAGAGGTAGACTATTTGATGAATAGGATGTCTTACATGAGATGTGTTTTTTTTATGCCTATATGGAAATTTAACTTATTTTTGGAATTGTATATTCATATATGGCATTCACCCAACATTAGATACTATGTTGGTAGATGTAATTTTTTGTATGCCTATCACAACAATCTATGTATTATTGTCATTGTACACATGTTCTTATATTATATGCTTATCATGGTAATCTATCTTATTTATATTTGATTTTAATTTAAAATGTTATTTTATAGTGTTTTAATTATTAATGTGTGTGATTAAATTAGTGTTAACATTAGTTAATATATTTCCATATGAGAATATATTTGTTATTGTTATCAAAATGTATTATAGATTATGTGCCTTTGTTACTCACTCAATAGATAAGTCTGAGTGAGAATATTTAGGAGTATAATGAAGATATTGTATAGATTTTATTAGTTGAAATTTATAAGAGTATACTATTAATTTATAGGATACCTCGTATCTATACATATGTAATCATTTTGATGGATGCTAGTTAACAATATTTATTTTTCATATGAATTTATTAACATAACTTCACTATAGTATTTGAGATGTAGTGTTTTGTAAGTACATCCTCCACCCATATTTTCATATATCAAATTATTGTAGTGATGAATCTAACATTACTTCTCCTAGTTACTGGTTTGATTGGACACATGAAATCAATATACAATTTAAAAAATGATGCTAAAGTTAGTATAAGACACATCTAAGAATTTCATCACTTGCATTAATATTTCCTATTTAGTGGCATATATTTCATGCCTTATCATACTTATGTGTACCTTAAAACAAAATTGGCCACCAAAATCCTTCAAGCATGATTTTACCTACAATGCTCTACCCAAAATTGTGTCCTCCTACAACTCCATCATGGGCCTCCATTATGACATCACATATTTCATGTTGTACTAATACTCTTCTAAACATCACATCTCTAAATTTATTATATAATTCTCCTTATATCAAAGTGAAGGGGAATGCTTGAATGAGTAACCCCTTGCACTCAATATTTTTGCATCGATATAAGAATTTTCACATTGCTAGAAATTTATCCATATTGGCCATATCTATGGGTCTGGATTTTGGATAGGTCTTAGAAAAACTCAAGGGTTTATTTAGGAATTAAAAACTACAATAAATAAATTAATTATGGGTCTATAAGATATTGAGCTCTCATTCTCAAATTCTATCTTTTTATGTTTCTAAGTCTCTAGACGTAGTTGTTGCTCCAATAGGTCAATTTCTCAAAAGAAAGCTTGTAGCTCTTAAAAATTATATTTATAGAATTATTTTAGAAATTTTAACATGTTTTAATGCTTCCCAAGTTTATAAAACTCAAATCAACCAAAAAATAATATTACCTTATACACAACTTTCTCAAAAATGGTCTTCTACAGGCGTACATAAAAATAGTCCTCTGTACTTACAATTTCAAACCTCTTGTCAACCCAATGATACTTGGACTAAGTTATAATGTCCATTTCCCATCGACTCAAAATTTTTTAGACCTTATTGTTCAATTGTTTGAGTTTTAGAGGTGGTTTACTCATGAAACCCTTGCTTTAGATTTACTCAAAACTTTTGCAGGTCGAGAGCTTAGCAGAACTCCTCCCTTGTAATAGCTCTTTTTACATATACTCTAGCACCATCATGGTCCCTTTTTCCATAGACAACCTTGAGTAACCTCTAAATGTGTTATACACTAGTGGTAACATGTATCTTTCTCAACCAATAAATTATCCATGTATTTTTGAATTATGATATGCAATTGTCTGATAAAATATAATGTTGATTGAAAGTAATGTTCCTCTAACTCAAATATTCATAGAATTTTTGAAAACAACCTTGCACATAGTCTGAAGAATGTGATTAGTCATCATTGATATATAAATGATACTCTCTAAATAATTTTTGTTGTTCTTATGTACTATCAGGTGCATGCATGAATGTTATATGCATGAATATGGTAACTTGTGATGAGTTCTAATATTGTGACTAAACTTCCATTTGGGGTTTGAATGTGTAATTTTTGGTAAAGTCAACTATTGACATAATTGAGCTAAGTGGGAATGTATCCTTGCTTACTTTGAAATGTTAATCCAACCATCTATCCTTGTGTGTGTGCCTTGCATACTCATAATCAATCTTATCCCAAAATTTGACCAAAAATTTGGAAATAAGTATCTTTTTTGTAACAATCTCACACCTTTTAGATTATTTTCCTTATTTTACTTGATAAGTCACTGATTTGTATTTACTTAAACCAAATAATTCCTATCCAATTTCACTTCTAATATCCTCATGGATACATTTTTTTAACTTTGGAAATCCACCACAAATGCTATAATTTCTATTTAAACATGATTTATTGTAAAATAATTGTCCATCCAGTCTTTTATAAAAGATCAAATAAATTTCCTAGCTTATTTTGGTTGTAATTAAATGTCACACTCTTGTAAAAAAAATTTAGTATGCAAAGTACAATGAATATGGAGAAAAACATCATAGTGCATTGAAAATTCAACATGTTGCCTACAACAACAAGTGGTGCATGTGTGATTTATTTTTACATAAAAGGGTTTGGCCATCTCAAAATATATTTGATAAATAGAAATTTGTGGATGTTTTTCCAATAATTTATAGTACAATTATGTTTGATTCATATCCAATAAATGTTTTGGATGCAGTTCACAATTACGAGAACCAAATCTTCTTTTCATTACATCTCTTGCATTGGGTGAAACTCTTATATTTTCTTTCCGAAATTGAGTAACTCTTTGAGAGTATTAGCTATAGCCTTGTCCTTTCATGGAATTATAGTAGAGAATGCCTATAGATCATTGGTATTAGGTTCATTAAGTATTTCACACCTTTAAATTACTTTCATTAATATATTTTTTATTTATATTAAGTGTTCAACTTGTTTTTGAAACCATTTTTTTCCCTATTTGGTCACTTATTGCATAAGTTATAAGTATATGCCAGGCAACATTACAATCTTGGGTTCATGATTTTGGGCCTACAATATGATATCCATCATGTATATTTTCAAAAATTTCATTATTTTCATCATCCATGTTAGATGTTCTTAGTCCTAATTTGTACATTATAGGTCTCATCATAATCAATTTTATCATTGAAACCAATAATTGACATCTTTGAATATCATAATCCAAATTATGAAAGAAAGTACCCCAAATTTGTTGATACAATCTTCTTGAATGGTGATCAGACATTTTTTCATGCCTTGGTTCTAAAATATTTTCATCAAATTCAATTAAGTACTTGTTTTTTCTATGCACAATTCTTGGAGGTGTTGTTAATGGTGGAATTTGTTGAGAGGGTGTTTCAAAATCATTATTAGTTTCATTGTTTAGAGGTGGGATGACATTTTATTAATTGTTTATTTCTTGATTATATGTTACCATGAAATTTTATTGATGTTTAATTTCATCATTATTCATTTCCATCAAATTTTCTTCATCTAGGGGGTGAATCATCATAAATAGAATCATCATCAACAAAATAAAAAACTTAAAACTTTGAATGTAAACTTCCAACATTATCTATGTCATTATTGTCAATTTAATTATTATTCATTTCATTATGGTCAATTTCATCACTATTTAATTCATTATGGTCAATTTAATCATTGTTTAATTCATTATTGTCAATTGGCTCATTATCTATGGTATTTGGTTCATTAGGATTAGGGTTTTTACCTTGTCTACCATGAAGTTTTTGCTTTCATATCTTGTTTTCTCTCTCAAATATTCTAATTCCTTTGGTGTTTTCTTCTTCAATATCTTCCTCTTCCTTGAACATGATCTGCCACTAATCAAGGACAATTGATAGCTTTTCAAAGGTGGGTTCAAGTACATAGGTACCATAGGACCTATAAAAGTACACAAAAAATGTTTGTGGGGATAAAATTCTCAATTTGGGTTAAAAATAGATGTTGAAAAGTGAGTTTAGTCTATAATAATAATAATAATAATAATAATAATAATAATAATAACGTGATTGAATTACATAATTCAACCACATTATTTATTATATTAGGTTATACTTTAACATACATATTGATAAGTGTATATTAAGAATAATGTGATCACATTATTCTTAATACTTGGTTGGGATTAAACATTGACATTGAGAACTGAGGGTTATCTATATTAATAACAATATGATCACATTATTAAATAACATAATCATGTTATAATTAAAAAAGATTAGGGATTAAGGCATTAGTATATAGGGTTCAGGGATTAGGGATTACAGTTTCTATTTTCGGGTTTAGGGGTTAGGGCATGTAGGGTTTAGGTTTAAGGGTGTATATAAGGATAATTGATATATACAATGTGTGAACCTAAATTTTAATACAAATTATGTTAATTGGGACTAAATTAATTGGTAATTAGGGAAACTTTTTGGTTTACAATTTAGGGTATAGTATTTAGGGCTTAGGTTTAGGGTACACAGGGTCAATCCCAAAGATAATTCTTAGTCTAAATGATGTTAATTTGGGATAAAATGATTGGTTAAAGGTTTAAAAAGTTTATATTTATGGTTTAGAGTTTAGGTATTATGAACTTTTAGGATTATGGCTTAGGGTATAGGTTTTAGGCTATATAAAGTACAATAGTGATGGTGATTAGGATAAACTGGAGTCGATCAACTTCCAAATCATATTTTATAGTCATGAAAATAGGTTGAAGGGGCTCAAAATAGATCTAATTTGATTCAGATGCACATCTAGATTGGTAATCCAAAGGCTAAGTTTTGGATATAGGTTTAAAAAATGCATTTAATGAAATATCTTGATAAAATAAGTTATATCGAAAGGCATATATGTTTGTAGTGTGTAGTTAGAATTATGGCATAGGGATTACAATTTATGTTTTAGGGATTACAGATTAGGATATAAGGTTCAGGTTTAAGGACTTGTATATAATATCTAATCACTCTATGCCATGTGAACCTATTGCTTACTACAAAGGATGTTAGTTGGGACTAAATCGCTTGGTAAATAGGGAAAGGTTATGGTTTACAGTTTAGGGTATAATGTTTAGGGTTTATGGTTTATGACTTAGGTTTTAATATATATATGGTTTAGGGTACTTGGGGCCAATCAAAAAGATAATTGAGGATAATTTGAATCACTTGGACCCATTTGTGACTATGGAGTGTGTTTTTGGGTTGTCATTACACCCCATGTCATCATGTAAATTGAGTGAATTAGTCAAATGGGGCCATCAATCATGTGATTTAGGCCAAAATAAGACCTATGAACTTAATTCTTAGGCTAAATGATGTTAATTTGGACTAAAATGATTGGTTCAAGGTTTAAAGAGTTTATATTTATGGTTTAGATTTTAGGGATTAGGAATTTTAAGTATTATGGATTAGGGTATATGTTTTAGGGTATATAAGGTAAATCATGAAGGTAATTAGGAGAAATTTGAGCTCCTTGAACCTATATCTATGAGTAAAGAATGTGATTTTGAGCTTAATTATCTCCCACATCATCACAGATTGAGCTAATTAAGTCTATTATGGTTTAATGAGTGATGCAATTTTGACCAAGTTCATCCCTATGAACCTAATCCATACTATATATAAAGGATGTTAATTAGGGATAAACTTATTGGTTTAGGATTTATGATCTATAGTTTAAAGGGTTTAGGGTTTAGAGCTTATGGCTTAAGGTTTAGGTTAAATGGTACGAGGTTTATGTTTAAAGTTAAATGGTATAGATTTTAGGGTTTAAGATATCAGATATGGGATCCAATCACTAAAGTAATTGTGAAACATTTGAGCTGCATGTTCACCTATTTATGATAACTACCTTCATGTTTGCATTACTGATAAAATTAGGGTCAGTTAAGCCATGCACATGTTGCATACGTGTTATACAATTGATTGATCTATAAATTTAGTTTAGGGGCTCAATTTTGCCCAAATCATGCCCCTAATTATACAAATTGACTAATTGGATCAATTCATGATAAAATCAATGTTTTAATTTTCCCCCAAATCATATCTTGCTCTTTAATGGGTTCAAATTGGCCTCAAATACATCTTTGATTAAATAAATCAAATATTTGGTTAATTATATATGACATGACATTAGGGTTAATTTTACTCCAAATCACATCATATACAACTTAAAATAGGTTCATGTGGCTCATTTTGACCCTACTTAGCTCCACAATTTAACTAATCAACATTTGCATTCATTAGTTGATGACTTCAAGATTATTGAGCTCAAAACCACATTCTAAACATGTAAAACTTGCATATAATTAAATAATGTTTCTTTAATTCAATCGAGATAATGAAATTGGAGATGATCAACCCCCAAATCATATTTTATAATCATTTAATTAGGTTGAAGGGGCTATAAATAGCCCCAATTTAATTAAAATGCACATCTACATTTGTGCTACAAAGGCTAAGATTTAGCCATAGGTTTAAAAAAATGCATTTTATGACATCTCATGATAAAATTAGTTATATCGTAAGGCATGTATGTTTGTGGCATATAGTATGAATTAGGGAATAGGGCTTATAATTTATGTTTTAGGGATTAGAGATTAGGGCATAGGGTTTAGGTTTAATGCCTTGTATATAAGGTCTAATCGCTCTATGCCATGTGAACCTAATTCTTACTACAAAGGATGTTACTTAGGACTAAATCAATTGGTAAATAGGGAAATTTTATGGTTACAATTTAGGGTATAGTGTTTAATTTTTAGTGCTTAGGGCTTAGGTTTTAATGTAAATATGGTTTAGGGCACATAGGGTCAATCTCAAATATAATTGAGGATAATTTGAATCACTTGAACCCATTTTTGACTATAGAATGTGTTTTTGGGTTATCATTATACCACATGTCATCATGTAGATTGATTGAATTAGTCAAATGGGGCAATTAGTCATGTGATTTAGGCCAAATTAAGCCTTGTGAACTTATTTATTAGTCTAAATGATGTTAATTTGGGATAAAATGATTGGTTCAAGGTTTTAAAAGTTTATATTTATGGTTTAGAGTTTAGGGATTAAGAACTTTAAGGATTAGGGATTAGGGTATAAGTTTTAGGGTATATAAGGTATAATCATGATGGTGATTGGGGTAAATTTGAGCTCTTTGAACCTAGATATAAGAGTAAAGAATATGATTTTGGGCTCAATTATCCCCCACATCATCACGTATTGAGCCAATTAAGTCAATTATGTTAATGAGTGATGCAATTTTGACCAAGTTCATCCTTGTGAACCTAATTATTAGTATATATAAAATATGTTAATTAGGTCTAAATTTATTGGTTTAGGGTCTACAATTTAAAGGGTTTGGGATTTAGGGCTTATGGCTTAGGGTTTAAGGTAAATGGTACAGGGTTTAGTGTTTAAGTTATATGGTACATGGTTTAGGGTTTAAGATATCAAATATAAGGTCTAATCACTAAGGTAATTGAAGACAATTTGAGTTGCTTGTTCACTTATTTGTGATAATTACCTGAACATGTTTGCATTTATGATAAAACTAGGGTCAATGATGCCATACATGTTGCATACATGTTATACAATTGATGGGGCCATAAATTTGGTTTAGGGGATCAATTTTGCCCAAATAATACCTGTAATTGCATAGCTTGACTAATTAGATCGATTCATGATAGAATCAAACTTTTAATTTTGCCCCAAATCATATCTTGCTCTTTAAGGGGTTTAAATTGGCCTCAAATGCCTCTTGGATTAAATGAATCAAATCTTTGGTTAATCATATATGACATGACATTAGGGTTAATTTCACTCCAAATCACATTGAATATACAACTTAAAATACATTCGCATGGCTCATTTCAACCCTAATTACCTCCATAATTGAACTAATCAACATTTGCATTCATTAATTATTGAATTCAATTTTATTGAGCTCAAAACCAAATTTTATACATGTATAACATGCATATAAATAAATTATGTTTCTTTGATTAAATTATGCTAATGAAATTCAAGATGATCAACCCCCAAATCACATTTTATAGTCATGCAATTAGGTTGAAGGGGCTCAAAATTGGTACCCCAAAGGCTAAGATTTTACCATAGGTTTAAAAAATGCATTTTATGACATTTTGTGATAAAATAAGTTATATCATAAGGCATTTATGTTTACATCTTTGAACTTGACAAAAGACAACTTCTTATATGCAAAATAGGGCACTAATGCATTGATATACCTTGAAAATATATCCTTATATAAATTCACTTACTGACTCAAATAATCTTATCAAAGACTGAAAAAATACTACAAATTTTATAAAAGTTTTTTACAAGTTTCAAACATCATCAATTATCGACAAAAACTAACGCAATCCTATTTAACCAAATTCAGCCTCTTTTAGGATTGTAAACACTCTTGACACAAAATAAAATGACCCTTGATTTATTTTTTGTTGTTTCAAAACACCATTTTAATGATGTTAAGACTATAAATTCCTTTTCAAATATCAACTTTCAAATAAATAATACTTAAACATTTATAATATTAGTGAACTCTATTTTGGACCTAATACTCTAGGTCCATTAGTACTCAGTCAAAATATCCTTTTAATCCAATTGATTTTTGGATAATATAGTTTATTTAATCATGTAAAAAAATTAAATATAAATCAAATCTACCAAATTATGAGTGATTTGAATCAATGGATCACCAAAAACCAACTTTTGACTTCTTGACCCTATCTAGGATATACTAGGATTATTTATATTTTAAGTAAGATTATACTCATGTCAAATGAACAATAAATTGATTAATAAATAAATACATATACAATTATCATTAAATTTTATCAAATCATTATGATAACATTTTCCCCAAACAATAATCTTAATCAACCAAATGTTGTTATTATGACTACTAGGCCAAGTGGCTCCTTTAGTAGGTCAAAATGTAAATTCAAGTTTTTAGCTATTGTGAATATATAATTTTATCATGTTATTAAGTAATATGATCACATTAATAACATGTTTAATAATGTGATTACTCTATTTGAATTTGAATTCAAATCATGTACCTTTTGGCTCGAGAATGGCTTGGATTCCTAAGCCTAAGGCTTCGACCTATCAATCTACAGCTGAGTGCGAGAGTTATGATGGAAAAAAACAAAATTCAATTTTGATCACCAAATACACTATGAATTTCAACATGAAAAGTCAAAAATATAATACCATCATGATGAAAAAACTCTCCTCTTTCCAAAAATATGATTTTTATAGTTTTGGGACTAATTTAATGTTTTAAACTATGTTGATTTCTAACTATACCTTTTTAAAGCCAGAACATGCCATAAAGATACATGCCTTTACATGTTTATGTAATTTGTATTTCATTGATCCAAGTGAAAAACAAGTTATATGGTCACAAAATAGGCCTAATTTTACACACATTCAAAAAAACTTGTTTTCATTTTTTTTTTGAGGTAGTTAGGTGCATCACATGGATGGTTATCCATTTTTTTGTCATTTTTCAAGATCTATTTACTTTAAATATTCATTAAAAAAAGTATTCATTAAAAATATATAAATAAATTTAGGTCAAAAACTATAAGATCTTATCTAAATTTTCCCCAAAGGGTTTCAAATAATATTAAACACTACTCAAAAAATGGTGCACCACATGGCCATTTATCTACTTTATTTTATTAAAAAAATAGAAGTTACTCTTTAAATTTTATATGTTTTACCTATTTATACTTAACCAATTTTAAAAAAATTTAGTGTTTTGGAAACTAGACTTGAAATACTACATTTTAGGTTCTTATACCATCTTCAAATTTGGAGTGTAGATATCTTAAATTATCTCTAAAAGTTTAGATTTCTAAAATTTCAAGAATATCATGTCTACGGGAAGGCCACTTTTTGTCCCCTAGCTTTGTGCACTTGTTTGTGTGTGTGTGTGTGTGTGTGTGTGTGTGTGTGTGTGTGTGTGTGTGTGTGTGTGTGTGTGTGTGTGTGTGTGTGTGTGTTTCCTGATAATCCCAAGAGGAGAATAAATTTGACTATTAATATTAATAAGAAATTCTATGGATTGTTCTATAATTGGTCTTGATGTGTAAATCTTACTCTTAGATCCAAACTTATGAATTTTGTAATAAGTTTCATCCAAATTAAATCTTAGTCTTTTGGTTGTGTATTATTATTCTTCTAATATAGTTATAAATATTTTATTATTGTTAATCTGAATGTTTTTGTGTAATAATCATAATCTCCCTTTGTAAATGTGTAATTACAATATCATGAATGCAACAACCATTGATTATATATGCTAAAGTTCATTGTATTATTATTATCTTGGAATCTTAAATGTTTAAATTATTGTTTGTATAATTACAATAGCTTGTAACAAGCATTGGTTCATGATTGCTTGTCCATCCTTTAGTGCAAGAACTAGTTTAGAAAGGTATCATTTTATTTGATCCATAAACCTTCTTTCTTTCTTTAATTTTATTTATTTTTCTAGTTTATTTTGATCCATCCCACCTTAGATTATATCCATCATCAATCCTCCCATCTCAGTTATATCTATACCCATGTCATATTAGAATCATCTGAGGAAAACAAATGTTCTACCTACCCCTATTATACCAACATGATGTTTATAAAACATAATACCCTGCAACTCATGCCTTGGAATGATTCTTTCTTCACTAATCTAAGAATGTTAGAGGCTACATCATAATTTTAATTGGTATAAAAAAATCACATTAATAAATGTGAGTATTACTAAAATAAATAAACACAAATTAATGATTTCTTAATAATTTTCAATGATTATCCGCTATGTGGAAATTATTAAATTATGCACTACTACCTAATATTTCAATATAGGGTGATTTATTATTTAATCAAATGGCTAAAACAAATATTTTATAATATATTTTGGTCATTGGAAAAATATTTAAAATCAACCTAGACCTGTGTAATAACATATTTGTGGCTAACAATCAAATAATAGCAAAAATTAGGACACAAAGAAATATGTTTCATAACTGAAATAGTTAGGAGCTACAATCCAATATAAAATGGTTCATGATGATGTATTCATACATTAATATATCCTTTTCATACATTTTAGCATTTTCCTTGTCCTCAAACTATTGATTAAATCCACCTCACAATGCATGTTAACATTTACAATCATTATTCGAAGTAACAACAAGTACTATAATTTAGACTCAACCACTACAACTATTGTTATGGGTTATAAAAACTATGATGGTTACTTATATTGTTTGAAATGTATATTTATGCATTTAATATAAGACGAAATAGCTAAAGTTAATATTGATACAGGTTAGTTTGTTGTTGTTATGGGTTGGCCACCCATTTGCTATACGTTGGCCTTCCTAGTTGGTATGGGTAGGTTACCCACTTGTTTTGAGTTTGTCATCCCAATTTCTACTAGTTGACTATCCAATTTCTATGGGTTATCCTATCTAGTTTTGATACACTATTTATTTAACTTCTATGGTTTAACCTAGCTAATTATCCAATTATGTTATTCCACTTTTGTTAACTTTTATCTACTGCATAACTTGTCATTATGATCTATATGAAATATATTTGTAGTAAAAAATAATAATAAATAAAATAAATGATAAAATATCATTTATACAATAAATAGTTTTAAGTATAAATCACCAAAGTTATATAAAACATATTCATTAGTACTATATAGCTGAAAAAAGTACAAAGGAAAACTTTGAGATGTCATGGCTTAGTAAAAAAGGTTTAATAGAATGATTTTTGGTATAGATTTCAATTATTATTTCTCAAATCATAAAAAATCATGTTGGTGATGTCACTATAGAAGCCACGCAAATCTACAAGTTGTGTAGCATAAGTACTGATGATATAAATTATCATCCAAGGTAAGGGGAACACAAAAATATACAAATTGGATTTCTAATTTAAGCTAAAGTTTGATGAATTTTCCTTTAAAAATTTTATGAGGGTACAATAAAGGGTGGGGATGAATTGATGTATTTATACTTATTATTTCATCCTTGGGTACAATAAAGGGTGGGGATGAATTGATATATTTATCCTTATTATTTCATCCCTCATTAAGGGATGTAAGAAATGGAAGAATCATAAGAGGGATTCGCATCCATGTTGTAATAGTCATCAATAGAAACATTCATTATCATGTTAGGGTCATTTCCTCTATTAGTATCATCATCATAGATGGAGAAACAATGGTACTTATTTTAAAACATGTGGGAAGTGGTGATGGTAGGATCATTACGATCCTCATAATGAACCCGAATACTATCAAGACAAGAAAAAAAATAGGGAAAACTTCTAAAACAATCACCTATATTATTCATATTAAATAATTTAAAAAAATAAAAACCATGCATAAATAAGCCTTAACTAAAAATTGGAATTGACATGCAAAATGTAGAAGTCTAAAAACAATAAAACTTGACCTACTATTTTAGTAGATTCTAATTTACACAGCTTCTACTTTTAGTAAGTTTCACATGCAAGTGCCCATATCTATTAAAAAAATTAAAAAATAAACTAAACACTTAAATTAACCTTTCAGATGAATATAAATAAAATATGAAGTCTATTTACAAAAATATACAATTTATAAAATTAGACAAAATAGTGAAAATAATATTAAACTATAATTTTAGACCCTCGAATGCTCACGTATGACCTCTAAAAAAAAATCCCTAACTAAATAGGCCATGCTATGGTAGCACCAAACATTTTAAGATAGTCATTTTGGTGGGAATAAGGGCTCAAATGGAGCTACGAGACAAAAGTTATGGCTTCCAAAAATTTGATCTCTTATTTTGCATCACCTCATAAAGATGCTCAATCATTAAAAGACCATGTTGATAATATTTTTTCCCATTATAGGTGCCATCATTGGGATCTTCAAACTGATACTAAGGATTATTAGGATCATATGGGGGATATTTAATATAAATCACATGATAAATGTGAAAATAATCATTTGTATAGTAAGAATCATCACTGGGGATATATGATATCATGTTTGGGTACTCACCTCTATTAGATTCAAAATAGATGTGAAAATTGTGATATCATTCAACCATATGAGAAGTGGCAAATATGAGATAACTAATATCAACATTTGTAAAAAATTTGGTCAAAGGAAATGAAGTAGAGTAATTACCGCATGAGGAGTTACCTTTAATGGTGGTTAAAGAAGGTATAAAAAAGAGATGTATGAAACATCATAATGGGTTGAGATTTTATAAAAATACCTGAAGAGGGTACATCATGATGAGAATTTCAAATGACAAGATAAAAAAGAATGAATAAGTTAAAATTAGTAAGTCAATATCAATCTAGTCAATGTAGTAGAAACCTAAATTAAGAGAGAGAAAATAATATTGATATTACTAATACAATATTACTATAAGAATAAACTGTGTTGATTTAGCTAATATGATTTGAGAATACACAAAATTATATCGAGCTAGATGATAAAGTTGTAAAAATAGAAATCTATATCGGGTTGACATACACAGTTGGGTTATAATCTCTACTAATAAGTATGATGATATTTAAGAAAATTTTAAGAATCAAAAAAGGGAAAACATGAAAATGATATAACCATAGCTAGGATAAGATTCAAATTAGGTTCACTTGAATGTATGAAAGAGATAGGATGACCTATAATTGTTCTTTCTCTCAATATACTATGACTTGAATAAGGGCATAAAAATGTAAATTGTTTATATTTGAACTGTGATTTGTGACCTATAATAACTATATACCACTGAGAGGGTAATATAAACTAAAATTTCAAGAGAAAAGGTTTAAAAATCCTAAGCCTATGACATGGGTATAGCTTTTATTAGGGCTCAATCTATATAAATGATTGTAATAATGATTGTAAAGGGGTGGATCAATAATATTATAAGGATACTACATTTAAGGAATTGATGAAAAATGGTAACCTAGATAAAAGATAGATAAAATTAGGATACTAATAATACTAATATAAATGGTACAATTATCAAGTAATTAGTGGTATACACAACTAAAGGTGATAAAAGGAAATCATAAGCAACACTATAACTATGCTAGCTATTTTGGTATAAGGCAGATCATAATCAAAGTTGAAAAATATATCTATGAGACTGATGAGCACAGTAACATATAATCTACCAAGTATATAAATTATCATGAGTAGGGATCAATATACTTACCTTTTGGGTGGACTTACCAACATTTATTAATATCCCCTTTTGGCTCAAATGGTACTTTTTAATATATATTGCATGTTAAAGACCAAAAATAATAAGATGCTAACCTAGGTATCCTTATTTGATGACTCCAAATACCAGGTGTGCTTCCTTAGTTAAACTTCTCCTATTAAGCTTCAAAGACCATAATCAAGACTAGACCCTTAGATAAGACTCTAACTATGTAACTCCTCTAAATACTACTTAGGATTATAAATTTGATAACAATAAAAATAAATGAGTGTGTTATCATTTAGGAATTAAATATCACCCACCCATCTCTTCCCCCCCCCCCCCCCCCCCCCCCCCACACACACACACACACCCAAAATACACTCAAAAAGATGTTAGCTCAAATAGTACTATATTAGTCAACAATATAATACATAATTTAGAAGACTGAGTGAAAACTATATGGTCAAGGGTGATACTATATAAGAAGTCAAGTATGAAACAAACTATATCATCTTAAATGATATAATAGGATATAGGGAAGTTATCAAATCTAAACGAACTGTAAATGGAGTGGTAATATGGAAGGATAATGAGAGGATGCCACACTGATAGTAATATTGGTGTGAAAGAATTATATGCAAAAATATATTAAAAATTACCATGATCTAGTCCCACGCCATCACCAATTCACCCTTTACTGTGTGCACTTAATGAGATTGATACCAAAACAAGCTTATGTAATAGAAAGTCTCAATAAAGTGCCAAAATTAAAAATATTATATGTAATCAGTGTCTTTATTGTAAAAAATTTATGTTAATGATTTATCGTATATTGGAAAAAAAAATGTTCTAGAATAAATTAGAGGGACAAAAATCAACCTACAGTGATTTTTGTGTGATAAATTAAGTCCTATCAATTTGGCCATGAATTTAGTCCATTAGAGCACGTCAAAGCCTTTTCATTGGAATAACCACATCATTCAATATTTGGTTCAAAAGAAAGAAGTAGAATTGAAGTATATAAATATCCAAGAATAGTTTGTATATATCTTATCAAAATATATTGTAAAATTTAGGTTTTTTATACTATAAGATCGAAATTAGTCAACATTAAAAGGAGGAATGTTGGATAAGTGTTGTTGAGTGTTATGTTTTAGTCTTTTTTTATTATATCACTTTATTTTAAAACAAGTAGTTTTATTTTTATCCTTTTAGATATATTTAGAGTACCCTATTTATATAAAAATAACCTCTACATGAAATTTTATAAATACATTGTATTAAATCTATTTTATTTGATAATTTATTTTTTAAATATTTTGATAGTCCAAGTTTTATTTGTTGAAAACTCTAAAATAATTTCAATTATGTATGAACCTCTAAAAAAATGAATTTATATAATATTCTATTAGAGATTTTATACTTTCATAGTTTATATAAATAAATAAATCTAAAGTTTCTAGAATTGAAAGAGTTTGCCAATATCTTTGAACAATTTTGTGTAATCAAGTTGAATCTTGTGCGGCAGTGTGAGATATCTAGAAAACACATGATATTTGTAATAATCTATGAAATTCAAAATGATATGATTGAATTCATCCTTAACCTTCCAAAAAGGAAAAGTGGGGTACATATAGGGAAAATTAAGGCAACATGAGGAAGCCCCTAATTTCCTTAATTAATTAGTTAAATTAAATATAATTAGCCTATGGACCCTTTATAACTAACCTAAGGAATATTAAATAACATAGAAAGACCATACGACTGTGTAGGAAAAACCCAGTGGGAAAAAACACTACACTAACACCCCACTTTAAGCATAGCTTAGGTGAGATGAGAATTGGGTCCTGACATTGAAACCCTGATGAGGTACCCAATTACATAGTGATGAACCTCCATAGGAGGAAGAAGAAGGTGGAGCAGCCCTAACCCTAATGAGAGATTGTAGATGAATAAATTTAATCTCTGTGAAAGGCTTGGTTAGAATATCTGCAATCTATTTCGATATTGGACAATATCAAAGATCAATGACTTGCTCATTGATAAGCTCTTTGATGAAATACATGTGAATCTCTATGTGCTTGGTCCTTTGATGGAGAACAAGATTCCTAAAAATCTAGATAGTGCTTTGGTTGTAACAGTAGATTATTATTGGCTTATGAAACTAGACACCAAACTCAGTGAGAATCCCCTAAAGCCAAATTGATTTAGTGGTGGTATTGACAATCCCTCTATATTATACCTCTATAGATGATAAAGAAATTGCATGCTACTTCTTGCTTGACCAACTTATTGGACCTAAACTAAATGAGAAACTATAGCCTGAAGTGGATTTTTGACTTTGAATATCTCCATCCCAAACTAAATTTATGTATTTGATCAAATTAACCTCTGCTCTTGCTCCGTAATGTATCCCATAGTTGTGAAAAACTTGAATGTAGTGAAGAATCTACTTTATTGCTTTTCAGTGTAACTCATGTGGCTCTTTCATAAACTGGGAGACCAAACAAACTACATAATATATGTCAGGTCTAGTGTGTGTGAGATACATAAGACTACCCATGAGTGGCCGATACGATGTTGCATCAACGAGTGGTGTAGGACAATAAGCCTCAAGCTTCACATCATACAAGAAGGGAGTAGGAGCTAGCTTATAATCAACCATGTTAAACCTTGTAAGAAAATCAAGAGAATATTTGGATTTTGATAAATTTATCTTAGAATTTGATTGAATGATTTCAATCTCAAGAAAGTAGTGCAACAATCCCATGTCTATCATTGAAAATCTGTCTAAAAGTACAGTTTTCACTGCTGAGATGGATGATCGTGAGCTCCTTGTAATTAGTAAGTCATCCACATAGAGAACTAGGATCAATAAAAAATCATCTTTCTACAAGATGTAGAAATTTAGATCTTAGTGGCATCTACTGAACTTGATTGTGAGGAGAAAGGAGTCCATCTTAGCATACCATGCCCAAGGGGCCTGTTTGAGTATGTAGATAGATTTCTTGAGTCTGCAGACCAAGGAGGTCTCTTCCACAAAGCCTTGTGGTTGATCCATATATATCTCTTCCTTGAGGTCACCAAGTAGAAAAGCACTCATTACATCCATTTGGTGAACATCCCATCGATGTGTGTCTGTAATAGCTAGAGTGACTCTTATAGACATCATCTTGGCTACAGGAGCAAATGTCTCAGTATAGTCTATGTCAAGTACCTAAGAAAACCCCTTTACATCTAGATGAGATTTATACTTATCAACTAACCCATATGCACCATAATTGGTATGATAAACCCATTTACACCTGACCAATTTTCTTCCTTTTAGAAGAGGAACCAAGTCCCATGCTTTGTTCTTGATTAGGGAACTATATTCTTCTTGCATAGCAGAATCCCATTTTAGAATGCCAGATGCCTCATGAAAGATTTATGGATCTGAGACAATGGCCAAGTAGGCATATGATGTCCCCTAAAATTGTGATTGTGTTCACCTTATATCTGATGGATTTCCAACCCATCCTCTAGCACTTTGAAGTGTTTACCTGGCCCAAATAGGACTAGAATTATATGAGATTGGAGAATTAGGAGGTGAGTTCTCATCATCTATAGTGTGAGTGTGATATAAAGAAGTAAATCCTCATCACTTGAAATTGAATAAGAAGATTCATCCTCATCATTAGGAGGATCTTGAGGTGGATCTATGTCATTGTCTAAATTGGAATCAATGTCTAGTGAGACTTTTGACAAGTCTAGAGTGCCAAGGTTATGTTCAAGTGGGCCCTCACATAAATTGACACTCATTTTAATGAACAACTCATGAGTTTTAGGATGGAGAAGCCTATATCCCTTAACATCCTTTGTATACCCCACAAAGATGTAAGACTGACTCTAAGGGTCCATTGCCTTGCATTTGTTCTTGGGAACACGGGCCATTAATGGTAATCCAAACACTCAAAAGTGATCTATTAAGATCTTGTGACCATCCCAAGCTTCAAAAGGAGTGATTACATTCAAGGCTTTATGTGGAAATTAGTTTTGAATGTAGCACACACAATTGATTACTTTGGCCCAATACTAAGGAGCAAGAGACTTTGATTAAAGCATGCAATTTGCCATTTCCTTCAAGGTATAGTTATTGCATTTGGCCACACCATTCTACTGAGGAATATATGGAATTTTGTGTTGCATATGAATCCCCTCTGATGTGAAAAACTGCTTAAACATGTTGTTGACATACTCTTTTCCATTGTCAATCCTTAAGATTTTAATGGAACATTCTAATTGCTTCTCAATAAGTGCCTTGAAGTAGTTAAAGTGATCAAAGACCTCAGACTTATTTTCAAGAAAAAATACCTAGGTGTACCTCAAAAAGTCATCGATGAATGTGAGCATGTATCTTGTCCTATTGAATAAAAGTTTTAGAAATAGACCTCCTAAGTCACTGTGGACTATTTCTAGCTTCTATTCAGCTCTCCGTACTTTGGTTTTGTCATATCTCTCTTCTATATGCTTGCTAAGAATGCAACCATTGCATAGGCCATCTGATAATTTGACTTTAGGCAATATTGAAACCATGTCTTAACAACTAAGTTGTTGTAGGTAACGATAGTTTAAATGGCCAAACCATTCATGCCATAGTTTGCTTACTCCATCTGCATGAGTAAGTAGTACAATAAAGGGCTGATTTGGGACAAAATGTGAGAAGAGATATAGCCTAGACTAATGATTGGTCTTCCCATAAGCCATTGTGGTGTCACTACGCAGTTCCTTAATGACCACTGAATTAGGTGTGAACTCAACTCACTTCCCTACACGTATGTGAGTGATTTGATATACTGACATAATATTGGTGGATGGTGAAGGAACACACAAAACATCATTGAAGGTCTTGTTACTTACTTCTATCTATCTTTTACCAATGACTTCTATCTATAGTGTCATCACCCATGAGAATCTAAGGCACAAAACATGGATCTATTTATGAAAATAGATCCTCTAAGGAGGCCATGTGATAGGAAGTACCTGAGTCAATAACCCAAGTCGAAGGTTGATAAACTATCGTAACAAGTGCCTTGCCATTGTTTTTACCCTTATTATTATCTTTACCCTTTGAAAAATCTTGTGATGACATGTTCTGAGATGAATATTTAGGAACACTGATGTTATTATTCTCAAGCATCTTTGTGAAGGTGTCAATCTTCTTTTTCATGCACTGAGATTCATCATGCCAAAATTTCTTACAAAAGTTGCATTTGAGTTTCTTCTTCTTAGGTTTCCCACTTGAGGAGGACTCATTTGATGATGCCTTAGGCTTGGCATCTGATTTCTTATTCTTCTTGTGCTCATGATCAGGTTTAGACTATTTCTTTTCCTATTTTCCACTACTAGAAGGCTTCTTCTTGTCCTGAATGACAATTAAGGTATGTGATTTTGAAGACTTTAGTGCACCTATTTGAACCAACTTATCTTGTTCCAAAATTATGTCAACAAAAAAACCATCAAATGATGGCATTTTCCAAGTGGATCCAAGTGCATGTTTGGTAGCATGAAATATAGAGATGAAAATTGAATAGTCGTGACCTAGTTTTGAAAGCATAGATAGAATCAAATGGTCATCTATTTTCTCAATGCCACATTACTTTAAATAAAGTCTCAGTGATTTAAAATTTGTAAATAAGTCTTGTAGGGTATCATATTCACCTGGGCTTAATGTGATGAGCTCATTCTCTAGCTCATGACCCCTCATGATGTCCTGCACTCTAAAAAACTTGTCTAGGATTGTCTAGACTTTGTTCAGAGTTTTTATAGATTCAACAAGAAACAAGAGGTCAGGATACATTGACATGCATAGAAAACCATAGGCCTCATCACATCTATTGTACCACTTAACCTTTTATACATCTATAGATGGCTCAGTTTCCTCACCCATAGTAATTTGATAGAGTCCTTTGCCTCTCAAAGCGAGTTGTATTTTAGACTTCCATTCTAGATAGTTAAACGGTGTGAGTGGTTTGATGTTTAGATCCATTAGACTAGAATGATACAAATTAAAAAATTGAAATGAAATTAAAATATAGAAAGCACATAGTACAAGTACCCCCTAAACTATCAAGAATACCCCTCCTAAAGTTACAATGCACACATGCTCAGTCTTGGATGTTGGACACAATCGAGAATGTGTCTATGAGAAATCAATGTGATAAAGTATGAGAGGGATGATTGGCACAGTTGATAATGCATTCAAGAGGAAAGGTACAAAGGTTTAAAGAGAGTTTTAAGCTATTACACAATGTAAAAAATAGATGTTACAAAAGTCCTAAAACAATATCACCAATGCATAGAGCTCAAGAAAATATGCACTTTCAAAAAGGATGACACCCAAAAAGGAGCTACAAATTGAAAGCTATAGCACTTACGGGTTCTTACTCCCACATATTTGTGGACCCTTTCTAAAAATAGATTTTTTTTCATCCAAAAATCTAAAAAAGGAAATAACTTAACTCTATTTCTTCATTACCTTTCACCTCAAATATGATGCCCTCCTAAACATCACACGGGTTTGTGTAGTTACTTGACTTTGAGTTCTTGCAGTTGCATTACTTATAAAAATTAATGAGTGAAATCTCTTTGAAAACTCGAATTGGTCTTCTAGTGTAATTCAGGTTCTTCTAATTGCTTGACTTTGGGTTCTTCCAACTACTTTACTTATAAAAAGTTATAAGTAGTTAACCTTGAGAAACCTAATTACTTCTCCTCAATTTATTTTAGGTTCTTCAAACTACTTTAACTATAAAGTAAATGAGTAATGAGTAATCGACTTTGGAAAACTTGGATTAGTCTTCCTCAGTGCATTTTGGGTTCTTCAACCTACATGACTTATTACTTATAAAACAAGTAATAAGTAATAAGTAGTCGACCTCTACAAACCTGAATGGGTCTAACCGGTGTTGATCGGGTTCTTGGAGAGGTAAGATTAACCTAAAATCTCAAATTTGTCTACTAGCAAGTTGTCATGCTGAAGAAACCTGATTACTTCAAGTAGTCACCCTTGAGAAACTTGACTACTTATAATTAATTGCATTAGAGAAGTTGAAGCACTCTCAAAACCTGATTTGGTTTGGAATCAAGTAATTGCCCTCCAAGAACCTGATTACTTCCAAGTAATTATGTTTTAAGAAGTTGAAGGAATTCAAGAACCTAATTTGGTCTATGAACAGTAAATTAGGGTTTCCAGGCTATATTACTTCATCCGTATAGACGCCTGACTAGATGAAGAAATGGATTTTATGAAAAATCTTTGAAGTTTTTCAAAAAACTAAAAACAACCCATTTTAGATATCAAAAAATGCAAAAAAATATATAATCATATTTATCATCAAAGACCTTTTGACATGAGTTTCGAGGTAGATTAATAAAATTTCTCCAAGGTCAAAAATGGTGGCCAAGACAAGAAAAACCAATAAAGTGAATGTATGAAGGATCTTACTAGGGAGTCTGATGCATGAGACTATCAGGATAGCTCTAGTACCATGAAAGAGTTTGCCAAGATCTTTGAACAATTTTCATGCAATCAAGTTGAATCATGTGCGGCAGTGTGAGATCTCCAAAAAACACATGATATTTGCAATAAGCTATGAAATCCAAAATGATACGATTGAATTCTTCATTAACCTTCTAAAAAGGAAAAGTGAGGTACATATAGGAAAAAATAGGGCAACATGAGGAAGCCCCTAATTTTATTAATTAACTAATTAAATTAAATATAATTAGCATATGGAGCTTTTTATAACTAACCTAGGGAAGCTCAAATAACATAGAATGACCATACAATCGTGTAAGCAAAATCCAGTGAGAAAAAGCACTACACTAACAAGAATAAGTATATCCATATTTTATGTTTGACTTTTGATCACTTCATATTATTTTGATTTATATTTAAAAATAAAAAAATATTCAAACAAAATTGATGATTCTAAATAACTTAAAAAATATATAAGTACACCTAAATTATAATTAAATAAAAGATAATATATTTAAAATATTAACTTTAAACAATAACAATTTTTAAAAATAATAAAAACAATTATATAAACTTATAAACCATTAAAATGTAAGTGATGAGTATCAATCTTTTATATTGAATAATATGTACATTATTATTATATAGAACAATTCAACCACTCTATATTATATTAATTTTTATAAAATAAATTATATATTTTTAAATTAAATTTGATTTCAATTTTTTTTAACTAAATTCAATTTAATTAATTTATTTAAAATAAATTATAATTATTTTAATTATATCTCATTTTAATAATTACTTAATTAAATCCAAATTTATTTCATCTCAACATATTGTGAATATATATAAAATGTTAATATAATTCTTTTCTTATGCATCATAATAATTATTTTATAATTTAAAAACCTTAAATATTTCATAGTTTTGAATATCTTCATTAGCATTCTTTGCTAATTATAATCACACTATCTCTCACCATTTGTTCAACTTCCATTCCTCTGATGCACCCTTCTTTTTTAACATTCCATTCCTCCACCTTAATTGAATTATTCTTTCCAATCTCCAAATATAAACTTATGAATAACAAGGGCATGTAATGCCAAGCCCCTACGGGAAGAGTTGTTTTAGATCAACAAAATGAAAGCATTGGAAAAGGGCATAGAAATCAATCAAAAAAAATTTGGAAATAGAATTTTTCAAGTTTTGTAGTTATGACTCCACTACCAGACATATTTGCAAATTCTGAAAGCATACAGAAAGCAAGTTGAATTATTTGACAAAATGATGTAATGATTTCTTGTCTCATGGAATATGATGTTAATTGGTTGTAAACTCAATGATCACCTTAAAAAGGATTCATGTAATTTTAATGATTTACCTCACTAATTTGTACTCTATGGACTGCAATCCAGATCAATATGCTTTAATTTGACTCACTATTCAAGACTAGATAAGTTTAAATTAAAATTCATATGATAGGTTTTCAATGGTCATCTTGAAGAGGCTTTGTGTCTTTTGAATTAATTGTGTCCACAAGTTGTGGCCTCTGGACCAAAATCTATGTTGAGTATGTATGATTTGGCTTGCTATTTAAACCTTGAATAAATCTAGGTAAATTCATATGACAAGGTTAAATTCAAGCTTATAATTAGGAAAATATTGGAACTTGAGAACTAGATTCAAGTAGCAGATGAGATGTCACTTTCTTAATCTTTGACTTCATTATCCTTCTCAACTAATGTAATAGTTGGTGGATGGAGAAGAGGAACTGATTTTAAAATTGCCAGTGGCTGGAGAAGAGGAAAAGCCCCTATTTTCAAACAATGATGTTTTTAAAAATTGTAAATTCTATTATTAGCCATGCCTTTTATAAAATATCAAACACAAATTATACCTACCTTCAATATACCAATGATTCTAAAATTTTGAGAATGATCCTTGATTTCTTTAAGATTAATGGCCCAAAATTTCAATAATCCTGATGTACATGATGCAAATTTCCTCACATTGCTTTACAACAAGGCAAATTTTGTTATTTTTTATTAAATGAACATAATTATTAAACCATAGGTCCTCTGATTAAACAACAAAACAACACATATCATACACCACTTACACAATTTTTGAGATGCCCTCTAAATAGAGTGATGTGTATAGCAACAAAAACAATAGCACAACAATAGAAACTGATTATTAAAAATGGTGAGTCACCTGTCGATAAACACAAGTGGAGTGGGCACCAAGTAGTGGGTGTCATGAAAGTTAATATAGAAGAATAAGTACATTGATTGTAGAAGTGGAGGAGAGAAAGAAAGTTGAGCCCTTCATACTAGCATTTTATACCTAAAACAAACCATGCAAGGTGGATATTGATGTGGGTTGATGTAGTGTAATTAGTCCAATAAATCCAATTCTATCAGCGTAACCAACTTTGCATTAATGTTTCATTATCTTTGTGTATTTCCTTGATTTTGAAGGGATGAAATAAAATGTAAAGGGTACGACATAAAATATTTAGAATGCCCAAAGGGAAACCCAACCAATTGCATGCAAACATGAATTCTAATATTGATTTTCAGATAACATGATGAGGCTGAGAATGGGATTATTTAGATTGTTAAGAAGAAATGATATGTTTTTATGTCTGCCCTTTACCTATCAAAAAGAAAAAGGACAAAGGGGAACCCTAAAATTTTTAATGATATCCTCTTGAAAGGACTAGTAAAGCATATATATATATATATATATATATATATATATATATATATATATATATATATTGTGTAAAAAATACCTAACATGCTTGGCTATGCAACAAGAATCAATTAAAAAATTCATCAAACATAGTGTCTATTTTACAATAGATTCTAAATTATCCATGGCCAAAAATCGAAGAAACTGAGACAATACAAAAAAATTATCTAGATCAGAACCCTCCAACTCTAGGCAAATATGTCAACAAAAAGTAGATGAGATATCACTTTATTAAACATTGATTTCAATATCTTTGTCAACAGATACAATTATAGGTGGATGTAGAAGAAACTACAAAAGCTCCAACTGCTTTTAGGCCAGCATACACAGGCATTGTACCATATAAGTCTCAAGAAGAATAAGGGCCTTACATGGAAACTAGCATGGCCTTGTTTTAAATCTTCCAAATAGTAGAAAGACAATGAACTTAATTGAAACCTGATCAAAACAATGATCCCCAACCCCTTAAAGGCCTCCTTGCTTATAGCATAATTAGATTAAGTGACTGCCAAGAGTCTATGACCAAGCAAAGATTGTGAGAAAATGTTCTCATGTCATGGCCATAAATTACAGAGTCAATTTTTTTTTCTAGAATGAGTCTTCAGCACTAGAATGCTTATGAATTGTGCCTTGTCTCCTAAATTAACAAATGGAGATGAAGAAATTACTAATGGAGTGGAGAGTTTTCTAGAGTGTCTAGAGACAAATCTTGTAGGTTTCTAATTAAAAATTATTAACACAGAAGAATGATGTTAGGCTAACAGGTGCACTCTTCATCAATGCAAGCAAAAAAACCTTGAACCTGCAACCTGCATGACAACAAATACCCACACAAGAACTAGTCACCTTCTATCATTTTGCCATGCAATGGTTTCATTAGCGTCAAAGGAGGTGTGATAGTGATGCCTTGATTGGAGTGAACTTCCACCATAACATGTACATCTTTGATCCAATCAAATGAAACCAAATAATATTATTTTACCCCATGAACTAAACACCTTGCATCTTACCTTCCATTAATTTTTTGCATATTGCTCAGCATAAACAACAACATGATGTCATTGGTAATCGAACATAGATTAATCACATGTTAAAAAATATAAAGGAATGGTATAGTCCCTCCCTTTGGGACTAATAACATCCCTATATTCTCCAGCCAATATAATTTGTCAAATATGATACCTTCAAAATCTAGAAATGAGTACCATGATGCAAATATATAAATATAAATGTAATATTATGTCATACGTTTGTTTGTGTTTATTTGTTTATTTATTTATATTATAAGTTATAGATATCCATTCAACATTAAAATTTATCTTAATTTTAATTTTCTAAAAATCTATATAATATATATGATGTTAATTTATATATACAAAGATATTTTCAAATCATGTTGTTAATTTGTCTTACTCTTATTCTTAAACTTTATTTTTGATGATAAATTAATGACTATAATAATTAACACAATTATGATCTACATTTTTTTTTTTGGGTTGGGAAGTAGATTTGTTTCTTACTTTGAAATTTTTTGGATTATATATTCGATAATTTTACAATTATATTGGTGAGTTCAACTTCAATTATAGTTTTTGGAGATGTCCCTGGGGGAGAGGAATGGTTTTCCTTCAAAGACATCATCTATCGATTTGTCAATTTCTAGTTAATTTTTTTTTAATCTATATGCATGGATCTTGGAGAAGTGACAACTTTTCATATAAGGTGGATTGGAAATATACTTTAATGCAAAAAAAAAAAAAAACATTATGATTTTTAATAGCATTGAGGACAAATCAAAAATTTAAAATAGGATGTGGAACCTTAATCGTCATCCTCTTGTGATGAAACCGTGGTTCCCAAACAACAACCCCCTCCCATGAACCGTTTAACATCTATTTGGGTTTGCATCCCCAATCTCTCATTGTAGTTTTGGTTAAACCTATGTTTTAAGGATGTAGGTAACTCCAAAGGCAAGTTTCAAAAAGTTGACCTAACTTCGACCTTGTTCTCACACAACCTTTGTTAGAATTTTAGTCAATTTAAAAAATTCCAAGGAGCTTTTTGAAAAACTTGAGCTGAAAGTAGAAGACTGCTCTTGAATCCAACCCCTTGTCTATTAGGAAATTTTGTTCTATTGTTGTATTTGCTTTATGATTGGTCATTGAACCAATGATTGCATTAGCTCCAAAAAAGGAGCCCACTTGGTGGAAAGATTCACTTACCAATCATCTCACTATGGATAATGATAAAACTAAGGATGATGACTCAAATTCATAAACGAATGAAGCCTCAATTTAAGTGATGCAATTGAGGAACCTATTAAGGCATCCCCGATTTCCCCTTCCAGGATTTCATGCTCACCATATAAAGAGGGGCATTCTAAGGAGAGTGGAAAGGATTCAATTCAAATCAAAATTTTCATACCTTTATCTCATGTATCAGATCTAGAAAACAAGAAGGTTTGGTCTCTACTGCATAGGAAGAAGGAAGACATAACAAGGGTATCCCTCTCAAAGATTCATCAAAGGTAGATTGAAATTTAGAGTTTTAAAATAATTTTAGTGTGCAATTCGTTGAAAGTAGGATGTTTTTTGGCTATGTATCTATTGGTTTTTGATAGATTTTGCTATATGTTTGTTTTTAATGGTAATTGTATAGACAACTAGTTCCTAGTATGTTTGAATTTGTGTCCTAAGGGTCATGGATAGAGGAATTATTTTTTAGCCTTAAATATTTGGTCTTTAGCTCCATTGTACAAGGCTCTAGAGCCTTTCAAAACCCATTTTTTACCCTATCTAAAAAAAATTGACATACAATTTAAAAATTTTAAATTATATAAAATGAGACACAACATCGATGAATTTTTCGTTGAATATGTGCCTAAATTCAAAATAATGATTATTAAAATTCCTATGTATAATCTATTTCTATTTTTAAAATTTTAAAACAAACTCAATTTTAAAAGTACAAAAAAGTTTAATTTATTTTAATTTAAAAAAAAATCCAAAAATATATTTATTGTTTAAATTAGGTTAAACCCATCTTTAATCGCTGGTGTGGGATCCAACCTCAGGTATAATGGGAGGTCCAGGGCTCTCCCTTGTTATCAAAAGATAAAATAGAAACAACTCGTCAGGAAAGCAAATACAGATCCCAAAAGAGACATAATAGTGGTAGAACCAAAAAAGACAACATGATCCCAAGAGGAACCCAACATGAACGAAGCAACAATCCCATAAGCAACTAGTGTGAGAGCCAACCTAGACAAAAAGAGAAAAGACCTGGTACTCAAAAATAGAAACTAAAGCATCTAATTTTGATTGGATTGGGACGCTGCAAAAACCCACTTTTGAACTGGTGTGGAATCCACCTCAGACACATTAGGAGGCCCGAGTCTCCCCCTATCTTACAAAAGAGAAAGAAAGGTGAAGCACGCCAGGTAACAAAAAAAACCCAACTACAAAAAGCAACAAACATGAAAAGATCGACAACTACGTTTCACTAGTGTAGGAACCAATGAACCCAGTTTAATTTTGACAGAAACCAAACCCAGAAAACACCTACATTAAAAAAAAAGAACTTTGGATTTCCTAAAGAACCCAAACCAAAAACAATAGAGATTGGATTTGCAAGGAAACCCATTCATAGTTAATGAGGATTCCAACCAAACTCTGCGAGCTTCTTTTTATAAAATAATGGATTCTCCTTCTTGTCCCTAGAAATAGGAAAACCCTTTCCTTCAAACTTTAAAACCTTGTTTCTATCTAGGTAGAGTGATCTTCTACTTTACCACCATCCTTTTTAGTTAGTCCTCCTTTCTTTTTGTTTCTAACCATTGTCCAACCTCCTTTACTGGGGCATGCTGAGAGAGGGATAACAATATCAAAACCAATGGAGTCAGGGTTGAAATCACTAGGAGCCTTTTGGGGCGTCTGAACTTTCATCTCTTTCTCACTCTCCATTCTCAAATTAAAATGTTTAGGGGGACCTTGACCAGCAGAATCTATTTTTGGGAGTACTTTATCAGCGATGACAGTCTCCAGCGATTCATCCTTATCCACTGCGAGATGGCAAGTAAGAGTGTCCTTCCACCAATATGTCTTCTTCTTCGCTTTACTTTTAACATTACAACAATTCTTTGAGAGATGGACCATCTCAAGACAGATTCGAAAATAGAACGAGACACCTTCAACGTCACTAGACTGAAACTAGGAATGATCCTCAATTTTAAGCTTGATTTTATCAGGGAAAGCTTTGGAGGTGTCAAGTAAAACGAGGATTCTTGCATACATCGTGTGTGATAAAATAATAATTTTATATTCAACAAGCTGGAACTCTCCAATGAGATTCCCATTGGCTTTCAAACATGGGGTGGACCATAACTAAAGGGGAAGATGGTGGAGACAGACCCAGACAGGTCACACATTGAAGGGTGTAGAGAGTGGGTCAAACAAAGGGAACCGGGGCTTTATCGCCAAAGGCGTGAAGATCAAATCTCCACAACTCTTGTAGGATTCATGCCTTATCTTCAAAGCAGTCAAAAGCAATAATAAAGAAGCTTTTTGCACATGGATAGATTTCAAGATTACCTTTCTTATGGGGAAGCCAGTTCAGACAAATCCAAGCATGGAGGGCAGGTAGCTTAGGATAAAAGTTCACAAATTTTCAGATAATGCCTCTTTCAGAGAACCATTCATCATTTTCCTTTACAGCTTCCTTCTCTTAATCACTAAAAACTAACATAGGGTGTGGGGTTTCAGGCGATGCAGAGTCCAAGGGCCTGGATCCTTGCGAATGAACCTCCTTACCCTTGTTATGGACGGATAGGTTGAATCCCTGTTCCTCTCGTGTCTCCAGCAAACCGTAATAAAAGTCTTTATTTTTGTAGGAGAGGCCTCAAATTCGTTAAAAACAACATTCTCAGCTAGCAGTGGCTCATGTCCCTTCTTTTCAGGTCTGGTGGGTGGTCTAATGATCTTGGATTGTACAAGAATTCTGGTCCGGTGCACAGCATCCTGGTCGTCTTCTTCCTTTCACAGCTGCCATAGAAGAACCATTTGCATTATTTAAATAAGTAGCTTGAATAGAAGAGCAAGTATGGCAAGCAGAGCTAAATCTGGGACCAGATTTGAGCACAAGATTCGATTCGGCAGAAGGAGACTTGAAATCCCTTTACGCGGGATAGAGCCGTTGGAAGGCATCATTTATTTTAAAAGTAAAATTTTAAAAATAAAAATACAATCATTGTTATAGAACAACCTTTGAAGAATATTATCTTATTTAAACATTATTTAAATTTTTTTTGGGTTCAATACAATTTGAAGAAATTAATCTATAATAATATTATTAATTTATTATAATATTCTTTATAAAATATATAAACATTGCATGGTTCCACATCTTCCACGTCTTTTCTTGCTTAGTAGAATTTGGAACCTAGGCTCCGCATCCCCTACTCAGTTAGACTTGGGCAAATTTGTGTACTCGCTCCACAGTGCCCCACCCTCATTAGCAATCCCACACTATCCAAGGATGGAGATTTGGTAACAAATGACTCACCTCTGCCACTTGCATGCTCGCTAGACCCTGCACCCCTCTCAAATGCCCCCTCTTCCTCTCCACCTACTCCCCATCCCTTACTAGATCATAAAAATGGGTCCCGACCTAGTGAGAATAATGGCTTTGGTTCCATCCCTAAGGGTGATTCTCAACACAACACTACCAAACTGCTACAAATCTGCACCTTCGAAACCTATTTAGACTGGATCTCCCAAGGATGTCATGGCGATGGACATTGACGTTGGGCTTACTAGATGCAAGTCAAACTCTTTTGCTGATGTCGACTCTCATGGGACTAATTCGTTAGTGGATCCAAAACCCTTCACCCCTTCATCTTCAGATATAGTGACGATTTTTTATGAGGAAATTAGGGAAGTGCTCAAATCAAAGGAATACTTTTCAGTAAAGGGTTTCATCTATAGATTTGTCGACCACTAGCCAAAACTCTAGGATCTCCACGCTTGGATCTCAAAGCATTAGCAAACTCTCTTCTCATGTTGTCTTGAGATCTACCCTTCTGCCAATTTTTTTAAATTACTTTCTGCAATCTTAAGGATAAGGCCAAGATTCTAAACAATTGATGGACTTTGAATCACCATCCCTTTGTTATCAAAAATTGGTCCCCTAACATTAATCCCCTCAGAAAATATCTATTAGAAATCAATGGAGAGCCAAACACTGATTAAATCATGCACAGGGAAATTTATTTCAACACAGTAATATATTTCACGCTATTAATTAAACATCTGGGACATAGTACATATTTATAGGAATAACATCCTATAACCTCTCCCCAATATTCTCCCCCGAAATCTCTCACACAAATCTTATAACTAAGCATAAGATATATTGTTATAACAAATAACAATATATCTCAATATATATTCTAACGTAATATTGTTATATATAACAATACTCTGATTTACTAATTACTAACCTGTTCCTATTTACTATTTACCTCACAATAAATATCCCTTGTAAACATTATCCTTAACATTCACCCCTCTAATGTTGACATGGTACAACATAACTCCTACTACAACGTGTTGCACGGGCTTGCCTCATAATCTGGATCAAAAAAGGACATGTAAACTTCCAACTGGTTGACTGTCTCGCTGAACATGACCACAACTATGTGAAGGAATGCATCCCGCATTTACTCTATGAAAAGAATGCACTCAACATTCCACTAGCAGATCATCTTTATAAAGAAGGAAGGCAATCAAAGGACCGCTACAACAGTAAAAATTTATCTACTTTTTTACATATGTGTCTTTCTCGATCGACCACCAACCCTTTCCAAATCTATTAGTGTTACAATAAACTTAAAGACACACTCTACAATGTTTTCTACTAGGAGTTAAAACATCAAGGTTTTGCTTACATCTTCTGCACACCAAACTGGAATTGAAAGAAAACACTCACTGAATGTCACATTTGACCTTGTAAAAAAACAACTTCTTACTTGTAGCCATTGTGTATGATCATGCCACTTAATCTCACACATCAAAGAAGATTGCCACTGCCACTGGTAGTGTTCCTTGACTTTCGCTGGTTTTGTCATGAATGAAAAATAAAACATTGCTCTATGTTCCCCTCCTATAATGTGAACATTTCTAAAAAACAAACAAACCACACTGAAAAACTGAAATCCACATCATGCTAAAATGAAATACACACCACACACGTCACCAAAACATTGATGCGGCCTCATTGTTGGTGACCGACAAGAGGTCGTTGAAAGACCTCCTTCCTTCGTGTAGCCTCTAGCCTCCAGTAACTTCACTGCTTACTCAGGGAATGTGTCGATTATGCTCCGATGGGTAATGAATTTTCCAAAGGAAATCACCCCCGCCCCGCACCCGCCGCCCCTCCCCCCTGTCCCACCCCCGCCCGCCCCACAATGTGGATGTCATGTACAAACAAAAATACATCCGTGATTCTAAACCTAAACAACATTGACTTAACTCTATTAACTATTGACATTTGACTTTTAACAACCGACTCACATAAAAAACTTTTATAAATGGCAACACACTTAACACTTTTAAAAATTGACTCTTTTAAACAAACACTTTAAAAAATAACTCAAAATTGACATTAATTTAATTCACCTAAATAAAAGTATTGACAAAAACATACGAAATTTGAATATAATCAATAACAATATTAAAAATAATATTGAATTACTTTTTAACATATATCAACAAAATATATTACCTTTAACATTTTGACAACTATGACCCAAAATAAACCTATATGTTAAATTTAACATCTAACAAAAAAAAAAAAACTATGTTCACCTATCAACGGAACAATAAGGATTTTAGATAACATCATCTATGACATGAATTAAGATACAAGAGACTAATAAAAACAAAGCTACGACACTTGAATAATGTATGTTCAGTAATTATGACAGCTCGGAATGACAGTGCATGAGCCACGTGGCAACGGATTTAAGATGCAAAGTAAATTGACACTTCCACTCATCTGACCAGGAGAGAAGGCTCGAATGTACAATGCATGCGTAGTTGAAGTTCTCCGAACAACTATAACGCATAGGAATGCCCAAATTGGATAGCGTACAGATCTTCTATTTTTGTTTGACGTCGCATGGAGAGAGACAGTCATACAAACCGGACTTTTTGCTCATAGTCAGAGAGATGTTCGCTACATGTAGAACGCTTCAGAGGAGCCAAGATTGGTTGACAAGTCAGAACTCGGGATGGATGGCAAAAGATGGAATGACAGATGCTTTCGAACCAGATATCACAGCACAAACAGATCTTAAATGACTTTTAAATCTCTACCATCTGTATTTCTCTGTTGCGTCCTCCCAAAACTACTTCTCCTTCGCTGGTCTTGAATGAAGATAGAAGCTGATGCCAAATGGACTTAGAAACAAGCAGTGCACAGAATTTTAATTAAAAACTGCCTCTTCATTGTTGTAGATGCCACATGCAATTCGAGATCAATCCGAGAAGGAAAAAACTTGTTATGTAGGTGATACTTGCTCTGGTCATCCACGTACATCAGTTACGGTTCAAACAACTACGCACACAACACATGAATTTGCAAGCTTACTCCAAGATTTGTCGGGAGCCTCTCTGCATAAATCTCTGACGATATGCAAATTTGTATTACACAAGTAAATCGAATCGAGCATCTCTAACTCATCTTAGACTAACAATGCCTTCATTTTCAAAGATTTGAAGCATGGAACTATAAAGTCACACGATGCACAATTTTGACATCTAAATACAAAAAACTTCACAGGGCACCACTGTTAGAAATTGGCGGAGAGCCAAACACTCATTAAATCATGCACCGGGAAATTTATTTCAATATAATAATATATTTTACATTATTAATTAATTATCTCGAACATAGTACATATTTATAAGAATAACAACCTATAACCTCTTTTTAATGTTCTCTTTCGAAATCTCTCACACAAATTCTATAACTAAGCACATGATATATTGTTATAACAAATAATAATATATCTCAATATATATTTTAATGTAATATCTATAACTAAGCACATGATATATTGTTATAACAAATAATAATATATCTCAATATATATTCTAATGTAATATTGTTATATATAACAATACTCTGATTTACTAATTACTAACCTGTTATTATTTATCTCACAGTAAATATCCCATGTAAACATTAATCGTAACTATCTCTACATGTAAAACCCAATCAGGTTCGTTCAACCCAAGTCCCTCTGTTTTTCTAGACTAAATCCGACCATATGTTTGAACTTTGTGTGAATTTATGCAAATGCACCCAAACATTGTCCGCTTCTCTCTCACTACTTTTGCTAGGATTTTGGTGAACATAGATACCTCAAAAAATCTTTCTGATAAACTCATTTTGCAAGTTGGTGACCACTCTTGGTCCTAACCTTTGGACTATGAAGGGTTGCCATTTCATTGTCATAGCTTTTCTGCATTAGACTCTTGACAAAAAATTGCATCCTCCTTAGAAAAAAGTAAGAGTCTACCTGGTGGAAAGACTTCATTCTCAAAAACCTTATGGGTTTGGCCGTGGACGAAGAATGGACTTCTTCTGAAGGTGAAGACTTCGACTTTTTTTCGGAAGACACTGCCACCCTTGTTGTAAACAAGACCTTGAAAAGTCACTTTGGAGATTAATTGCTGAAATATTTGATCTCTCCAAGGAATACCGAGCCCAGCCTATCTCTTCCACCACTACAACGCTCTTAGGTGGAGATGTCTAATCTTGCTTTACCCAGGGATGAATTTTTCAAAGAAACAACAGTGTAAGACAAATCTCAGTGCCACTTTTCAATTGTGATCTCCTCTCCAGCCCAAGCGGCTGAAAACAAGAAAGGGTGGACTGAAGTTCATAAAGAGAAAAAATGCAGAAAACTTATATCTCAACCATCTTGTATGTCTCTTCGCTCAAGGGGACCTTGTGCGAAAACGCAAAAGGTTAGTGGTAATGGGGTTAAGCCCCTTGAGCTGTTTGACAAAAGTTTCAAAGAAATTTCTTGAAATTTTTTTTATTTCTTATTTTATCTATTAACGATAATGTTAACCACTAACTTTTTTGCCGCTAATAGAAACACCCCATTAAAACTTTATTATTTTATTTTTCGCTCCATTATACAAAACTACATGACCTTTTCAAACTTATCTATTCATCTATCAAATAAAAACATTGTCAATTTATTTTTAGAAAGACATATACATATTTAAAAATATTTACCAAATAAATATAATTTAAATAAAATTTATGATTAGAAAAAATTCTAAGTATCTACAAAAATGAACCATCAAATTGAAATATAATATTCAATTCCTTATTTTAAAAAAAAACTAACAGAATTCAAGTAGAAAGTGAAATGTTTACTACAAACGAAATAAACAAATAAATTGTTTTTGCCCAATCATCACATTCGAAACTATAACAAAGAACAAGGAAAACGTTGCAAATATGCTTTTGGATAACAACATAAATGATAATAGTTAGATTCAATATATAGACTCGTCGATTTTGGAAGAATCAATGTCAAAACATTCATTTTCCACTTCAAATTGAATATGAAAATTTAAAATATAATAATTATATTATGTTTTGATTAATTAAAATAAAATAAAATAATAATTAAAAAATCAAATTTGATAATAATTTTTTTTTATAAAATAAATATAAAAATGATAATATCAATTAAATCATGTTATATAATATTAAAAATAAAAATATATATATTTTTAAAATTCATTTTATATTTAATACAATTTTTAATAAATAAAAATATTATATTATAAAGTTAAAAAATCTTAAACACAAACCCTACTCATCACCTATCACCCAAATAAATAAATAAATAAATAGCCCGTAAAATTCAGCCCTTGGATGCGTATCCAATAGCCGACAAAGCTATATGTTATATCAAAACCCGTGTTCATCATTTATCAATAAATCTTAAATTAACAGACCTACTGTCAGCGGCTATTGTAACTATTTACTGCGTGCAAGCCTAAGATGATCCCTGAGAGATCTAGGCTGGTCTGGTAGCTTCCTAATCTTATAAAAAGCTGGTTGTTGCATATGTTCAATTCCTTCCTTCCTCAAGTCGTGCGATATATCTGTAGTTCTATTGGAGTCTTGATGGCTACATTTCCCTGAAAGATTGCCATGCTTACATTCCTCGTCTTTTATCCATTCTTTACCAGCATGTTGATCTCCTTCAACCAATATCTTTGTTTTTTCTGCTTTTACACAGACAGCCCTTAGTTTTACAAGGCAAAGGGAAAAATATATGCGATGAAACTCAAGAGCAGAGCTAAATACCTGCACTGTGTTCATTAAAGCTGTTGAGGGCCATCCTCAGATGATGTCCAAGAGATCTGTGCATGTTTCCTTTCCTCCTGTTCCGATAATTAGGAGGGTGCTCCATTTTCTCCATTTCTTTTTTTGCAATTGCACATGTATTAATGTTTTCCAATATATTAGTTGAGGTAGGGGGATCATTCCTCTGCCCTTCACCTGAAGCCTCCTGCTGCTTATGTTGTTCTTCTACTTGATCTGCCGCCTCCTTTTCATCTGTTTTTACACAAAACACATTTATTTTTACAATTAGTAGATGCGTCTATAAATATTATTTTCAAATGGTATATAAAAAAAATGGTAGGCTGTACAAACAATAGCTAAAATACCCTTACCCATGTGCCTGCTAAATTTTTAGGCTAGAAGATTAGATACAGAGTGGAATCCCAAAACATGAATTTGTAAAAATGGGGCATTAGATCTCAATTAACATCTAACGAACGTTTATATGTGAAACACAAATGAAGAGAAGCCCTCTGGAACAAGGTTCAAGCTTTCCTCATGATTCAAACATTTGTATTGTTTTTCCCAAAGGCTATGGTGAAAGACTCTATCATGTATAAAAGATCTACAATCCTTGTCCTCGATGGTATTAAAGGGAAGTTCCCTCACACTAGCAGCCATTGTTTGATCAGTATACACATTTAGATTATATTTTTTCATTTGATCAAATTCAACAATATAGATATTGGTAATGTCTGAAGCACTAGCATCTGTCTTTTGCTCTGTTTTGAGTGAGTTTCAAGAGGTTTAACTTCGAATAATTTTACTGTTTCCAACAGGGGAAAGGTCTTAATAGTTGTGCATGTTTCAATTGTCAAATAGGGCTTTGATTAATATGTGTTTCATTGATGGAACATATTGGTGTGTAGAAATATTAAAGTGCACTAGACGCCGAATATATAGTATGTAATATTTGTTCAACATTTATTATATAAAATTAAAAGTAATCAATCACGTCTTAACAAGTAAGACTCAATTATTGATATTCTAATGCACAACTATTGGTACTCCAAAGATTAAGTTTTGGTCATAGGTTTAAAAAATGTATTTTATGATCTCTCGTGATAAAATCGATTATATCGTAAAATATATAATGTCTTAGATCTTGAAACTTTAGTTATAAATAATTAAGACTACATATTAAAACGGATAAAATTGTCAAAATCTAATGTGATGTTATTGCACCTTAATTTGCTGTCCAAAGTTAAGGTGCACAACTACTGGGACCTTGACTGTTTTCATTGATTTCTTTTACTTCTGTATAATTCTTTCTTTACTTTAAATTATTAAATGCTTAAAAAACGATTTCATACTTCATTAAGAGTAGGCTTTACAATTCTTTCTTAATATGTGCTTTGTCCTCAAAATCCTCTGTATTCAGTTGGGTAGGATTTACGTGAAACTTATACACTGCCTGCTCCTGATCTCCTGATCTGTATTTCCGATCTTCCTAACATTAATATTAAACACCCTTATTTAGCCGAACAAAAAACATCTAACGAACCCATCAAGCTTAGATATTTTAAACAGCCCTAAATGAAGAAAAAAGATGAAAATATATATCTATAAAATAGTAAATCATAAATCAAATAATAATTTAAAAAGATTAGATTATTTTTTCTCTTAGGAAACCACTTAGCAGACGGGGACGCGTGAATATAATGAACTGTTTTGTCATTTGTAAGAAAATTTTAAATCATACATTCTATCCTCCGAAAAAAAACCTTGTGGTAGTAGGTCTGACTAATTCTTGTAGCTACTTACTGCGTGCAAGCCTAGGATGATCCTGTCGGTGAGATCTGGGATTGTTTCCTTTAATCCGGATCTGGTAACTCATCCTTTCATATTCCATCCAATTCGTTGTCTCGATGTGATAATTCTTCTGGTGTTCACCTGAAGCGTTCTGCTTATTATTTCCTTCGGTGTGTAATGCTGCCTTCATTTCTTCTGTTTTAAGATAAGCACATTGATGTTTATTTGTTTTCTGGCAGATGGGTGCATATATATTCTGAAAAATGGAGGATTAACAAACCTGTATTGTTTTTTTCATTAAGGTTAAAGGGCAGTTTTATTTTTTGAGCTAGGGACCAGATATCCTAGAAGAGAAACAAAAACCGAGGCTACACAACACTAGGTGGCAAAACGAAGACTGAAAAAACAGCCCCAAAAAAATCTAAAAAAACAGCACTAAAATGGCCATAAGCCAAGATATACAACAATAACTGCTACCAAAAGATAAAAGAAGCTAATTAGACGTCGCCCAAGAGATTTTCTTTGTGGAATCTATGAGACACAGTAATGGGATTCAGACTCGACTTACCTTTGCCTTTCTTTCTATTATTGACAATTGTCCATTCTCCTCCATCGACTGGATTTGGCAGTATAGGGACGGAGATTTCCAGAGATTTTTCTTGCTGAAGTGCTTGCTCTGGTACAAACACGCCTTGTCTTTCTACAAGAATCCGGGCTGCTATATCTGGACTTATTTCTTCACTTTTTGTTACCTCACCAATACAAACCGCTATTTTGTATATACGATATCAGAGCCCTTTTCAAAGTGAGAGATCTCATGTACTTATTACATTTAAAGAGCACTAGCAAAGCCGAAAGGCATAAAAGAGGATGATATACCTTTGTTCTGATCCATAACATGACTGTCCTGGCTGAAACAAGAAATAAGAATGTCATTTTATACTTATTGAGCGTTGTTTTTAATAATATGTCCCATTTATACCCTATAAAATGATATCTGCTGATTTTAAAAAATGACAATGACAATGACATGTCATCGCCCAGCTGATTAAGATCTGTGGGGCATGAACCGTAGTCTAACCTGGGAGTGACACAGTCCCTCAAACTCTTTGAGGCAGCCGACACTTTCTCTACAATAGGAGGATTTTTCAACTGATTGTATTTTCCTCCGTTCATAGAAGTAGATGCCGACGCTGTTGTTGATTGGAGAGCAGATTCGTGGCTTGATTGGATAATAGAACAACGGTACCCATATAGTTCTTCCAGTGACAAATTATGAAGGTCTGGAGACCTACAAGGCTTTGCTTTCTTCTTCATGACCAAATTTTATACCCAGCTTTAGATCCTCTGGCCTACTTGGGAGATCTGAATAATTTTTTAACAATTTTAGATCTATTAGGATCCCTCAATCCTTGGTGGTAAGCTAATGAATATCAGCTATAGTTGGCGCAACAATGATAATGGCAAAATTACAAAATAAAACAATGAGAACAGAACATGACAACACAGTTATAGAGGAGAGGTAATGAGAATTGTTGAGGACAAAATATTTGTGAAACAAATCACAAGAAAACTAGTTAACCTCAAATAGTGGCGAAAATTCTGGGGACACACCATCGAAGAGAACCATATTTATGTGGAAATCACTAAATGTAAATTAGAGTTATATAACACGAGATATACACTTTCAAATTACTTTTAACTATGAACTAAAATATTATACTATATTTTAATTTATTTTATAATAATATAAAAATAATTATCATAAAATAATTAATTATTGAAAAACAATTTACAAGAAATGTAATTATCTCATATAACCAAAACAAAAAAATTACACTTAATTTATAATGGATTAAGAAAAATGTTTTGAAAATATTAACTTTAAAAATTTTATTAAAATATCAAAAATATAAAATTTTATAGATCAATTAAAATGTTAATAATTAATATTAAATATTTTACTAAATGTAATATGTATATTATTATATACTAATTTAATTAATTTATATTATTTAAATTTTCATAAAATAAATTATAAAAAAGTAATATCTTTCAAATAACTTCCATATTTTTAAGAATGTGTACTTTATAAATGAAGAAAAGGCAGCTTTTATCATTTTTATGTTTTGATTAATTTTATAAATATACAAATATGCCAGATTTTTATGTCATTCTTATTTAAAAAATAATTAATTACATACAATATAAATATTTTAATTTTTATTGAAATTTTAAATTTATATAATTATATAAAATATATATATTTTTTTTTACAATTACAATTATTAATATAAATAAAATATTATAAATATACTTTATTAATTTCTAATAAAATATCTCCTATTTCATAATACTCTTCATATCCGCTTTTTATTTTCCCTTAATTTCTTTCCAATTTAAACTCCTTTTATTTGAAGTATATGCTCTTGGATCTATATGGGTATTCATATATGTATATTATCATTTTTAATGACTCCTCCTGCATTAGAATTCATGCTAAGAAAAATTAATTACTTCCATTAATTGTACATTACTGAAAGGTCTTTCTATTTCTAATATTAAAATAGCTTAGATATTCTAGTTTATAATATATTAGTTATACATTACTTAGTCCCATTAATTATACATTACCGAGAGGTATTTCTGATATTAAAATAGCTTAGATATTTTATTTTATAATATATTCGTTATAAATTATTGAGAGGACTCTCTATTCCCAATATCAATGTAGCTTGGATACTCCATTTTATAATATAAGGCCTTGAAAATATTTTTTTTTATTGAAAATTAATATCATGTTGTACAATTAAAAAAAGGAGTAATAAACTATTTTATTAACAATATAATTTTTTTTTAATAAACATAAATTTTTTTAAAAATATTTTTAAATATAAATATTTCTAAATCATGCATTTTTAAATATATATCTAAATCATGCTTGTGAGATATTTTCTAAAACAGTTTTAGAATTCTAAATTTTTTAATTTTTTTGTTCGGTGTAATAATAATAATAATATTATTATTATTATTATTATTATTATTATTATTATTATTATTATTATTATTATTATTATTAAATTTATAACATTCAATCTATATTTTTAAAATCATATATACTACTTTTTATATTATATATATCATATTCATAAATATATTTAAATATTTACGAATATGGTAAATTTTGGTGAATCTATAAGTATTTATTTTATATATTTATAATTCTCATAAAATTATATTTTTATTTATATTGAGATTGATATAAATTTTAAGACTATTTTTTGTAGAGTTATATTTGTAATATTCAGAAAATTAATTTTATATAATAACATGAGTATGTTAATATTTAATTCTTTTAAATGGACATTAATGGTAATTATTTAATAATATGATAGATAAATTATAATTTTATTATGATAATTTTATTTACTTAAAAATAAAAGAATTTAACTATGTATTTACCATGTTAGAATATATGGTGGATGAATTATATTTATTGTTGTAGTAATTTTATTTACTTTAAAATAAAAAAATTAATTATATAATTTTATTTACTTCAAAATACAAAAATTTAAATAATTATTTATCATAATAAAATATATAGTGGATGATTTTTTTTATTTTTTTTTGGTTGTGGTAATTTTATTTATTATAAGATAAAAATATTTATTTATTTAGACTCATAATTATTTAATAATATGATAGAAAAATTATAATTTTATTGTAATAATTTTAATTGTTAAATAATTATAATTATAATTGAATTGTTATATATATATATATATATATATATATATATATATATATATATATTACAATTCAATTATTATTTTATATATATATATATATATATATATATATATATATAAATAATAGAATTGTTATATATAAAATAATAATAGAATTGTTATATATATAATAACAAATATATTACAATTCAATTATAATTATAATTATAATTATACATATATAAATAAAATAATAATAATAATTATAATTGAATTGTTATATATATATATAAATATATAATTGAATTGTAATATATATATATATATATATATATATATATATATATATATATATATATATATTACAATTCAATAATAATAATGATGTTATATATATATATATTAACAAATATATTACAATTCAATTTTATATATATATATATATATATATATATATATATATAATTTAATTATATATATATATATATATATATAATATAAATGAATTTATATATATATATATATATATATTATAACAATTCAATTATAATTATATATATATATATATATATATATTACAATTCATATATATATATATATATATACTATATTAATTATAGTACATTATTATATAATTTAATTATATTATATAAATATATATAAATATTATTTTTTATTAAAATAAATGTTATTCAATTTTTTAATTTTTAAATATATATTTAGAAAAAATTAAATTTATTATTTTCATATTTCATAAATTCATTAAAAAAAATGTTTATGAAATAAATCTATTATTATAAATTGAAATATTATTATTTTTAAAAATTTTAAATCTTAAACGGTTAATCATTATGATTTCATGCTTTCTTGTATCTGTTATATTCATTTATTACTCCACATAGGGACAAGATTCATGTTGAAGTATATTTCATAAAAAATCTTAAATGGTCGAATATATCCTTACGTGAAATTGTAATAACAATTCATCCTTATAGCTTTCTCCATTAAAGCCCTTACATGCAATTGTAATAGGGTTTCATCTTTATTGCTTTCTCCATTAAATCCAATGATAGTAGAGTTTGTTGAGGGATACCATATTCTAATATATATACTTTCCAATATATCACAAGACATTATGAGTTGAATTACACCATGCAATATAATGTTAGAGTTTAGAACATTTTATCATTTATTAATATTCATCCATCATCATCATCATCAATGTCAACTTTTTTCAATAAGGTTATTTTATTATTATAGATAATTAAAGATTTAAGAGTTTAAGGGTCTCTCATTTATTATAAGAATTGATTTATATGATCATTCATTTACTTTGGATGAAAATATACAAGAGAATGAAAATATCAAAACCTAGATAAGTTAGTACAGAACTACTAAGGGGAGAACAAACTACCACAAGAAATACAAAAATTATCCCAAGATAATACAAAACCAAGCCAATAAGGCTATTAACCAAAACACCATTACATAAGCAAACACAAAAAATAAATTAAAAAAGTTAGGGGGCAAGCCCATAATTCAACCCTAGAATCTGAGTGATGCAAAAAAAATAAGCCAACCTTCCAAAGGCCATAATTTTTGATCCATAGCTTTGTTTGAGCTCTTCCACGTGCCAAAATGACCATCTTAAAAAGTTCATTACTGATCTTCCACATAATTATGTTTTTAATTTTTTTTTGAGGCCATACATGATCATCTAAGGGTCCAAAATTAGAGTTTAATAATTTTTATAGGATTTTGTATTTTTAGAAATTGTGTATTTTTAAGACCAGATGTCAACTTCAATTGAATTTTGTCCCATAGGTTAATTTTAGTGTTTAGAATATTATAGGAGTTTTTTAGATCTGTACGCACTTTCATGCGAAACACTAAAAATAGTAATTACTAAAAATATAAGTTTTTTTTAGATTTTAACTTTTTAAAATTTTTGCATGTCAACTCTAATTCTGAGTTGAGGCTTATTTAAGCATGGTTTAAGTTTTTAATTATTTCAAGTCATTCAATACGAATCAATTCTAGTTATTATTCAGAATCTTTGCCTATTGGTATTTTATTGTCTTGATAGTTTTTCAGTTTGATTACTAAGTCAATGACTGCCTAGCATCCATGAATTCCACATCACCTACTTCTTGCATAAACTAAACATCAGGATCATCCACCTCAAAATCCACATAAACACCACCCAAACTCAATGTCCTTAGAACGAAGTCAAAGCATCTACACATAGACACATAAGTAACCCACTTGGGAAGGGCATCACCTTTATAATCAATATTAAATGACCTTATATGGGGTGGAATTAACTGTCCACACCCATAAATCCTATTCAACAACCAAACCACAACAAAAATCGTAGGCAAGCACCATAGACCCAAAACAATGAAGAGAGAGGGGAAAGGAGCCCATAGAGAAGTCACATCTAGACAATCCATCTGCCTTCCAACCAACATAGGAGAAATAAGGAGACCCTGTAAATTATACAAAAGGATAAAGCCAAGAAAATATGCCTCTCACCGTCACAAAAGACTGAAAGAGGAATTAACCCAAAATTTTCCACCCCTCAGAGATGCAGGGAGGTTGAGTTCTTGGATGGTAAATCATCAATGGCCTCAATGTAACCAACCCTATAACAGGGCTTAATCAGTCATTCCACCAACCCCTTATCCAAAGCCTTGTCATCCATAGATAAGAGGAATTTGGTAATGAAGAGGGAGGTAATGTCTTAGTTTACCTTGAGAAGGAAGGGGGTCTTGAGGAACACCATTTTGATAATTTATTTGACTTCATCCAAAACTTAGCTGACCTAAATAAAGAAGACTTTTTTTTATTTTGGTCTCTCTCACACTTCCCTGGAACACCCTATCCATTTTCTCTACACCTACCCTGATTAAAGGCTCACTAATGGCCGGTTACATGATGCATTCCATTTGTGAACCAGACTCAACTCCTTTGAACAATATCAACAACGAAATGTGAAATGAAAATTAACTTTCAACTAGATTATAACTCAATAAAACACACTCCACCCCATACCATCAATGTTTGTGGCAAACCAAACATCAATGAAAATCATGTTGAAAAATGATTACACCATAACCATTGCCAAAATACAAATCATGATATAAAAAGAGCTTCGAAGATTATGTGATAGACTGGGGGTCCTCCAACCATGCTTCCCATGAATTGTCAATGATTAACTCCTTAACCTATGAGATGACTTGGTTGGACAAGAAATCCACAAAATACTTATCCACTCTATAAAATTATGAAACCTCCTAAGTAGAAAAAAAATTCAAAATATGCTATGTATGACCAAGGATATTCTTAATGTGTCATGCACATGCCCTCATATTCTATAAGCCCTAGATCATAACTATGGAATCACCTTCAAAGATCACATTCTCAATGCCATATTGGTCAACCAAATCCACCCCCAAGGCAAAGACTTGAGCCTCAAATTTAATATTAGTCTCATCAGCCAATTTGAGTAAAGTGGCTTGAATTAAGGACCCTACATAGTTTTTGATGACATATCCTATTTCAGAGACACCACAATTACCTTGTAGAGCCCCATCAAAATTAAGATTGAAGAAATATAGGGAAGAGAAATCCAAACCTAATTAGCCTTCCTCTAACCCATTAATAAAGAAAGCAAGTTTAATTTTAATGTTGATAAATATTATAACATTATCAATTAATTTTAAAATATTAATTTTTAAATTATTTATTAAATTTAATATGTATAAAAAAATTATATAAAAATAATTAAAAAACCAAACTATTTTTATTTTAATAATTACTTTTAAAAACAAATAAATACTTTATAAAAATATTCTATTCTTGAAAATTTATCAATGTAAATTCATCTTGCATTCAAAATATGGAAGCCATATAGCTAATTCAAAAGTGATTATTATGGGATTTGAAAACAAAAATAAAAAAGATCTTTGTTAAATTAAATTGACCAAGATATTGTATAAAAGAAAAGAAAATAAATATATGTTTAATAATTGGAACTATAATATTCTAAAATAGTATTCCAATAGATTAAGTGGTAACATTTGTAATTGGTGAATATAGTAATATTATGAAAAATGATAAAGGAAATGATCCTAAAATTGATATAAATGAAAAGTTATTAAATAAATTACATTTAAATAAATAAAATTATTTTTATTCAAACAACGTTAGAAAAATGTAAATTTGAACTCAAATTTATTAAAAGTGTGGATTATATATTGATAAGTGATTAGAAAAGAGTAAATAAAAGATAATAAGTTTTATTATTTTAACTGTTCATTTAATTAAAAAAGGATTCAAATACATTAACAATTATTGAAATTATGAAAAAAATATGTTATAATTAAAAAATATATTTATAATATTTTAATGTTAATAATGGATATTTAAGAGTTAAATTATTTTAATATTAATAAAGATTCAATAAAACTTATTTATAATTAATTTAAAAATTTACATTAAAACATTTTGAATAAATAAAAAATATTATAAATATAATTTATTCTATGTTTATAATACCTCATCTAAATAAAAAGCAACTAAAATTTCTATCTTATATGTTAATTTTTTATGACTAAGTACTTAACTCACACAAAATAGTTTGAAAACTAATGTGGGCTTTCCAAAATAATTCATATTGATGATGAAGTTATATTAAACAGTTTAGAAAGTTTATCTACTATAATTTACATGAATAATATAATAGATCAACATTATTGAATAAGGTTATTATTAATATTAGTTAAATAAATTAAAAATATGCATTTATGTGCTTCATTCAATTGTAAAAAACTAAAAATAAAATTTAAATAAAAAATTTATATATAAAATTATTGATATAATTTTAAATAATCTTAAAAAAAAATATTTTAATTGTTGTGAGTTAGTTTTACAGTGAGGCGACTAGAAAGAAAGAGAGGTGAAGCAACACAAAGCTGAAGGAAATTGTGACTCGTTATTGGGGGCTATCATGAAAACTCATTCCCTGCAACCTATGCCAATAGATCATGCGCACCACACAATGGAAATATTTGTAGGTTGAGGTTTGAGAGAAATCGTTGTTAGTCTTATGGTGATGGCCAACCCATTTGCTTATTTGGGCGTAATGTTAACTCGTGTTCACACGCCGTCATTTGTAAAATCATCCATGGATATCCGTCAATGGCTTCATCCGATTCTGACCAATGATCGTAGATAAGGTTTTACGAAAAATAATAAATCCATATTATAATTACACTGCTGAGGTTTCAATGGTCGTAAAAGAGGATGGTGTTATTTACATGATTACTGTTGAGAAGATAGTGAAATGAACTCAGATTAGACCGGAGAACATTTTAATTGGCATGTTCTTGGGATCATGACCAAACGTACATTTTTCTTTTGAAGAATGGGCAATCAGAAAATGGAAGCCTATGGGCCAGGTAGGGATCTCTACTCTACTTCAAGTTTATTTTTCACTAATAAAATATATTATTCTATTACTCTACTAAGGGGTTTGTTGGTTATGGGGAAATTCGATCTGACATTGAAAAAATTGGATTTGGGGTTTACTTCAAATATAGAACTATTTTAATGAAATCCTTTAGCGTTTTAGGAAGAATAAGTTTTGAGAGGAATCACTAAAGCTATTAGGAAGATCTTATATTTGAAATGGTAACCAAAAATATGAGACTGATCTATGTTACATTTTGTGTGAGCAAACATATCAATAAGGAACTTCCATCAATAATAAATTTCTCTTCCATGGACACAACTGATTGAATATGAAGGGAATTCTATGGTTTTTGTTGATTCTAGGAAGATGGGCCATGAAACTAGTGCATATATACCAAAAATAAAATAAAATCAGGTTTGGAAAAATAAATAAGATTTAAAATCCAAGGATGTAGCAGAAAAAAGAAACCAAGAATAAAAATTAGAGGAAGAATCAACCAAAGAACATGAATATGATATAAAGGCCACAATATCAAATGCTAAATAATATTAGGTAGAAGAAATTTTTTGGGCATAGTTGAAGGTGGGCCTTGTAGTTCAAATGCTTTAAACTTAAGGCATCATGAGGAAAATTAAGGTACTTTGAAGGCTACAATGATGAAGGAGGATAAATAACCGAAATAACTTGAGGATGTAGAACATATAAACATATAAAACCATGATTACAATCATCATGAGGATGATGAATAAACTAGGTCTTCCTTATAAACAATCATCATTATTCACCTTGTGTGTGTGTGTGTGTGTGTGTGTCCATCCAAACTACATGTAATACATATAAGACCATGATTACAATCATCATGAAGATAATGAATAAGCTAGGTCTTCCTTATAAACAATCATCATTATTCACCACACACACACACACACACACACACACACACACACACACACACACACACACACACACAACCTGTAATGAGTGAGAGTAGTGTTTCCTTAATTAATAGTCATCTATATTATGTTTTGATAAGACTATGCTAGTTTGTCTACATGTCCTTAACCACAATTTCCCCTCACTTATGATGATGTTTCATAGGTGCACCATCTTCCCTTACACCTTTTTTTTTAAAAAAAAATTGGGCACACACAATTGTTTTATGCTAATTAGCATGATTTCCTATGTTTATCTTTATTTTTGGGATCACCAAAGTTCATTTCGAGGTTGCAATATTTTCTAAGGTGTAATTCTATGAGTCTTTAGGCACCATGGGATTTAGTTTTTCCTCTTTAGTTGATACATGCAATTTATCTTATTGTAGTCATATTTAGTAACCATAGTTGGGTTTTACAAACATGTATGGAAGATCAAATTAAAAAAATACAAAAGAGTCAAAATCAAGGAAAAGTTAAAAGTTAAATTATATCTTAAAATTCATATCATACCTAAAATACATGGTATTTTTGGCTCATTTCCTAATGTAGTTTAAGGTCAAACTCCATAGTTGGCCTCATGATAGAGCAGAGGTCTTTTACAATGAAATATGCCAAAATAGAGGGGTAGTAGGTCTAATTACATCATTATATATCTTTTTACATTCTAGTGCTACCTAATTTCTCATACAAGTACCTGATCTTCATAGTAGACTGATGACTCTATAAGGGGTTATGAAGAGCATCGAACACATTTTGGGAATGTAGTGTCATTTTATTATTCATACATGTCAGCCTTCATGAGATGGTATTTACACTTTAGTAGTTAGCATAAGATTATGTATGATATGTAGGGTTCTATAAGGCCCTTGTTGTTGAAATTTAGTATTATTTCCAAATTCATTTGAGTTTTTCATTTTCAATAAATACCATGTTTTTGCCTTAGTGATGCCATATTTTACCTTCCTCCATTTATGCCCTTGATAGGTACGTTTATTTATAAACATCTCAAATTTATTTATTTCACATTCTCTATCTCTTTCATACATGGTAGCATTATGGTAATTCTATATTTTCCATCTTTATAATTAATTTGCATCTTTGAGTAATTGTGAGATGCTTTCTTAGTGATTGCCTTATCTTCCTAAGATTCATTTTTGTTATGTTTAGGTCCTTGAGTTTTCTATTAATTTTTTGTTGGCCACCCATATCCTTGATTCCTTTTCATTATTTCATTTTTCACCTTATAATCTAACAAAGCAAAGACTAAATCCAAAATTCTATCAATCTGCACAAAAAAACATAAAATTACACTTCCCGATAATATTGGAGGACACAATTTACTATAAATGAAATAATTTACATATAAAATTGACACCCTACCAAGTATTATTAAAAAAAATGACCTAAATCATTTCAAAACTATTTTTAGATCATAATATGATTTTAGGGTCATCTTCAATGTTTTATCTATATCTTATTCCTACTCCTAACATTCCATTTTAGTGACAAGGTGGATATTTTCAGTCATCTTTCAATATTTTTCATTTCCATTACTCATTGAAATGTTTGTTCCTATTCTAAGTCTATTTTTGAAACCGATTAGGGTTTTCTACTATTATTTATTCTTGTATCCCCATAGATTTGTCTTATGTGTCCATCTTACAACTTCACATTACTATTATCCATCTAATCTTACTATTCAATTAAATAAACTAGTGAACTTGAACACTCTTAAAATGATGTAAACCATATAATTATATAGTTATTTATTTCATTAGGGTTCATATTTATGTTTTCTCACCACTCAGATCTAAATTTTAGATTTAATGTTTTTATGATTAATTTATGTAAATGATATTTTATGATTATATAGAATATTAGTCCTTTACACTTGGCAAACACAGACCTTAGTTATTCTTCTCAGTGCTCTACCTTTCCCACATCCACAAGTCTCACATCTGCTCTATCCTTGTGCTTCTTGGTCTATATCTCTTATTCTGACCGGCCTTATATTGATGACCCATGCCTTTTATCTTGCCTTGAATGCTTTAAATGTACATATCTTCCATCTCTACAAATTCAAAACCTGTACCTACTCTTCTACTCCCTAGATAGTAAGGTCTGAGATAGACAGTAGCATCAATGTTATTATCACGACCTAGTGTAAGTATCTAGTTCCCTAAATTAATCTATTTTACAAATGAAATGTATCCTAATTATTTCCTTAAGTGATTTAATGCAAGTTATTACTCCTAAGGGATTGATATAAATATACGATCAACCGTCATTCCTTCCCCACCTACAAATACTTATAAAAAATGCCAATGAGAATTTAAATAACAGTCAATTTATCTAAATCTTCCCTATTTATTTCTATTTACATAATGACCATATTGACTCCACATATACATGTCTAAAGTACTAAAGGAGTAGCCCAAGACCTTGATTTTCTATGTTATAAATTGGTTCATTGTTGTACTTGCTTTACACATATTTTATGATTTAAGTACAATCCAACATGTAGTGGAGAACTACATTAGTCTAAGGCCCTCTTCAAAGTATTAGATACAAAATAAATGTCCTTTGATAATGGGGTAATTGTGGTTAGATTGAAATTGTGTGACCACTAACCCATTATTAACCAAGGTCACATTAAAGATGGAAAGCTAGGGTTTTGACATTTCAAAAACAAAAACATTCCATGACCCAAATCTAAATGCACCAAACCAAAGGTGAAATAGAACCTAAAAGTATCTAGGTGGTCACATCTTTTTTCAATAGATATTTCATAAAGGACACTAGCATCGAACCCCTATAGTAGCATCGATGCAACCATCTTAGGATAATGTTACTATCCATATAGCAAAAAACATCAAAACCAAAATTTGAGGATTGTTCTAGAATCTACTTCTCACCTACTTTTACCCTGTTCCTTATAATCAAAGCAAGATAAGTAATTCAATTTTTTGCCATTTATACATCTAGCATATTTGTACTTTCTATATTTAGATTATCTCAGCATAATAAATTCACTATATGTGTATATCTAAGTTTAGCATATAATCGGCTTACTATAGATATGATTATCACCCTTGTACCATTTCATTTCTATAGATGCCTTTAATATAAATATAGATAACACTAATATAGATCCACCCTTTAGGGTTAAATATTTAGTGAAATTGGTCTTTGAACATCCTACCCTAGGTCACTTAGGGTTTTCTAATTTTTTGGTTGTTGTTCCATGATTATCATAAAATATGTGCAGCATAGATGCCTATATTTACTATTTTAGATTCTAATATGTCATAGTTTATATGGTTTGATATATTACTGGTCTTGTCAAATCTTATAATCAAATTTTTGCTAATAAGGAAAGTGTTTTTTAGTAAAACCAAATATTAATCTCTTTTCAAAATTTATTTTATAATGTTATAAAAACAATATTGAGATGCCAATGTGCATGATTTCAACCATTTTTAATACTTTTATCTTATTAAAATAATAGATACCATCCCACAGCCATCATTCACCCATGGATTATATTGGATTATGCAGCCCATGTTATTACTAATTGAAGAGGTAACATTGTTCAACCCATCCTACTACTTATTAATATACAATAGGTGTCACCAATTCCTAGACTTGTAATAAAATCTAAGGGATATGACATTGTTGACCACTTGAGCAATTCACATGCTAAGATTTTAATACTTTATCTCCTAAAGCAATCTAATCTTTGTAAGGATATCTTATATGAGGCATTACATGTAACACAAGTTCCAAGTGATATTGAGACTACTTATTTTGCAAATATTGTAAAAGTTCTTATAAATAATAACAAGATCATCACCTTTGATCCAATAGATTTACCATCCAAATATATTATTGTCCAAAATTTGCCTTTGTTCATACAAGTAACAATACAAGGTAATGGTATTAAAAGAGTGATCATTGATAACAGATCAGGTCTAAACATTTCTAGCATACAATTCTTATACACCATGGGTATCAATACTAGCCTTATACAAAGCACTATTATGCACATAAAAGGATTTGATAATTCACATATCCCTCTAGTTGGACAAATTACATTGGATGTGACTGTATGACCAAAAAAAATTTAACTGCTTTTCTGGTCATGTTTCAATTCTTACATTATAATTTACTTTTGGGTAGACCTTGGATACATTAATGGAATATATCCCATCTACACTTCATTGATGTGTAAAATTCATACATGAGGGGGGATTATTATCCATGTCTGTTGATGACAAACCTTTCAAATTTTATAAAATGATACATTATGAAGCTAAAAGCATCTCGAAATTGGTACCACCTAAATAATCCATACCTTTTGAACATATAGATATGTATGAAATAGGTGAGCCAAGTAAAATGGCTCCTTCTTATCGAAATAAAAATAAGGCACTAAAATATAAGGTGCACATAGATATGCATAAGGAGAAATAATAATTATCAAAAGAGTCAAAAAAACCACAAGAATCCCCAACATTTGAGCTTCCTCTATTAGTCAATACTGAGCAAAAATATGGCCATATTTTGGATTACTATGATAGTGATGATGGCACAATCGATGATATGACATATGAGAAAATGTGAAAATTAAAATTTGATCCACTTTATCACTTATCGCATAAATTATTTGAGCCTATGGGCCTTAACACATATAAAATAAACTCAAATGCATAAAATATAGAACTAAATCTAGACAAAGTCAAAACACAAATAATAGATGATCATGTAAATGCTTTTTATTCCATACTTCCCTCTTGGTTAAAATAATTGAGTCAACATTAAAAGGGCCAAATGTAAATACACCATGTGAATAATGTGGAGTCTTCTAAAAAGTCTTCACAACACACATTACAAATCAGACCCCAATAAGATACTGTAGTCATCATATTATCTATGTTACTTAAACATATAATGATTTCATTACCTTCTACTAGACACATATCAAGTGGTACACTTTCAATCATAGATAAAACACCATATTTTAATATTTATCAAATTTCATGCCCTAACACAAATTAATTGAATCATTGAGGAGATAAATTCATATATATAAGAATTAAGGGCACACACAAATTATGTATAAAACACATAAAAGGAAACACCGTCATAATTTGTCAGAGGAGAAATATTTCAAAAATAGCAAAGCACCAAGACCTAAACATTACTAAAAATATCGATGACATTCATTTCCTAAACCTCAAAAATCAATGTATATACTGTGGATACAACTTGTAATGTTACTACATTATAATAATTGGGACATTATATATATGAATTACAATATTTCCTAGTATTTTTAGAGTCTCTTAGATATATTATATTACCCATCACATGTGGTCCAAAGGTAGTGGACCTTGCCATTTGATGATCAATCTGCATTATCATGTTTGAGCTTACATATGTACTTACACATACCTATTATCCATGATTATATCCTACATAGTGTAATTGATATGATATACACATGACATATTTTTATTAACACATTAGATCCATAGGATACTATAACATGTTTATTTTCGTTACTTATGCTTTAATTTATGTACTTATTTGAGTGTCTCCTATTCCTTTTTTGAGTATTTGAATATGCTACTTTTCTTGCAGCCCCCATGCCTATGTATAGTTTGATTTAAATTTGAATACGTCATTTTTTCTTGTATGGACATTTGACTAAGTCATTTCCCTTGCGTTATGCATCATTTGAACATGCCCCTTTTTTGTGGTTTCCTTGGACCATTATTTTTTGATTTGCTTTTGAGTGATCTTGTGTGTGTGATTCTTTTCTTGTTGAGCTTGTATTGTTACTATCTAGACATTGCCATGATATTTATTTTATAAATTATGCCTACATGTGATCACATTTAGTTTATGTGCTTCAATACTATATCTACCTAGACATGTTTCCTTCTATATGCTATATGGTTATATTCACATATTATATAATTTTTTTAATCCTTTTAAGGTGAGGTAACTACCAGTTCTAAAATTTTCCTCACCTCAAAAAGCGGGGTGGGTTTATTAGTTGGGGTATGCCATAGAGATATGTTATTCAATTATGAAACAATTTCCAAATTATAATGGAGGTATGCTTTGGAAGCATGTTTTCCAGATTTATTCAATATATGATACTTATATCAGTTTTCAAAATTAGTGGGGACATGTCATATGGACATGGCTTCCATACATTAACAATTTATAGATTTAGTGGGGGAATGATTTGGAATTAGGTTATCCACATTCATTCGATATGGCACTTATATTAGTTACCAGATTTAGCAGGTACACACTTTAAAAGTATGTTCTCCACACCTAATCAATTTTCAGCATCTCTAGATTATAATGAGGGAATGTTTTTGAAAAATGTGCTCCAAATTAGTATTTATATTATTCATAATATTTATCCATATATAGTGGGGGCATGCTTCAAAACCATTTCTTCCACACTTACACAATTATCTGAATTGGCCAAATCATACATTTATATGATTTAGATTCATACTTGTGGTAGATTTCTATATAATGGTACTATTTTTATACAATTTTTAATCATGATAATTATCTAAGGTTCATATTATATGAAACATGGGCCTAATATTGTAAAATTCAAATCAATTTTAGATTCTAAAACTCTTTTTTGGATTGTTACCATATCACAAACTTTTTTATATTGATACCTCATGATTTTGTATGGAATTTTATTGGGCCAATATAGTGTAGTAGTTGGTTCACCTTTTGGTATGATTGATGTGATCAAATCACTCCATACTTCCATGTTTTTTTGTTGAAATTGATAATCTATCCTTTTTAGTATCATTTGGTTTCAGGATTGAGCTAATCTTAACTGCCATGTGGTAACTCACTCTTGCTTTTAAGTTGTGGGCATGTGTCTTCCAATATCTCTTTCCCTCTCCATATATATATATATATATATATATATATATATATATATATATCTGTGTGTGTGTGTGTGTGTGTGTGTAACACACACACACACACACACACACACACACACACACACACACACACACACACACACACACACACACACACACACATCTTTGGATATACACACTTTTAAATATTTATCTATACTTATCCTAACATCAATTTTTGAACCTTACAATGATACATCTTTTCCAAAATAACTTACCAATAAGCAAGGCATTTACATCGACAAATAGGTGTACTGATAAGCCTTGTTATTTTAATTTCAATCCATTTCATTTAATTTCAAACTATATTATATACATTAATTTTATACTATAATATGATATTGGTTGTAGGTCAATCACTATAAAAGAACTCAAGTTGGGCACATGTAAAGACAAGGTGTGCATACATACACAGATATGCATTTCCTTACTTTAAAGTATCAATTGCCTTAATAGATTTAGAGGGGATGTATAATATATTATTTTATTATATATAACCTCAATATTTTACATTTGGAAAACTCAAATATTGGTTATTCAACCTAGTTATCTACCTTTCCCACTTCTACAAGTCTCGCATCTACTCTATCCATGAGCCTCTTTGCCCATATCTCTTTGTCTAACTAGTTTTATATTGATGACCTCAGATTTATATATTCCACATAATGTTTAAAATGTTCTTATCTTGCATATATCCATGTTCAAAACCTATACCTACTCCCTTGTTCCTTAGATACTAATGTTTGGAATAGATAGTAGCATCAACATTACTATCTTGACCTAATGCAAATGTCAATTTCCCTAAACTCATCCAAAATTTAAATGAAACGTATCATAATGGTTGGACTAAGTCATTTAACATGAGTTATTAGTCTAAAGGAATTTATATAAATACAATATCAACCCTCATTCATTCCTCACCTAGAAATACATAGAAAATATACCAAGGAGCATTCAATTAAATAAAAGCTTCCATATCTATTCTTATTTCTATACCATTCATAGAAACTAAACATATATAGGTTTTATGTACTAGAGGAGAATCCCAAGATCTCGATTTACCAAGTTACAAGCTAGGGCACTATTGTACATTCTTTGCATATATTATATGATTCACACATAGGACAACACATAAGGGATAACTACACCAACCTGAGGCCCTTTTTGGAGTATTAGCTATGCAAGAAAAATCCTTTGATAGTGGGGTACTTGGGGTAATCTTGACACCATTTTCCCACTAACCCATTTTCCCTAAGGTCACATTAAAGATGGAAGGCTAGAGTTTTACCATTACACAAGCAAGGACAATCCACTATCATGATCTGAATGCAGTAGAGCAAAGGAAGAAGAGAACCCATAAGCATTAAAGTGGTTTCATCATGTTTCCATAAATATTTCATACATGAAACTAGCATTAAACCTAGGTATTAGCATTGATGCAACCATCCTAGGCTAATGTTATTTTCCACAAAGCTAGAAGCATCAGAACCAAAATTTAACGTATTTTTTAAAATCTACTTCTTGTTTAATTTTATCATGTTCCTGATATAAAAATAATTGTCATTAGAACAAACTATTCTTAACTTATTTATCATTTATGTATCTATCATAATTATAATTTCTATATTTAGACTATCTCAGCATAATAAATGCAATTGTATGCTTATATCCCAGTTTAGCATCTAATTGGCCTACTATAGATATAATTATCACCCTTGTGACAATTGATTTCTATATACCCATTTAACAAAAATCTAGATAACACCAATTTAGATCAACATTTTAGGGTTAAACACTTTACCATGAGCCCCAATTTCATTACTTTTCTCATGCCTACATCTTATCCAGATTAATAAAGCAAAAATATGAAAATCATTGTAGGAAAACTGATAGATTGAGATGTCCTACTTTTGATTTTTTAATCTTCCATTGCATGGTAATCATTATTTTATTAAATAAAAAATGACAAATGCTACTAAAATTCTTACTTCTAGAGTTTTTTATAATGAAACTTCAAATTGTACAAATATGAATGTAAATACAAATGAGAATTTATATAATGAAAATGATTATGAATATGATGATGATGACAATACTTATGATGTTTTAAATGGTTTTATTGATGTTTATCTAAAAAAAATCATAAAATTTATTAGTTTAGAGGCCTAGTTTAGAATCATCAAGGAACTATATAATCCATGTTATTTAACTTAAAATGAATGCAAAATCAATATTTGTTTATGGATTATACACCTTAAAATATTACTAGAGATCCTTTGAATCTTCAAATTGGATGATTTAAACCTACATATGGTGATGAGACTAGTATTCTATGTGCTCCTACTCAGACTCTTATGTTTCCACCTAGTTTAACTCCTCCTCTAAGTATCCCTTTTTCTACATAACAGACTACATATTTTTAACATCATATGGGTAACATTCTATCATATCATATTCTTAATGCATTATAATTTTTATTTTTCTTTTAGTAAATATAATAAATCCTTTATTATTATAATTTCTAATCATATGTTTTCTCATACATATGCAACAACATATAAGGATGATTAATTTCGGCAATATAATAAAAATATTCAAGTTAAAATTAATAAAAATACCCAAGGACCTAGTACACTTGGTCACTTACTGAGAGGTATTACAAATCAATTGACTCATGAGACTATCACTCAATTTTTTAATTATAGATTTATTGTACCTAAAATTGAATTATATAATGAAAATTGTGATCCTTCACATTACATTCTAAGTTGATTTTCTTTGTGATTTAGTTTTTTTCATGATAACCTATTAGTGACCAAGATTGTTACTAGAATTATTAAAGATTATGGCTTGGATCATTATACTCCTTAGCTATAGGCTTCATGCTTCAATTTAATGATTTTAATGACATATTGTTAGATAAATTTTATTTATATATTATTCTAAAAGTTCACACTCTCAATTTTCTCAAATAAAAAAAAGATGTAGTGAGATAATTATCAAGTATATAATTTGATTCTAGGATATGATTACAAAATTGTCTCACCAAATATCTAATATTGAGTTATAAATAATTCACTCCAATTAATTATTTTAACCACTTAAATAAAAAATTATACATAGCACATAATAATAATTTGGTAATATTTTCCATATGATTCAAGACATTGAGATAAAATATTTTATAGGATAACATGATAAAATAGAAGTCTAATGCCCCTCCCACTACAAAAAAAACTCTAAATAAGATAATAAGATGACATTAAAAGATAAGGATAATGATGATCCAACATTTTAAATTCATAATGATGCCAAAATTTAAATTTAGTTTCACATCAGCCTCAGAGGCTAGGTTATGTATTAGAGAGTAAGAAATTTAAAACTTTATCCGAGTGTCCAAAACAAGTGCATAAGAGTTTTTTCAATTACAACATGATGAATTTACATTTTTATCTTGAGTTCTACATTTTTTTACCTTTTCCTAAAGGATTTGACATGAATAAATATTGTGACTAGAATAGATTTTTATGAATTTCTATTAATTGACATCATTAACTAAAAAATAAAATATAAGTTGTTGATAGGAGTTTATAACTCACCTAATAGGGTAGTGACTTTTCTAATTCTTGTTTTCAGATTACAAAAGTAACCCTAAGCACAAGTTGCAAGTATGAGGTTTTAAAAGAAACCAAGTGGTGGAAATAACATGATAGAGTAATATGGTTGTTACCTATTCAATAAAAATTTCCCCGTAATCAAATTATCCCCATATAATTAATAGATAAAAATATTATAAATATGGTCATTTACCATGATGTTATAAATAAGTGAATTTAGATAAATAAATGCAAAACATAGAAAATGGCAAGGTAAAAAATAATGTTTTACAAGTTTCTCAAATATATCTTTGCCTAAACACATCATTTTTCAAGATTTACTCTCAATTTTAAATAATATTAGATTCAAGTAAATATAGTTGAGATTATAAGGAAAACTTAATTTTTAAATATTCTCACAATATCACTTTTAAAATTAATTCGCCATAATTAATTATTAATACAACACATCCAACTACATAAATTAATGTAATAGTGATAACATAGTCATATAAACAAGCTAACAACTCAATTTAACTAATAATAAATGAACATGTAAATCTCATATGATGATCACTTTCCTTAATAATACCTACTAAGTTACTTAGGAATTGAGAAAGCAAAACATAAATAATTTAATGAACATCCTTAGTTTTTTTGAGTATGCCAATGTCTTAAAAGTTCTTCCTTGTTATTAATTGTATTGAATATATAACAAATAAGTGGGGCCTCCTCATCATAAAAATAAAGTTTGCATGAAATATATAAATGCTTCCCTTACAAAATAAACTAAAAGTAAATGCTTAGAACAAGCAAAATAAAAATATAAAGCACATGACTAAAAAATTCCCTAGATATCTCAATTCAATTTATCTTATCACCAATTGATTAATTTTTATTTCTTGTTATCTGGAATGCATGAGAAATCAAGTTGAATTCTTGATCTATTTAGGGGATGTTATTAACCGGTGTGCAAAATAAAATTTCTCTTCTAATCAACATTATTTCATGATTAGCAAAAGGAGTCTCTAGATTAATTTTGACTAACTAAACTTTGATAATTCTCTTATTATCATATGTTATTAGGATTATAAAATACTTTCATATTTTTCTTGTATAAACATTTTTGTTGGATTGCATCTTTGAAATTATTCATATAAACTTAAAAAACTCCAACATTGATGATTTTATTGTCTTGTGACAAAAATGAGGGAATATTGACATCATTAAAATAAATTATAATTTTTTATTTACAATAATTTATAAGAATCAACATAGCCTTCATGTACTGTGACCAATATTCTAGGGAATACCACATATGAATATAAAATATCTGATACAAATTGATGCCAAACATTTTCATAATCTTCAGTCATGAGAAGAGACTCTATATAATCACCATGCCAAATTATTAAATCTATTATCCATTTTTTGATATATTTTAAATAAATATATATAATTTTATGAAAAAAATCCCCTTTAAAATTGGGTTAACTAATCTCTAATAATAACTCAAAATAAATATTTCAAAGCATTATTTACATTTCTAGTCATTTACTCAGGGAATGTAATTTTGACCTAGGTTTCAAGTATTTATACCATATTTTTCATCTCTTTAATTAATTTATTTGTATGTTCATGAAATTATTGAACCATTTATTACAAATTATTTTAAAATTCCTCTTCATCAACATGATATCTCATTTTCCTTTTCCTAGTTACTGAGAATAACACCCATTTTGATTTTAGAAGTGTTGGGTTAACATCTTGAAAAAAATAATTCATAGTTGTTCTATTCAACATCTTGATAAAAATATTTAACAAGAATTTAATTTTAGTTTCCTCTTAGTATATTATTTTATGCCTTAGTTTTTTGGTTGTTTTTAATCCATTAATCCAAGAATCTTGAGAATCTTGTTCATGGTATCATTATTACCATAGATGTAGAAGGAACTGATGTAGCCTATGGAATGGATGGAGGTGAGGTGGAAACCATAATGAGAATGTTTTATGTTAAAGAGAATAGAGATGAAGAATATGGAACAAAAATATTTTTGGGAACACTAATGTGTTTATGCAGGACTAAAGGGAGACATGAAATTGTGGGTTTGTTTCTTGGTCATATTAATTGATGGTCCAATTATAATATAAAGTTTAGGAAACAAATAAAATGTGGATGAATGACCAATATTAGTATAAATATTATGATTAATTGAAACCAATGAATAAGGTGAACTCAAAATAACAATTATCATACACAAATCAATTGAGACATTAGCCATTGGCCATGTAAAAGTAATCACATCAAGTATCCTAGACAAATGACATACTAATTTATAAATTGTATTCCCCATTAAAAAAATAATATTATATTATGTTTTTTTTTAATTTCCTACTATAAACATAATTTAATGCCAAAGGTATTACAAAATAAAAATTATAATAATTACTCTCAAAGGAGATTTCATGGACTTAATTCGAGTAATCATAGGTTAGGACATATCAAAACCAGAAAATTTTGAAGTAGGAGTAGATACACTAGTAAATACCAAATAAAAAGGGGAGTTAAAAAATTATACCCTTAATTATATACTTATTACAACCTTAGATGAATATGATGGGAAGGCATGTAAAATCCATATAACACTTAAGTTTTTAAACTAGGATTTGTTTAAGTGGATTAATCCAAAGGTAGATGGGCACTTGCTCCTTCATATGCTATTTGTTATGATTCATATTTTTTATTTAGTGGCCTTATTTTACTATAAAATTCTAGTTTTTATAAATTTTTTGCATTTAGGGGATTTAAATAAAATTGAACATTATCATGGGGATTACAATTGTACATGATATTGAGCCTTGACATATGTATATCCATTTGTCTCATGACTCTTCCTTAAGTATCACAATTTCTAAGGTCATAATCATCCATGTTATATGATGTCTTATGAGAATCCAAACCCTAAACTGAAGCAATATTTTTATATTATTGATTTGCTATCATGAGAAGCAAAGTGGGAAATGTCTTCTGCTGTCTCTTTTTATGATATCCTCCCATTACTTAAAAAATATCATAGGCTATTTATTTCTCTACCAAGTTATTTGGTAAAATTTAAAGGGTAGATTAATTTAATAAATAAGAATTCCTATAATATTTATCATAGTAAAATCTTGATAATTATAATACACACTAATTTGAAGAATTAATTCCCTCATATCCTATGTAAACCTTGGCATGCTTTGTTTACTGAGGACCATATAAAGAGGTAGGTGGAAGAGGTTAAAAAATTATTTTATAAGTGTAAAAAATTTGTGATTATTCAATTTACAATAGATTAATTAAACTCTAGGAGAAAAGGGTGTCCACCTAGAAAAATTAAGGTGTGTAAAAAGACAATGACACCAAATTGTCAACAAATAAAACATCACGTAAAAATTGTATCCTTGTTTGACCCCTAACACATGTTGTTTTAAGTTATAGGCTATATTTTACCTTAATGTTGGTTTATCATTTTCATAAATGATCATGGATAATAAAGGCACCCAAAGCTTATTCACATGAATGATATCATAGGTAACATATAACCTATTCATAAGCATTATTCCAATGTGGATAACTTATCTAAACCATTTAATGGGATAAAAATCAACATCTTATTTTAATTTAATTTGGATTAATGGGTTAAGTTAATATAGTTAATATAAAATGTGAATTAAAATATATGTTACAAGATATGGAATTCAAACATACATCTAAATGTAAAAGAATAAGATTGATTCTTATTATTTTATAAGGGCATATGCTAAATATGGAAATTAATAAAGAGATTGTGATACTTATATTTTTATTTGATTGTTGTATTTTTACGATTTTATGGAGTAAAAAAATTAAGGACAAGCATGTTTGTGATTTATCTTGTTCTGAAATTGATCTATTATTAGAAATGGGTTAGTTCTACACGATCAGGTCAATTTTTTGGTCTATATTGGCCTTTTGGTCAGTACTAACCTACATAGAAGTAGGGAATAGTGAATATACATACACTTGGGAATATATTTTCTTTCTATGTTTTTTAATCCCAAATGATGATGATGTGTGCAAATAAATAAATCATCCTCATTTACCTTGACACCCTAGATGTGATTGTGATGGATAGAAACATATAAAATGGAAGAACTGGAGTGGTCTTAGCTGACCCCAATCACCACTACCTTATGAAAAACCACTACCTACATATATAATGAATGAGGGAGGTAAATCATGCCACACATAGTTCTTCCACCTAGTGCAATTTTTTAATTGTGCTCATTCACTATGTATATGTAGCTAATGATTTATTTTTACACTTCAAAATTTTTGGTTTGAGTTGGATTTTTAGTGAATTTGATTTGGATTGTGACTAATCCTATTGATAATTTAACAAATTTTGAAGAATAAGGGATATTTGCTCATAGTGAAAAAGTGTATAGATGTATATGAGATAAGTTCCAAGTCCCTTTTGAATGGGACTTCGATTTATTTATATTAGGGTCTATTTGAATGAATCCTCATGCCACTAACATACTAATATTAGTGTGACCTTAAAGAAGGGTTTGATTTTAAAATTTAGTTTATGTTTGGAATAGGTATGATCCTACCATCACATATCAGTATTGAGTGGTGATAATGATCATTATTGGTAGAGATTACTCATGTAAATGTGATTGAAGTGAGAATATAGAGATGTTTGTGCATGATATATAACAAGATTGAAATATAAATTGATGTTCATGTAGATGTATAGAATCTTAGGATAACATAATAGTGTGAGAGATTGGTGAATTATGACCTTGTTTTATTGCTCAAGTGATGCTTAGTAAAAACATTTGAATTTTTTAATTATGAAGTATCAAAGACTATGTTTTAGTATTTATAGATTCCCCCATGTTATCATAGTAATGGAATAGATAATGTAATGGGATAAAATATACTTTACTATGTACAACACACTTTTCTTTATTAGAGATGGCTCAATGTGCAAATCATCTCCATGAAAATATTTAATCGATGTGTATTCCATGTTCATTTTTGAAAGCTAAAATCATAAAATTAAAAGAGCGAGGATTAAAGTAAACATGTGTGTTGGTATAAAATATGTTGTGTTCATGGATTTTTAGAGATGATGCTTCCACATTGAAGCATTTGAGAGTTGAGGTGGTAATGTTGTAAAGTTGTTTGAATATATAGTATCCTTATCTTGGAAGGGAACATTCCCCAAACCTCATGAATAGGGGGAAAACTACACACTGAATTAACCCAAATAACTATGAAGAAAAGAGAAAGAGAACCATGTGGCTAGGTTCAATTCAAATAGATCACTATGTAGGTAAATGAAGTAACTGATCAGGTAAATTTATCTCAAAAATAAATCAACCATTAAAAATGGATTATTGATTCAAAATTAAATATTCCAATCTAGTTAGATCAATTTATATCGATGTATTTTTTATTTTTTTTAAAGGAATGAACAATGTTCATGTCCCCACCATATACTCAAGTTTGATTATGGAGTAAAACTCAATGTAGAATATAATTCAAGATTAAAATAGAATGGAAAATGTCAATATCCCCATTATGATCACATATCTAATAAGTATGAAGTGGAAAGAATACTATTTTCCATTAAATTTTTAATATGTTATTTAAATGTGAATGAACTAATATCATGCGCCCTCAATTTTTATGACTGAAATTTAATGCTAAGCATCTATATACGATATCTAAGAACATGTATATCAATTGTATGTGAATGTGAAAATATGAAATTATTTTCATGTAAAATATTGTGCATATTTATGAAAGTGTGTAAAAATATGTGTTTAAGTGTCTGTAAAGTGAATGTATATATATGGAATATGACCCTATACTTTGTATCAATGTTCCATTATATTATTAGATACATCTAAATTTGACACAAGTACATTCAAATTATATATTATTATATAATCCTACTTATTTAGATTATTTTGGATGAATGTAAGGATTATTGTCATGTTTTGGTCTTAAGTATTGGCTTCTATATCTCATTATTACTTAAACATATTTTATTTTTATGTATGATCTTATTATATCTATTTTTTTAGTCTTTTGGAGAAAGACATTTTTGCATAATGTGAATATGTCCCAACATAACTTGTGGAATGTTTTCTAATTTATATATTTATAATGGTCTCTTCTATAATGGTTGGTATATTTAAAGTTGATTCCCAAACATGAAAATAAACCCAAAATTAAAATTAAAGAGTTATACATAAGAGAGGGCCATGTATAATCTATGCAAAAATATCTCTATATAAAAAGGGATATACAAGATTTTACATCTATTCTTATTTGTTGAATAACTAATTTTTTTTAGGTTCAAAATATCAATACATCATTTTTATTATTGTTTCAATTGTAACAATAGACAAAAGAACACATAATATTTCATTTTGGTATTGCACACACACTTATTTGAGATAACTACATCGGCTTGAGGCATTTTTGGGTTATGTAGACAACACTCCGATCACATGGGGTTTTCTATGGGTAACTCAACTATTCCCATAGCACTATTCCCTTGTTTGGAATTTAATTTATATATGGTTTATTTTATAGGAGCTAAACGCTTTTATTTTTCAAGTCTATATGTGTCAAATTGACACACATAGAAAACTAGTAAATGCTCTCAGATAGGCACATAGACCCAAAACAAAAAATAAGTTGCACAATCAACCATGACATGGTTTTAGTAAATAGCCAATGTTGAATTATGTATTTGTTTTATTAGCATTTAGTCACAATAATGTTTAGAAGTCTTATCAATCAGGTTTTAGTCACAGTCAGCTTGCACAATCAAAATAAAATATGTTTGATAGAGGATTATAAATATATTAATTAATTTACTACTTTTAGCTAATTTCTAATTTTGTATTTATTTTGTACTTAAATTTTAGATATGTATATCAATATCAATCATTTGGATCTATTAGTTTGGTTAATTCAATTTAAAATTGATTGAAATTTCAAGTGAGCCCATAATTTTATTTTTAAAACACTGCTTTAGTTTTGTGTGGTTTAATATTTTAGCTAAATTTATGGTTTCAAAAAAAAAATGTATTGATTGATTACATAAGTTTTTTCTAATCTTATTTTCTATTTTCTTAATATTGTTTATAAAACTTTATATTTGATAGTTTTAATATATTTAGTGACTATTGTCACAAGCTTTGTGGTGATCTATTTTATAGACATCATGGTGTGAAGGGTTTACCTCAATACTCATATCCATTGTATAGTACTAAAAATGGACTATAATTTTAACATACCTCTTTATATATATCAAATAATGTATAGGAACCCTCACATATACCATAATAAGGATATTTTAGTTCTTTGATTTGTGGTGAACCTAAGAGAAACATATCACCCAAGGAATTTACTCTCACAGTACCCTAAGATTTAGGGTTTATTGCGTACAAACATGGATTTGCCTTTGTATTTAATGTTTTGAAACACTAGGTCAAGATTAATCAATGATTAAGCAAGGATTTTTTAGATATCACGTAATCATTAAAACCCTTGCCTAAATCACCCATTATACCTTGATGTTTGGTTGTATTGTATTCATAATCATTAGATAATTTGTACATGCTAGATTACCTATTAATTATAAGATTTTTCCTTATAAAATTTATTTATTTATAAATAATCAATATTAAATTAAAATATGTTAATGGCATATATCCTTTAGATTAATGATTCTCTACTCATGCTATGCCTTTAAATTATCATAATGAATGTACAAACTTTAAAAAGAAAAAAACTTTTGGAATATGGGTTTTGTGATAATTATGATTTTGGTAATGTTTCAATTAATGAAAAAAGTGACTTTACCAACCCTTTACAATGATTGTTCATTAAATCAAATTCTCCTCTAGATTCCTCCTTGGTCACACCTATGTATTACCATTTGGATTCTCCTATATAATCAACTATAGTCACACTTCTATATTCCCATATGGATTCTCCTAGAGATTCCTCATTGGCCACACCATTACTTTCCCCTTTGGATTATCCTTCAGATTCCTCCTTGGTCACATCTTTATTTTCATCTTTGGATTCTCCTTTAGTATTTTCCTTTGTCACATATCTATATTACCCTTTAGATTATCCACTAGATTCTACTTTGGATAAATTATTAACTCTCTCTATAGTGTCAATTATGGATGTCTCTTTACATGCCACCCAAGTTATTTCTTCACCTTATTACTTGTACAATGAGCCTCACAAAGATGAATATCTAATATATCTTATATTACCAACTACTCTCCACATGGAGGAAATTTATCCTTTCAAAAATAATTTTTATATCTATTTTTCTACAGTAATGTGTTGCATTCACTCTTATAAAATGAATCCACATAAAATATGAATAAATAATAATGATGTTATTCATGAGAGGAAATCATATTCCTCCTTCCTTTGAAATGTAAATAAGAACTATTATTGGTGACATCATCTATTCTTGTTCCACTTGGTGGATTATGATCTTACATGTTCTATTTCTTCCCCCTTGTCACCCAATGGGTAGAAAATCCATCTCTCTTCCCCTAGAATACCACATGCTATAATTGCAAGCAATAAGATTCATTTTTCTTCTTTTATGGTAAAATTAAAAGTTTCTTTTTCCAATGTTGATGTTGAATATGAAGACTATATTGAATATGATTAGTACTTGAATGATGATGATTATTATGTGTATGGTAATTCTAATTAACCTATTATTGTTTCTTATTTATCCTCCCCTCATGTTGATAATCAGGTACATAATAAATCAAAGGGTAATGTGTTTAACGATAATGTTAATTCATACCATGATGATGTTTTGGGTTCCCCTTTAAAATAAAAAATGTATGCACAAGTATATTCTAATAGTGATAACTATATATATTCTATTCCACTAGAATTTAATATTACTTTTTAAATTAATGATATCCAAAATTCTAACAAATATCCCAATCCTATCACTTTTAAGGAAAGTTTTTTCTAGGCCTTCTTATCCTATCCATAATAGTGTATGAATGGATATGATTAACAATATAATTCAACACCTAAATGAACCTATTAATAATATTCACATGCCTTCTCAATACTTCATATCCTTAATACATGTTGTAGCTTATTTCAAGACAAAGTTCATCAATTGTCCTTACAAATTAAATTGTATGATGTTTGGTTTGACTCTAATGCACACCATGGTAATCTTATTGTGTGTAACATTTTATATGCACCACTACCCCATAATTTAGAAATACCTACATTTTACACTTTTTATAGAATATGGGTACCTTATTTCCATCTTAAATGTTTTGAGAAACTATGAACGATTAAAATGGTAGTTGAATTTTATTAAAGTTGTTTCCTAAGAGTGTATATGGATGTACACTATCTTGGTTTCATTCCCTTCCTAGTAGATCATTAACTACCTATTTAGAAATTGAATAAGCACTTTTAATATAATACATTAAGAATAAGGGACCTAGAATAACTTATGAAAAAAATAAATTCTTTGCACCAATGAAAATCAAAGCATGTTTATGATTTGATACTTCTATGTGTCAACTAATTTAGCAAGGAACAAATTTTTAAGTACAATATATTTTAGATAGAGGTCTAATTTATTCAATAAAAGAGAAGATACTTTATTATAATTGTGAATCAATCAATTTTTTTATGAAGCCTTAACATTAGAAGAAGAATGGGGTCTTGTTTAAGTATCAAATAATATGAATGGGGACATTGAATTACATAATTCAGATTCACATATAATATTCTAGTCAAAATATGTTGATATACATAGTCATAATAAATTACACACATTAAATTATAAAATTGATTCTATAATAACATACATATGCATAATGGATCACATATTAAAAATTAAATCACTAATATCGTAATTGATTATTATTCATTATGATTCCCATCATGTTGAAAATTTACGTAAAATAAAAAATGATAAATTTTAATAGAAAACGATACCAATAACTTTCTAAAAATATTAAAATGTGGTAAAATCACAAACACATGCATATACACATGTGCATGCATGTGAGCTCTCTCTCTCTCTCTCTCTCTCTCTCACTCACACACACACACACACACACACACACACACACACACACACACACACACACACACACACACACACACACACACACACACACACACACACACACACACACACACACACACACACACACACACACAAACGTATAATCCATATAAATTTCCAAACATAAATTTTCTAACATAATACAAATATTAGTCAATGATAGGCCCCTAGTCACTAAAATTCATAATCAGTATCAACATCTATATCTATATCATCTACTAATTATGCATTGGAACTTGAAACACCCCTAAATATTAAGATCTAAATCTTGATCTCATCTTGTAATGGACCTTGTGGACTTATAACCACTCTTTAATGGCCATATGCTCACCTTTAATATCACATAAATGTATAATCCATATAAATTTCCAAACATAAATTTTCTAACATAATACAAATATTAGTCAATGATAGGCCCCTAGTCACTAAAATTCATAATCAGTATCAACATCTATATCTGTATCATCTACTAATTATGCATTAGAACTTGAAACACCCCTAAATATTAAGATCTAAATCTTGATCTCATCTTGTAATGGGCCTTGTGGACTTATAACCACTCTTTAATGGTCATATGCTCACCTTGAATATGAAAATAATATGTAAAATGCTCAGACTTAACTTTAATGCTCCAAATAGGTGGGAGAACCTATTTTCATGATAACTTAGCACAAAGTAGATCTCACTTGATCACTACTACATCAAAATTCATCCTTAGTACCTCTATATCTTTAGTCTTCTCCTCAAGTCTTCCCTCTACATGCATATATTTTGTTGTGGTGATAAAAAAATATATCAAAGAAAAGGGAATGTGGATAGGAGTATGAGAAATGACCTATGAATAAATAATACAAAAATTAACTCTAAGAAAAATGTTGGGAATAAAATAAAGTGAATAACAAACACATTTCATAAAATGAATAACTAAAAGGTTTTTATATGTAATGATATACAATTTAACTAAAGCTCTCCTATCTAAGGATCAAGACTCATATAAGGTAAATTAAATAGTTCCTATTTAATACTTAATGAAATCAAGATATGACCAATGGATATGTGAAACCTAACAAGAAGATAACCTATAACACAATGTATAGAGAAAGGGTTCCAAGGCCTCTCAACAACCAACATAATGTAATAGCCCTAACTATTTTTATAAATATAATGAACATAATATTATAATCAATAAATGTAAGGAAGGGAATGGGTTAGAAACATATTTAAAATGGGAAATGAGCCATTATAGACAAATGAGGGCCTAGTGTGCCTAAAGTGTATACATATAAAGCTGGAATAATCCTATGGCCAAATTAAGTTTAAGTGTAGAGAGAACTTAATCAAGGAGATAATAGTTCATTAACCAATAAATTATGCAACTTCTATTGATTAAAAGGAAAGAGTTAGGGTCAAAAAATACTTACCTTAAATAAGATCTATTGATTTTATCAATTGGCCAATGGTGATTTACAATAAATTATTGTGGTTGTAAGGATTTCAATGTATATATCGAGATATAGGACAAAATTAATCCTCCTATTTCATCTAAAATTTCAAAAGACAAGATTTTCCCTTCAAAACAAGATCTAAATAATAACTCCTTTAAAAGGCAGACTTAGGGTGGAAGTGTGAGAAATAACAATGGAAAATAAAAAATACTCTATATTTGTTAATATAAGGACACCATGGAATCTATGCTTTCTAATATAGGGTTGAGTTAAAATGGTGTGGTAGGAGTTGATGAAAATTGTAAATTTCTCATGTGGATAATAGGATCCTTCTATTGATAATATGTTGCAAAGAGGACATTGTACGCATTATAGTTGGTTGTATTCCTGTAGGTTAGCTTGATAATTATTTTACATAATATTAGAAATGATCATGTCATTATATATATTTTTCAATGGTATAATCATTCAATCATGATAGTGTCTGCAAATTTGATCGATCATTCTCCTCATCTTCTAGCCAAGAGGGTTGTTATGCTTTATTTGAAGGATAACCTAGTGGATATAAATCTACCTTACTCATGGTATTTCCATTTACTATTAGCATGTTTCCTGACCTAGATAAATTGAATGAATAAATATTACATACCCAGGGTCTCCCTTGGATGAGGGATTATCCTCTAAATCCATTTTGAGTTGTATTCCTCTAAATCCATGGTGATGGCTAGGGTTCCAATACCCTATTTATATTTCACTATTGATATATCTAATATTTTCATAATGGTGGGGATTTGGTGAAGTACTCTAAGGTGATTTTTTTTCATATTTTCCTTAGTCATCACATTGATAGGTACCCCTATGTATATGAGGGTATTCTCAATGGGGGTTCCATACATGTGGATGTCAACTACTAGGCTACTTGGGTTAAAATAATAAGGTGGAGCTATATTTTTAAAAATAGTTTTTTCATGTTTTCCAACTACTTGGATGATTTTCGGATCATCCTTCTTCTGGATAGGCTTCCTTAGGCATAGTTAATTCATATGCTTCATGTAAATTTAGAGATTTTTTATATATTGAAATAGTATAATTTTCATGCAAACATTCTTAGGTTGTCCTAAAAAATCATATTATGATTCATGTTCTTACTTTTGGAGGTTTATTCTCTTAGGAAAAGACGGGATGATATGCACTCCTTGGATAGTGAATGTTTTTGGTTCAAGAGTGTAATATTAATTATATGGTTATTGTGGCCTAGTTTTAATGTTAACAACCTCTTTAGGGGGATAAATTATTATGGTCTGGTGGGATAAATTATTATGGTTAAAAAGGAGTGTGTGACAACATACGTATATTTTGAGGTATTTTCAGCCATGGTTTCCATTGATAGATGCAAAATACTTAATATCTATCTCCTCTAATTTTTTGAACCTCTATTATGTCTATGTCATCCTCCATGATGCTTTCTAACATTACATGGGTAGTGTGTCACCTATAATTCTCTTTAATTATGAGGTAATATGAGAAGTATACAATTATATATTTATATAATTTTCTTTTATGTATGCAATGTATCAATTTGTGTGTTCAAGTGATTTATAATAACCTTCTTCATATCTTTCAACAATTTTCTAACTTTAGTCATAAAGACTCCATTAGTGCTCTTAGATTACGATGATCAAAATTATTCACTATTGTGTGTATTTTTCATTATAGACATGGATTAATTTATACACAAGATGATGATATCATTAAACACATTCTGTGAAATGTAATGAAATTACCTAGATGTCTAAACAATAAAATAATATATCACATAAATGAGACTAAAGATAATATATTTACATAATAATTGATAGAAGAGTATAATGTTTGATAAATATAACTAAGCCACTTCAAGTGGGAAACCTCCACAACAATGTAATATGAGTATAATGTTCAATATGATGATAAAAGACTAAGCACTACCTCATATATATACTCTACTTAGCCATGGTTATTCCATAGGTTGACCATACTAAGACATCATTAAATTCATTAAGATATTATGAAGGTATGTAAGCCACCAGTTGGACATATATATCCCTAGATGCACTATAGGTTAAGGCATAATATGCCTCACCCCTTCATAAAAACATTGTCCCTAACATTGAATCAAACCATAATGTCACTTTAGGAATTCTTCATGCTCCCATGTTGAATATTTTGAATGTAGATTATTCAAATTGATCAAATACTCCTTGCTTGAACTAGTCCACAATTTCTTAGTGCACATGTGAAATATCTCTTTAAGATCTAGAATGACTTGGCCTTCTTCATCCAATTCAAGTAACTTAGTCTAAGTGGAGAATCTATGTCTAGTTACTTTATTTAGGTAAGATACATGAAATACTAGATGTGTGTGAGTGGAGAGGGGCAATTCCAACTTGTAGGCCACACTACCAATTTTATAGAAGATATGATAAGGGACATAATACTTAGGGGACAACTTGTTATCCTTTTTATGTTACTTTAGATACATCTACTTATATGGATAAAAATTCATAAAAACCAAATCACCTATTTAAATTTTTTTCTCACTATGGTATTGATCCACTTGTTGTTTCATTCTATTTTATGTCATTGATAAATTCTTTCACAAACTAACTAGTACCTCATGTTGATGTTGAATGTGTTCTTAAATAGTTTGAACCTTAGGATGCGACATTAAGGATAAAGTGATGGATGGGGGTTGATACCCACACAATGAAACAAATGGAAACATTTTTGAAGAAGTGTTTTACTGCCATTCAATAAGTGACAGCTAATGAACCCATTTATCTTGTTTGTTGGAAATAAAAAAATGTAGATACCCTTTTAGACATTGTTTTAATACCTCTATTTGTACATCATATTTGGGGTGATAGGATGAGTTATGAGGAAACAGGGTGACCAAACATGAAAATAATTTAGTCCAAAAATTATTATTAAAAATGGGATATCAGTCATTTATAATGATCTTTGGAGGATCATTGAATTTATAAACTATATTAATAAAAGTATAAGCTATTGTATGGGCAAAAAATGACTGTGATAAGGAATAAAAATGAGCATACATGGTGAGTTGATACACAATTACCATGATAAAATTTGTACCCTCAAATTATGGTAACCTAGTAATGAAATACATTGAAACCTCCTCCCAATGTTAGCAAGGGATGGATAAAGGCTATAAAAGACATGGGGTTTTAATGGTTTCACATGTATTCTATTGATATACCATGCATTCAACAAAATATTTTTGGACATCCCCTTTGATTCCTTATGAAAATAAATATTTATTGATTCTATGATATGTTTTCAAAAAAAATGAGTGACCTCCCAATGGAGATGCATGAATTTTCTAAAATATTTTATGTTCGAGGAGATAGTGTTTATACAGATATAATCTATATTTACATCATAATGTATTTCCCTTCCACATATTTTTTTAGAACCCCTAGAACTGTATTCAATATTTTTATTCAAATTATGGGAAGCACTATTTTTCTCCAATTCTAATCTTACTTCCTCTAGCCAATCTACATACCAAATAGTCATTGTGCATAACAATATGTCAACCAATTCATCCCCCTATGATAGTGCATATGACACCACATTCTATTTTCCTTTCTTATATACTATTTAAAAATCATATCCTAACATTTTAGTCACCCATTTTTTTTGTTCTTTATAAGACAATCATTATTCTAAAAAATATTTGAAGCTATCATGATTAGTTTTACTTGAAAGTGACAACCCATTAGATAAGATATCTATTTCTTGATTGTAGGAAAAATAACTATCAGATCTTTCTCATAGATTTGCTTGAGCTTATTTTTTCACTTTATTTGGTGACTCTAAAATGCAAGTGGTTTGTCTTCCTTCATGAGTACAACCCTCATGCTATAACCTAATGCATCACATTCCACAACAAAAGTTATAGGAAAAGTAGTAATGGCTAAAATTATATTGGTACACAGACATTTTTAACCATTAAAATGACTTGGTATATATATTAGACTAATGAAACAAGTATTTATTCAATAAATATGTGAGTGGGGTTACAATGTTACCATAATTTTTGACAAACTTATGATAGTAACTAGTTAGCCCCATAAATCTTTAGAGGTTCTTGAGTGTTTTGAAAAACTGCCACTCCATCATCACTTGGATATTTTAAAATCGAATTTAACTCATTCATGTGAAAAAATATGACCCAAGTACTAAATGTCTTGGATGAAAAAATCACATTTGGAAGGCATTTCATAAATTTGATATTTTTCTAGAACTAAGATTACCTGCTTCACATTCTTCAAATGGTATTCCCAATTTTTGTTATAAATGAGGATGCCATAAAAAATACCAAAAAAAAAAAACTAAAAAATGGACCTAAAATACTATTCATCAAACATTGAAATGTAGGTGGTACATTTGTGAGACCAAAAGGCATGACCATAAACTCATAATGTCCTTCGTGGGTTTTGAAAGTTATTTTAGGTATGTTATCTTATTGGATTCAAATCTAATGATACCTAGAGCAAAGATCTAACTTGGTAAAATAAATGAAACCATGCAATTCATCTAGTAAATTATCAATTACTAGAATAGTTAACTTATCTTTGATTGTGTACTTGTTGATTTATCTATAGTCTAGGTACATCCTTCAAGTGTCATCATTATTCTACACCATGACCACTAGGGAAGAGTATTTGTTTTGTATGTGTCATATGATTTATACCTCTAAAAATTTTCTATATGATATTCTAAATTACAATATTATAAGGATACCTATAGGGTCTACTATTGGGATGTAGTCTAGTGGCATGATCATGCACTTGACTTGGTGGAAGTCATTTTGGCATGTCACCAAAAAAAATAAAATGGTTATCCAACATTATTTATAAATTAGGATGGGTAGAATCATTGGTTGGTTGAGCTTCGATGGAAAACAAGCATGCTACAAATCCATCAGCACATTTTCTAAGAATCCTTGTCATTTTATGGGAACTAATCAATTGTGTATATTTATTTTATAATCCATGTAGTTCAAATGCCATGCCTTCTGAATGGAAGCACATGAATAGTTCATAGAAATTCATATAAATAGTGCCCAAAGTGGTGAGTCATTATACTCCCAGAATAGTTTTATCCTCTCTCATGAGAATAATAAACATAGGAGAATCTAACAAGTAGTTTCCCATAACAATTTTAATACTATGGCATTTTCCAAAATAATTGATACTACCACCATCTGCAATCAAGACCTAGTTCGATAAATGAAATAGTTCAAATGAGTGTCCAACTTACTATTGATGAAGTTCCATGTACTCCTAAATTAAATAAACATTGTCACTTCTATGTCTTTAAGAAACCCACCACCTTAAGAGTTTGAAGAGTACTAATATTAAAAAGTGCATGATAGGAAATAGGTTGTTGATAATATTCTAATTTATCCTTGGGTTAATCTAAACCTGAACTTGAGGCTTCATCATAATTTTTAATTCTTATTGTGCATTAAATGTAAAACAAATTATTTTTAGCACAATGATGTCCTTTACTCCATTTGATATCATAACTAAAACACATACCTTTTTCATGATTCTCCTTAATATTTTGGTGGGTCAATCAAGTAGGTTGAGGAAATGATGGTGTTACTAAAGTGTATTCATGAACATTAGAGAAAAGTATTTATTTAAGAATCTCTTTTTCCTATAATGTGCATGCCCTTGGGATGGATTTAGATAATCAACTAGGACTAAATATGTGAACCTCCAATTAGATGTTATCCTTGAGGCTTCCAAAAAATAAGTCACTCAGATTTTCCTTAGTGATGTCCAACACATGTAAGGAGAGAATCTTAAATTGATGAATATAATCCTTTAGCATCTTTATTCAGCATAATTTATCTAGCTACTTGAATTATTTATCTAAGACATTATTGAGTTATTGGATCTATATCTCTTTATAAAATACTTACTAGGAAATTAAGAGACCCTTATTTTTCATTTGAGCACACAAAAATCGATACCAAATGAATTGCTTAGGTTCTAGTTATCAAGAGGCCATGACCAAATTTTTCAAAGTTGGAGTCTTATTTAGATTAAATACATTATCAATTTGAGTGATCCATGTGAGTTGATCATTACCATAAAACTTATATAGGTCCATTTTTGGTAACATCATCTTTAGACCAAAATTGACGTTATGACTATTTGGAGGAGGAAAACTAAATTGGAGTGGTGGAGGGTTATTTTAAAATGGTTGACTTAAAAATTTGGCCAAATTACCTAGTTATTTATTTTGTTTTATCCCATAATCCATTCAAGTCCCCTGTCATCCATGTGGTGTCCCCTCTAACCACATCAAGGTCATCTTTTTGTACCATGCCATGCAAATCTAATTGAAGTTGTTGAACCACATTTAAAATACATAGATTAGAAATTATGGAAACCATGTCATCCTTGTGAGGAATTTTATGAGTTTCTTTCCCTTTATCTCATTTGGAGTGTTAGAACCAACCATGCACAAATCCTAAGAGGGTTTAAACCACAAAAACATGTATCAACAAATGAGACCATCATTATCAGCTCACTAATATGAACTCAATGATTTCTAATATGCATAAGGGTGAAAAAAACATATTGGAAAAGTTTATCAAAGGAATATATTAGTGCAATCATCTTGTAGAGATAAATCCAATGATTGTTAATTTGTATAATGTTAAAAAAAATTGAACTTTTTAACTATTTTTTTAAAGGCACTTTGAACAATACTAGAGTGATGAAAAATTAAATTCTTCCTAGATCACAAGTTATTTTTTTTAATCCTTTAAATCATAGGGGATTCAAAAACTAGATATAAAAAATTCCACCATGAATATTTTCCCAAATCAAATATATAATACCACTTTTAATTAAATTACTTAGATGTTCATATAATAGAATAATATATCATAGAAAAGAGAGTAGAAATAATGTATCCACACAATAATTTATAGAAGATCAAAATGTTTGATAAATATAATTGAGCCACTTCAAGGGGAAAACCACCACAATAATGTAGTGTGAGAAGAATTCACAATATGATGATAAAAGACTAACTACTACCTCCTATATATAGTATAGTTAACTATGGTTATTCCATAGGCCAACCATACTAAGAACATCAATAAATGAAATAAGATAATATGAAGGTATGTAATCTATCAGTCATTGGCCCAATACCCATATATGCATTATAGGTTAAGGGATATATTATGAAACATATCCATTGTTAATATGAGATAATGACTATAAAAATTCCTCATTGATTCTTTTCAGAAATATCAACTTCACAAAATATTCATCCATCTTATTTTATTTGTATTGTTGAATGTTGAAAATGAATTTATTCACTAATCCTCTAGTGGTTAATCTTCCTTTAAAAATATCCTAAATATCTCATCTATTCTAAAGTCATTACCATTGTAATTATGTTGATATTTTGAGAAAAATCTATGAGCCAATAAAGGGTTGATATTTTGATATTCTAAAGTCCTAATATGTGACTACAATATTTATTGACGACATGAACCAATAAAGGGTTGTATATTTGAGTGTATCTTGAAATAACTTCAACTTGTGGGAATCCTAAATTATTTTCATAACTATGACATGTGATGTTACACTAAAAAGGGAAAGTATCCAAGTCCTCACTCACCATTTACATAAAGTTATCTAGAGATGATAGGTAAAAGCAACTCATGGACACATAAATAGTAGAGGTTTTGATTTAGAATTAATTTTTTTCCTTCACTTATAGGAATTTATCCTTTCCTATCTCTCATGATTTTAGGAACCACTCATACACTAATGACTTTTGTAATCCATGTTGGAAATTCCTTGTCTACTTTTTTAGCCCAATATGAACAACAAATTATGGTTTCAGGATTTTTTAGGGGATATGAGTATATTTTGAATGGATGTGATTGAGTGAGATATTTTAGTGATTATTTTATAAATTCAAAAAATATATTATCTAACTCATTTTCTTCTAGGACTGTCAGTTCAAAATTTACTTTTGGGGTAAGAAGGGCTTGGTATTCTTTTTTGTAAAAAACCATTAGGTCAATGTAAAAAGGACTAAATACCATATTTTTATGTGTAAGGCACCCATGTTGGTACACCAACAAGGATGAATTTATTACGGGTATGAAAATACTCTTATATTTTTATTTTAAACTATTTGAATAGTTAAACAAGCCACCTTTCAACTCCTTCCTCTTTTGCCTCATCTAATTAAATTTTAGGTGATATCAGTTGATTGGATATAGGTGTGCTTATTTTGATTATATTCATGGAAGGTGATACCACAAAATTTTATCCTATATCATTAATTTTTCTCCTTGGTAAAAATGTACCCAAATGATCCCTCTCACACTACTACACTTAGTTAACCTTCTTTTAGATCCTTTTCCCCTGCCCTACATAGGGTTAGATGTACAAGTAAAAAAAAACATTATGATTAATATGTTAGAGGTAAACTCACTAAGAGGGGGGTGGGGTAAATAAATGAGCCTATATATTTCAATATTAATTCAAAAAATTTCAGACTATTTAAATAATCAACATATATCAACTTGATCAAGCAACATTAATAAGAGAGCTCATTCATTCAATGCATACACAAGATCAAACACATAACACATAGTTCATGTGGGAAATCCTCATGGGGAATAAAATCCACTCTCAAGCATGCAACACATGGAATAATGTCCTATAATAAATTTAAAACAAGATACTGGTTAACTCCTTTAGACCAACAAACCTTAATCATATCCTCCTAACCAAAAGCCTTTAGTGAAATGCCTATTTCACAAAGAGCAACTACCCCTAAAGAAGATCAAATCCTTTAGACCCTCCTTTGATGTGAACACATCCACCTTAGAAATTATGTCTTCAACACTTGAATATGTATCTCTACTTATCTAAATCCTACACAAACTTCCTCTGTATCTCATACAAGCTTCTCACATAGGCCTGCCACAATCTCTCTCCTTATTAACTCAAATTATCCTCATATGCACACTCAGACCTCTTTCTATATCCTCAAACTACGAGAGCACTATTATGACATCAAAAATATGATGTATAGGTCATACACATAGTCGTTAATCTACTTTACTCATTAACTCATCAATTGGGTACTCTACCTCTCCTTTGTTCCACAATTCTCACATGCACCTTGTACTAGTCTCACTCATAAATCAAGAAAATAACTCATTTGGTTTCACTATTTATAGATAAATCATGAATTAACAATATCACAATATTTATTATCATCTATAAAACATGACTTCACCCTTAAGACATCTAATATAGGTCACACTTAAGCACTTTCCAATTTCAAATAGGCCTAAGTCACTTTTAGGTCTTACAGAGACCCATTCCACTCTTTGACACTTATTAGAGAAAAATAAAACATAATAACACTTAAAAAAATGCATGGATCCATTACACATGGCCCCTTTGACATCCTCAAATGATTATAGTCACCAAAACACTCTTCTACTAAAGCACAATTAGCTCAAACACTTCTCTGTGCACATAGTCACCATGAATGAACACACAACTGACTTATAAACCATTATTCATACTACATACAACTGATAAAACCTTCATAATTAACACATATTATCCTCATGGATTCTAAAACATGATCCAGTATCTAATTCATCATTAAACATCAAAACAACATCAAAAACAAGCTCAAACAATCTTCTCACGTCACTTGCAAAATAAAAATGAACACATAATCAACTTTGAACCTTTATAAATTTTAATATACACACTTTAAAATATTAAAATTAGATTCATTATAGTTTCCATCGATTCCTCTTCAAATTTGCTTTTTATATCACCTTTAAATTCATCTTGGATCAAAAGTTATGGTTAAAATACAAAGCACTAATTTTTCCCTTTGCAAAATTCAAATATTCAAGTGAAAGTGGTCATAGTTAAACCTTGAAAACCATGTTATCATCTCAATTCCTCACTACTTAGATTAAACATGCACCATTGATCTTATTATATAAAGCTTAAACTTTAGCAAATAGTGCACCAATGCCAAATGTTAAACTTAGACCAGTTAACCTCATCTCATGCAATCTAGCAAATTTGACCTCATGAACTCCATTAATCTCTTCAAGATTATCCTATATTTAAAAATTATAGACAAATATCACTTTGACCTCTTTAATTTAATGCATATCATTGATCTCTATCTTTATGGTCACCTGCTCACCATTGATTCTTGGAAGAGACATGCTATTTATCTATGCACAATATTAAACATTAAACACATGGCATCATCTCACTACTTCCTAACATATTAGAGAAATGAGATCCATAGATGATGATTGAAATTTACCTTGTGTAAAATTTACTAAGTATGGGAACCATTTAAATCTATCTGATAAGCTAAATTTGAACCTTAATAACTTTTACCTCACTCAATCTCATGTTCTCAAATTTGGACCATATGATCTCCGCACATAGGAAAATCCAACCATGTATCAAAATTATTTTGAAGCCTTTACATGTGTAAGATATAATTCCATTAATATTCTTACTTAGATTTTTTTCCTACAAAGCCAACAATGTCAAGAATTATTTGGAAGACCAACTTTGCACATGCATATCTTTTGACTTGCTTCAGTATATGATCTAAAATTTAGTGCAAATAAACTACGATAAAAAATGAATAAACCCATATAATAATCTTGTTATTAAACATCCACACATGTGATATATTCCATCACCAAACTTATTACTTAACTATTTCTTGCCTCATGAAAATTTGGATAAGTACAAAAAAATAATGTCAAACTACCTGAGAGCCCAACTTTGCACTTGCATCTCTTTTATTGCACTTAGGTGAATGACCTAATATTTAGTACATAATAACTATGAAAAGTATTTAACAAACCAATGTTACTATTTCCTCTTAAAACCTCCATGCATGCAAATTCTTACATCATCAACATGCTTACTTGACTCTATTTGAACATAGAAAACATTGTCAAAATGCCTGAGAGCCCAAATTTGTACCCATATATCTTTGACTTCATTTAGGTGCATGACCTAAGATTTATCACATAGAAACTAGGGACTAATTTTATCGCAACCATATGATAAACTCCCCCTGACTCATCCACACGTGTCAATGGTGATATTAACAAACTGCCTACGCATATTTTCTACCACTAGACCCAAAATGTCTAGATGAAAACAATGATCAACCATATGAAATAAAATTATGCACACAAGCATTAAAATAATAAAAAAACTATTATAGGACCACTTAAATATGATCAATACTCCATACTCATCGCTAATCATCTCAAACCATGACAAAATTGAAGATCAACCAAGCATCCTTCAAGCAGACTAGGACAAGCACATTGCACACTTTATCATTATCAATTAGGCTATCAAATCACTTCATCCACTCATAAGGACACCTCAATGAAATCATTTAAAAATATAAAAAAATATCTTTCTTTGTCATTGATGTCAACACACATCATATATCAATATACAACTTACCTTACTTCTCTCTCTTTAAGCACTCCCACAATAGAAACTCCCCCCCCCCTTGATGCAATGACAAAGTAGGAACCAACTGAGCTTGAGGACCTAAAAATACTATCAATAGGAAAGTACCATCTTATAAATATTATAAAAACTCTCCCTTACCTTGATCTTATCTCTTCTTTCCTTGACACCTTCCTCTTGCTCCATGCCAATACTCTCTTCAATCAAGCACTACAACCAATGAAGAAAGAACACATAATTATGACTAAGTTTGATAAAGTCATCATAAAAACCTTATTGAAATCTCATAGATATCAGATATCACCACATCTTATATATTAGTTAATCACCTCACATATGCTTCCCCTTATATCATGCAAAGCTCCTCAAGCCATTCAAGCTACCTGAGTTAGGTCCCCATAAATCTATGCATACCACCTTGTAATTATAAATAATTCACTTCAATCTAATTTTTATCTTCAATAAAAATCTGATAGGGACTCCCCCTAAGATATTTGAGAAATTTTATCACTTGAGCATCTTCAAATCTTCTTATACCATGAACAACCACCATATAAGCTTACTAGCCTTATATATCAAGCTATCATAAGGACCACCAAAAAAATTTCATGCCACTCACCAAATATAAAACATGATTTAAAACAAACTAGGAACTCTCCTTGAAACCTTCATACCTTGTTATTTTGGAAACACTAAGTAAAATCATCAAATCTTCATACTTGGCCTATCTAGATTCCTTGTAGCCCTACCTAGAACTTATAGATCCAAAAAATTTCATAAGATACATCTTTAATACCTAAAAATGCATATCTATATTAATTTCATATTCCCATTTAATCACAAAATTTTTAAACACTTATCTCATTCTGTATAACATACTTCTTCCACAAACCTACTAGCCAATTAGGCCTCCATATTGACAAAAACATGAATAATTTAAAAACCACAAACCTTCAAATATTTGTGAATCTTAATTTGAAAACATTTTGGGCCCATTAAAATTATTAATAAATCTTATATCTCAAATCATAAGGTAAAACACTTTTTTAGTAGAGCCCATAAACAAGGTCAACACAACACCTTCCAGTCAACATCCACCTCTAAAAATTGTTTTACACCTAGAGACAACCATTACACACTTCTGGACCAAGTTTTGAGGTTAGACATATTTGGGAACCCATACATATTATAAACCATTTTGGGACTTGCATACTCTTAAGCACAAACTAGGAAACCTAAGAACAAACACAAATCTCTAATTTGACTTTAACATACTTCAAACCATAAAATACCTAGAGCATGATAGGATAAGGTCAAAATACCTTTCTATGTAAAAATACTCTTCTTAAAATTGCATCAATCTCATTAGGCCATCTAAAAGCATTCAATCTAACCCTTTAGACTAACCATATACAGTTGTCAACATCATGACATTACCATAACATATATTCCACCTAGACATACCTGCTCCAAGTAAAAATAATTATTTTTATCCTTATAGGACCATCTGAAGAACACCAAAGCAACTCTTTCCTCTCCACCAAAAGGATTCTCTTAAGAAGCATAGATAGAGACATCCTTTGCACCATAATGCTCTAAAACAAAGTGAAGCTAGGAGTGGCCCATATCTCCTTAGTAACCACTGGAATCCTCTTATAACTATAAGACTTCTTTCTCTTGTTATTAATCTCTTTAGTCTAAATTATGATAACTAGTTCATTTTCTATATCACTCTCCTTCTCTTCTAAGGTAGAATTGACAACACATGAAGCAACTATGGAATCTTGACATACCTTTTCATTTGAAAAATCAACCTTGCAACTTGAAACCTCATCACTAGGCATAGATAATTGATGTACTTTGAATAATACTTACTCAAAAATAGCAGGATGTTCATTTACATCCATACATACCTTAGAACTTACCTCAACCAACACTTTGGTCTTATCCTTGAGCTTGATTTCTTCATTCTTAACATTAGTAGACAATGAGAGCCCTTAGCACTCTTCAAATTCTATAGAATTATCCACCATAGAAAATAGATTAATTGGACCTGAAGACTCATCATGACTCAGGCTGACCACATTTGGCTTCTATGAGTTAACTTGTCTTATTTCTTACACCCTTGGAGCCTAATTGAACCTATTATGACTTGTAGGCCTCTGCTTGCAAAATCTAGCAATGTGACCTCTCTTTTGATAGTTGAAGCACATCATAACTTTTGTAAGAAGCTCATTCTATCTTTTTAGACTTGGATAAAATGTTACAATGTGTCTTATTTCATAACAACTGTAGCACTCAATATTTATTAAAGGAAATTCAACTTAGCTTATCTTAAATGGACAATGTTTTTCAAAGTGTGTCCAACATCATAATAGTTGAATCACTAAACCTTGTTCACACTTTTGACTAATTATTCCCATCATAGTTCCAAGCAAACTCATTTATAATAAGTCTTCTAAATTTTCTGGCTCTATGCCCAAAATGATTACAAGTATAGAAAAAACAATTAAAATTTTCATACCTCATGGCATTTGGTGATTTGGTCTGATTTATCTTCAAAGGTTGATTTTTCTTGTTCACATTAGACTTCATCTTAAGTTGTAGTCTTTGGTTCTTTGTATCTAAGACCAATCTTATCACTTTCATGCTTTTAACCACTCAAAATATTATCTATATCACTTGAGCTCTTTTTAAATCTCATAAATGACTTCACCTTACTAGATGTCTTCTCTAACTTAGATCTCCATGACTCATTTTCATGTACATACCTTAAACATTCATCTTCTTTAGATTTCAGGTTTGTAGCCAAGAATTCTAATTAACAATAGAGATGTTTGACCATATCTTCATACTCCTTGGCATATTTATTCATTCTTGCCTCAAATACATTCAATTGATCTCAAATTATTTGAATTTATATTTTATCTTCTTATTGATCTTCTTCTCAATCTTCATTTCTTTAATAGCATTTGTCAATGCAGTATCATAATCCATCTCATCTTCATCATTATCTAAATCACTTCAAGTAGACTCCTTTTGATGTGAGAAACTACTTTCCTTGGACATGAGTATATATTCATCTTCAATAAGACCATCATATTCATGATCATATTCTGAGTCACTGACTTCACTCTCATCTGATTAGTTGTAATCTTCTTTGGTTTATAGATTCTTCTTGTCCTTGAAGTACTTATTGTCAAATCTTCTAAATCCCTTTTTGTTTTTATCATACTTGAATGATCTCTTTCCATCATCATGACCTTGATCATGCTCTTCATCATCATCCTTCGTATACTTATGAGGGAATTTATTAACAAAATGTCCTATCTCACCAAAATTGAAGCATTTAAGGGGTAGTTTACCTTTATACTTTCTTGAACCTATTATCAATCTCCTTGAAATCAAATCAATTAGTTAATCTTCATATATATCAGAAATGCCATCATATTTAGGTTTCTTACCTTAGAATTTATTCTTTGTCTTCATTTTAGTCTTGAAATCTACTTCCTTCTTTAGTGCTATACCATCCTTCTTCCTCATCTCACAAATAGTAAGGATGTCATGCAGTTCATCCAACTTCAGCTAAGTAAGATCTTGACTTTCTTCTACAAAAGATACTTTAGGATCAAAATTGAGGGATAAGGAAATTAATACTTTTTGAACTATAGTAGCTTCTTCAAGGTTCTCTCCAAGACCTTTTATTATGTTCATAATCTCATCGACTCTATGCAGAAAGGATGCCATAGTATCTTCTTCCTTCATTTTGAGACTTTCAAATTGACTTTTATGTATCTATAACTTAGCAAGCTTGACCTTTGAATCTCCTTCATAAATGATTTTCATTTTATCCCATATCTATTTATTAGATTTATAATGGATTACCTTGGTGTATTCAATCTTTGTTCAAGGACCACAAGTGATAGCATTCATTGCCTTGAAATTGTTCTCAAACAACTTCTTGTCTATAAAACTAGATAGAGGAGTAGTAGCAGTAACATAACCATCTACAAAAAATTACCATACATCAAACCCTAGGGACATAATTTATGTCCTCATCCTAGCACTCCAAAATGCATAATTGAATCCATTGAACATCAATGTTTTCTTAATAGAGAAAACTTATTTATGACTACCCATATTGTACCTTGGACAACTTTAAGTTATCAAGCCTTTACCAAAGGATCTAATCTGATACCAAATGTTAGAGGTATAATCATTGAGATGGGGTGGGGTTGAATAAGTGATCCTAGACATTTCAATCTCAATTCCAAACCTTTCAAAATATTTAAATAATCAACATATATCAACTTGATCAAGAAACATTAACAAGAGATCTCATTCATTCAATGCATACACGAGATCAAACACACAACACATATTTCCTATGGGAAACTCTCATGGGGAATAAAACTCACTCTCAAGCTTGTAACACATGGACTACTATCTTATAATAAATTACAAACAAGAGACTAGTTAACTCCTTTAGACCAACAAACCTTGATCATATCCTCCTGACCAAAGGCCTTCAGTGAAACACATGTTTCAAAAGGAGAAACTACCCCTTAGGAAGATCAATTCCTTTAGACCCTCCTTTGAAGTTAAAAAAACCACCTTAGAATTAATGTATTCAATACCTGATGATGGATCACTATTTATCTAACTCCTACACAAATTTCCTCTATATCTCATATAAGCCTCTGATGTAGGCATGCCATAATCTCTCTCCTTAACTCAAACTGTCCTCATATGCACACTTAGACCTCTTCACATATCCTCAAACTACAAGAGAACTATTATGAAATCAAAAATATGACCTCAAATTTATACAAACATTCATCAATATGTTATGCTCATTAACTCATCAATTGGGCACTCTACTTCTCCTTCACTCCATAATTATCACATGCATCTTACACTAGTCTCACTCACAAATCAAAAAAATAACACATTTGGTTTCACCAGTTATAGAGAAATCATGAATTAAAAATATCACAACATTTCATATCAGCCACAAAAACGTGCCTTCACCCTTAATTCATCTAACATAGGTCACACTTAAGCACAATCCACTTTCAAATAGGCCTAAGTCACTTTTAGGTCTTATGGAGACCCATTCAACTCTTTGACACTTATTCAGGAAAACTAAAACATAGGAACACTTGAAAAATGCATAGACCTATTTAATATGACCCTTTTTACATGATAAAATGATCATAGTCACTAAAACACTCTTTTTCTAAAGCACAATTAGGTCAAACACTTCTTTGTACACACAGCCACCATGAATGAACACAAAGTCAACTTCTAAACCATTGTTCATACTACATATGATTGATCAAACCTTCATAATGAAAACGTATGATCCCCATGGAGTCTAAAACATGATGCAATATCTAAATCATCATTAAACATTGAAACAACATCAAAAACAAGCTCAAACAATATTTTTAAGTCAATTATAGAACAAACATGAACATAGAGTCAGCTTTGACCTCATCTTGTACATTATAGCAACTTTGAACTCATGTGATCGATTGATATCTTTGATATTGTCCTAGATTTAAAAATTATATAAAAATGACACTTTGACCTCTTGAATTTAATGTGCACCATTAATCTCTATTTGCATCATCACCCGCTCACCATTGATCCTTGAAAGAAGCTTGATCTGTATCACTACACAATGTTAAACATTCAACACTTGACACCATCTCACTAATTATTGACATATTTGAGAAACTCAATCCATTGGTGATGCTAAAACTTTACCTTGTATAAAATTTACAAATTATGGGAACCATTGCAATCTATTTGAGATGCCAACTTTGAACTTTAATAACTTTTACCTCTCTCACTTTCATGTTCTCAAATTTGGACCATATGATCTCCTCACATAGGAGAATCCAAAAATGTATAAAAATGATCCTAAAGCCTTTTCATGTGTAATATATAATTCCATTAATATTCTCACTCAAAATTATTGACCATAGAGAAAACAATGTGAAGAATTTCTTGGAAGGGCAACTTTGTACATGCATATTTTTTGACTCGCTTCAATGAATGATCTAAAATTTAGTGAAAATCAATTAGGATAAAAAATAAACAAACCCATATGATCATATTATTTTCAAACACCCACATGTGTTAGATAGTACATCAGTAAACTATTTACTCAATGCTTTCTTGCCTCATGCAAATATGGCTATTGAAAAACAATGTCAAACTGCTTGGGAGCCCAACTTTGCACTTGCATATCTTTTGTTGTTCTTAGGTGAATGAACTAATATTTAGGAAATAAGAAATAGGAACAATAATTAACAAACCCATGTGACATTTTCCTATTGAAACCTCCATGCATGTGAATGCTAACATCATCAACATGCTTACTTGTCTCTATTTAAACGTAGAAAGCACTGTCAAAATGCTTGAGAGCCCAACTTTGTACCCACATATATTTGACTATATTTATGAGAATTAATTGATATTTATTTCATATAAATTTTTGGATAATTTTACTACAACCATATTTCCAACTCCCCCTGACTCATTCACATGTGGTAATGGTGATGTCATCAAACTGCCTACTCATATTTTCTGCCACTAAACCCATTTTATCTAGATGAAAACATTGATCAACCAAATGAAATACACTTATGAAAATAAGAACTCAAATCATAAAAAACCTATTATAGGACCCCTTTCACATGATAAATACTCCATATTCATCTCTAATCATCTCAAACCATGCCAAAACTAAAGATCAACCAAGCATCCTTCAAGCACACTAGGAAAAACACATTGTACACTTTGTCATTGTAAATTAGGCTATCAAAGAAATTCATCCACTCACTAGGACACCTCCATGACATCATTAACAAATCTCTAACATAATATAAATTTTAAAAATTGAATTCGTAAATAAAAAGCAGTAAATTATTGTAGAAAGTAAGAAAACTATTCTAAATAGTATAAAAACTATTCTATAAAGCATGAAATCTAACTCAACTTATTATGATACCAATGTTTTAACACTTATATTAGGAAATAATTACAAAATTATGAGTACAATCAAACCATCATGTTGAGGTAGTTAAGGTTTTGTTGGGTGAATATTTTGTCGTCAACTAATTGATGACAAAATGGGTATATCAACCATAGTACAAGGAGATTTATGCCACAAAAAGTGTAGGTTTACCACATATTAATGAGATAAATCTCTCATCTCATCAAGGGGAGGTTCCCTATGAATCACTTATATGCTATATATGTATATAAATAAAGAGAAAATAATACTCAGGGTAGTATAACACCATCCATCTCTCTTTTTTCAGAGATGATGTCCAAGGAACAAAAGAAGGAGGTCTCGGTCGATGGATGAAAACATTCCACTTCTTTCAAAAAAGGTATCCAATGCATAGAAAAAAATCTCCTGAAGTAGTAACAAGGTCCACAAGGAAACCTGCAAAAGCACAAAGTCTTCCATTGCCTCCCTCGCTGATTCGGAGCACATGTAACAGTAGAATGAAATAAATCCCAAAGTCTTCACCTAAAACTACAATGGATAAAAGGGTTACCAAGATAAAAGTACCTCAAAGTCTTTCTTTTATCCTCTAGACACATCTTTAGATAATTTCAATACACACACCTTGCTTATTAAATTGAATAGATGAGAGATTATCAGGAAAGAGAACATAAGAACTATTTCCTAAGTAACACAAATTAATTCAATACAAAGTCTGAAATTAACCTGTTTCTCATTCATTTGACAAAAAATGATTTACAAATTGAGCACAAAGTCTCAAGAAATGTCTCAATTTTTAGCAGAGTTTTTGCTCTCAATTATCTATAGATATTTTACAAAAGAGGTTCTCTCTATATATAGGGAGAAACCTTCGAAATTGGAAAAAGATTAAAATATTGAAAACCTAGTCAAAGATGAGTCAGTGTTGACTTTGGGATATTTTTGGATTTTTACATGTAATTATATATTATAAAAGTGCATGTACTTTCACATGACAAAAGTGCATGTACTTTCACATGACAAAAGTACAGGAGAAGAAAGAAAGAAGAGATAATGGAGGAATAATTCAACTCTTGCCACCAAACTTCTTCAGATGAGCATCATACATGGTGATAGATGCCTGAATTCCTATACTATCTGGCATAATGGTATTCTTCAAGATTACTTTATCTTTGATTGTAACATTTTTCAATGTTGTGATTGCTTTGGCATGACTAGTTAACCTAGTTCTTAGATTATCCAGAGTTAACTGAGTATCTAAAATGTTATCTGTAGAATTCTTCGAAAGCACTTTCTCTTTGAAATCCCTTTAGAACATACCTTTGAATTATTGAATCATCTCATCTACTAAAAGAAATTGATTATCTCTAGAGGTGAGTCTGCAAGGCAATTCCTCCAGTCTATTCAATAGGCTGGTGTCATTTTTCTCACTAGCATCCTTGGAAGACTCGAGATCTTCGATCAACTCTTTAAGTACCTGGATTTTGTATATTAGTGATTATTTGATTTCAACATAGGAATATTTGTTGACAATGATGCCAATTGACACTGAGGTGCATTTCTTCAGAGCTTTCATCTCTACCCACTTGCTAAGATGTTTATTTGTACTATCAATATCTTGAGAAATAAGAGAGATGAGGTCTTCTAAATTTGTCCTTATTTTCTTCATTTTCTTTGTCTTCTCAAAAAAATTTGTAAGCAAGGAAATTCCTTGTGTATGCATATTTTATATATAATCTTCAAGTACTTTAACTTTCATGTAGGTCTTCTCTACTTTTTGGATAATGGGATCATTTATGGAAAAGGCTTATGGGGTCGCCGCTTCAAGAGCAAAAGTGAATCCCCTGACTACTATGGCCAATTGTTCTACCTTTGCCTTGTAATAATCTTTCATCTCTTTCTCTCTATCAAATTTTTGGACCATGATATCCATTGCAGACTATAGGTTGCTCTTCACACCCTTGTGAGTTACTTTCCCCAACTCAACATGACAAATGGAGTAGCTGCTCATGTCAAAATTTTCTAGGGTTGCATCTTATGGAGGTTTGGCTATCTCTAGAAATTTGTGCCCCTTTTCCTTGACCATTTTCAAAAGGATCCTTAGTTTCTTGGGGGTCTTAGCTTTCACTGGCACTATATTGCCAAAACCAAAGTCATCTACATAGATGGCTTGCTTCTTCCTTTTGGGTGTGAAAGTTGATTACCAAGGTAGGAAATTAGAGGCACTTACCATGGTAACAATCCATGTAGCTGGTGTTACTAGGGTAACATCTACACTACTAGTGGGAAATAGCAGAACTATCTCTAATATTGAAAGAAGGAGATGAGAGACTAGGGATAGATCTTAAGGATCGAAGGACATCTCCAAAAGCACCTTGAGGGTCACCAAAAATAAATCTACAAGGAGAGGTAGCTCTAGAAGAAGGAATGTTGATGGGAGAAAGAGGTGAAGGAGATGCCACAGGGGATTGGGGTGGTGAAGAAGAAACCCCTACAAGTGGTTGTGCCACTTCTTGGGGAGATAGAGTTTTAGTTCTCTATTGCTCTGAATGCCTATCATCCATCTCCATCCATTTCACCAGCTGTTCTTGAGTGATTTTTTCTCCAGCCCCCATATCTATTGATCCTGGCTTCTTCTCAGCAACCTTCAATTTATTTGACACAAAGATGATCCTAGGCTTGTGAGGCCTAGAAGGATAAGGAACGTCGCCTTTATTCTTAGTCCTATTCTATGCTCTCTTCCTTATTTCTTCTTGGAATTCAGCCTCTGATCTTGTGATGAATTCCTTCAATGTGATTCCTTTGGTTGCTAGCCAATCATTGGTGTTAGCCAATATTGGTTCGAATCTCATCCTTAAAGAATTAAACTCCTTTTGGGACCACTAAATTGGAGGAAGAGGAGAGTTAGCAAATTTTTCAGCCAAGTATCTACTGTTAATTATATCTTTATGATCAACTAAATTAGGAGGAATATTTGTAAGCCCTAGATATTCAATCTACTCCAGAGACAGTCTACTGTAGTCCATTCTTCTGATCTCTTCCACTATTCTCAAGTCTATCTAGATGTCTTCAATCATGGGCTCATGAAACTGAGTCTTTCTTTTGATCATATACTTGACACCCCTGTAGTCAAAATTGGGCCTTCTTTTGAGCTACTTCATGGTGACAAGTTTCATTTCTGTCTCCATTGCCCTTGGTTTGGTGGCAGTCAAAACTGAGTATCTACCAATTTCTATTGGGAACCTGAAACCTAGCTTCTTAAGTTCCATTTGCTTAGTGTGCACGATAATAATCCATCTACACAGCTCTATTAGGACTAATTTTTTTGAAGGAAATCTGGGGAGCATGTAGGGATAGCCTTGGAAAAAGCCAACTTTGTAGATAGCAAAAGGAGGGGAATTGTAAAAACATGCAGCCAAAATCATTGACGACCATCTAGGCTTCATCTAATACTCTCTTCTATTCTAGCTGAGGATCAAAAAGGCACAAAAAGATCATGAAGAAGGCATCATTTACCCTCCTAAAATGATAGATTGACCCTTTTAGTGTTAGCTGAGGGTAATATGAATAAACAGGGGTGGTGCTTTTGTCTCCTTCTATTGTCAAACCTTGAAAGGTTTGCATTGAAGCTGCGATGTATACTAAGTACGAAGTCATATAAAATTTTGAAGTAGTAGACACCTTTGTCAATTGATCATGAAGAGCATTGCTAATCTGCTCACCCCAAAAGATGACTTGTTTCCATTATATAATTATCTTAATAAAGGGATACATCCATTCGTGGAATTGGGAAGAAGATGGTAGACCTCATACTTTGCTGAGAAGAGTAATTAAGTCACCAAATTCCTTTATAAAATCACTTCTCAAAAAATTATGTGGCCATCTAGACAAGTTAGCTCGCAGAGTCTTGATCCATCTATTGTTCATCACCTTTTTTGCCCTCTCGAGATCTTTGTCATAATATTTTTATGCCTCAATGAAGTCAATTTTTAACACTTCAGTAGTAGGAGGGCACATGAAAACTTTATCGATAAATTTAGGGTCTAGTCAAATTATCGTGTTGCCATTGGCATTTGACATATCTTGGTCTCTCTATTATAGAACTGGGTACACTGAAGGATGAACTCTATGTGATTCGCCACCACATGGAAAGATGAGACTAGATGGATGTTGCTCTCAATTATTATTTTTATCTCTGAGGTCTAGTTTGTCGCCTTAGTTCTCTCCATGAACTTAGCCATATCCATGTGGCCGATCTCTATATCTCTAATGTCATCGACATTAGAAGTGACTGAGGTGATTGAGAAAACACCTTGATAGTGGTACTTCATGGCCTTTGACTTCTTCAGAGAAGCTTCAGTCATCGAGATGAGCCTTTGTTGAGAGCATGTCGATGAATGAGGATCCTTAGGGGGAATTGTGATAAGAATCATGATCGTGTAATTAGGAAAAAATTGGTAATTTAGGGAAATTGCACGTCGGGTGATCATGACCAAGGAAGGGCACTTGACAGGGCCAAGGTGTGAATGGGTTGTAAAGTGAGAGGAAAATCGGGAAGAGTCATGAAAAATGGAAGGAATGAAAATTCTCCAGAGTTAGAGAAAAAAATGGAGAAAAAGGATGTAGGGGCAACAAAATTTGCCACCCTGACATGTGGGATGGGTCTGCATGCATAGGTGGAAAAATTTGCTACTTGTGCATGCTAAAATGAGAAAAATGCATCGGTGGCAAAATTTGCCACTTATGCATTTTGGGAAAAGAATGTGTAAGGGCGACAAAATTTACCACCCATGTAGGTGTAATGGTGGCAAAATTTGCCACAGGTATAATAGATGAAAACATAGTGTTAGGGTGGTGAAAATCACCGCCCTTACATGGGTAGGAAGACTATTAGGAAAAGGGAGGGTGGCAAAAATTGCCGCCCTAACACTGAGGAAAATCAAGAAAAATCGAACGGGGAGGAAGGGAAGAGGAGAAAAAGAAAACTAAAAGAAAACCTAACAAATGGGAGAGAGAAAAACTTAAAAAGAGGAGAGAACATGAAACAAAACATAAAAACAAAGACCTACCTAGAAAATAATGCATGATGAGAACTTGAATTTGATGAAACATGCTTCTTCCCACTTGCTGGATCGTCCAGAGGTAGAGGGTGGGAGGAGGATTGGAATAAATGAATCAAAAAGGACCAAAAAGAGATTAAATTGGGAAAAAATCACCCCTAACCACTTGATGCGCATGGCCATAAACGTCATGTGTGAAAAATGAGGTAGTATAGGGGTGACAAAAATTACCACTCTTACACTGAAATTTAAAAGATATGCAGGGGCAGTGAAATTTGTTGCTCCTACATGGGAAGGAGAAAAATGTAGGGGTGGCAAAATTTGTTGCTCCTACATTTTGGATGCAAGGGCGGTGAAATTTGCCGCTCCTGCATGGAAAAGAAAATAAATTCATTGATGACAAAATTTGCCGCCTTTGCATTAAAATGCAAGATAAAAGACTAACTCTAGGAAAAGGGAAATTTGTCCCCTGGTCACATTGAGATTGTAACGACTTTCATGTTTTGGGTAAAATGTAATAAAGAGACATTATGAAACTTGAATGATGCTAGTTGAGCAAACACGAGGACAAGAAAAAATCATCTCAAAAAATGAACTTAGAGAGAAAAAAGTGAAACAGACAAGTTTCGTAGGGATTTTTTCAAAAATGAACTAAGTTGATTTTGGAAACAACATCTGGCTCCTATTGGAGAACTTCCATTTGATTGAACTGATCAACAAGAATAGAAACCAGTCTCTAAGTGCCTTCATCTAAGCCATTGGGCTATGGAGTCACGCTAAAAATGAAAGAAAACAAATAAAACATAAAAACTATACAAATGTACAAGTGAATCCATCTAAACTTCAAGGATTGAAATGCTTTAGGTGTTGCCCACTGTGGGGCAGTGAAAATGACACTCCATCTTGATACTCTAGTAAGAAGCTATTTTTACCATAGAGTTTTTGAATGGTAAACATACATCTCCGCAAAGAATCAAATTTGCCATGCATTCCCTTTGGTTCTCTCCTCTTGTCCCACAACAAGACTTGATCTCCAATTTGAAAATCATGAACCTTAGCCCTTTTGTCAAAAAATTTCTTCACTTGATTCTGATGTGCAGTAATCTGGTTGACCACCATGGTTTGTTGTTCATTCAATTTGGTTAGACATTTTGAAGGTTGAATCTTCAATTGCTTTGGCTAACTTGAGCGCTGGTAGTTCTAGAGTGATAGGTATCTCCGCATTCAAGTTGTATAGAAGTTGGAATGGCGACATGCCTATGGCCCTCTTGGGTGTAATCTTATCTGCCCATAAAGCATCAAACAATGCTTTGTGCCAAGTTCTTTGATTGTCATCTACCAATTTCTTGATAATAGTAACTAGGTTCTTATTGCTTGATTCTGCTTGGCCATTCCCTTATGGAAAATAAAGTATGGGATAGGGTAATCCCATAATAAAAGTAGAACTGAGTAATCTCATGTGAAGAAAAATAGGTTGTATTATCTGTTACAATTTTAATTAGAACCCCAAACTGGGAGATGATATTTTTCTTAAGAAAATTGCACACCACTTTCGAAGTAGCATGCTTGGTTGGGATGACTTTCACCCATTTGGTAAAGTAATCAGTTACCATGAGGACATAATCATGTCTGGCACTTGAAGATGGGTTAACTGTGCCAATGAAGTCAACAACCCACTATTTAAAAGGCTCTTTGATTACTACTAGATTGAGGGGTAATGCAGCTAGTTTAGGCTTTTCGATGAACTGCTGACACAATTCACATCTACGTACCCATTTGTAAGCATCTTGAAACATCATAGGCTAATAGTACCTTACTCACAGAATTTTATGCGCTATCACTTGTGCAGAAAAATGTCCTCCATAGACCAAATTATGGAAAGACTCCAAAAATTTATCTTGTTTCACCTTATCGATGCAACGAAGAAATACCTCATCTAGGATTCTTTTATACAAACCATTATCCCACAAAACATAGCTAGTGGATTTTAGTTTAACATTCCATTTTTCCTTTTAGGAGAGATGAGTGAGACACTCACCATAGGTTAGAAAATGGGCAATGTCAGAATACCACTCATCAATAGTGGCAATGAAGAGAACCGTAGGCATGTCTTCAATCTCTATTTCTTCATTTCCTGCTTGCTTGGGAATATTGTTAGCAATCAACTGACAAAGACCCTTTCCACACACAAGTTTGGTAGGTTTGATGTCTAGATCAAACTCCTAAATCTTGGAAATCTAATTACCCCTCTTTGTACCAAACTCCTGTTGAGTCAAAATGGACTTCACTATTATATCAGGCACCAAAACCTCTGTATGTGAGTTTAGGATATAAAACCTAAAATGCTTAACTTCTTTGACCACTGCATATGAATGCTTCTCCATGTTCAAATATTTCAGCTCATGAGGTTTGAACAAATAGCTCATGAAAGAAATAAGAGATTCCACACCTTCTTGGTTCTATTGAACTAAAATAGCTGAGAGTATGTTTAGAAGCATAATTATGTATTTTGAAGTCTTTGGTGTAGTCTAGACAAACCAGAATTGATGCGCAAGTGATTTCTTCTTTGATGTCTTCAAACACTGATTTGCCCTCTACAGTCCACCTAAAAGTGGCTTTGCCTTTCATCATATTGAAAATGTGGTGAGTTTTCTCAACGAACTCAGGGATGAACCTTTGTAGAAAATTCACTTTTCTGAAGAAAGAGTGAACCGCAATTTTATTGGTAGGTAGAGTAAGCTCTTGGATGGACTTGACTCTTTTTGAGTCAATTTTTATACTTTCTTGGGACACAATATGTCCAAGAACTTTCCCTTTTGTCACCCTAAAAATAGATTTTTAGGATTTAGAGAAATACCATTCTGACGACAACGTTTCAGTACTCATTGTAAATAGTGGACATGGTCAGAACAATACTTTGAAAATACCGTTAAATCATCCAAGTATACTATAATGAACTTACCCATTTCATCCTTGAAAGTGAGGTCCATCACTCTCTAAAATTTGGCACCTGCATTTATTAGACCAAAAGGCATTCTTCGATAAGTGAAGGTGCCCCAGAGTGTGGTGAAGGCAATTTTATGCTGATCTACTTTTCCAACTTCAACCTAATTGTACCCTGAGAAACCATCCAGCATTGATAACATCTCTAAACTTGTCACCATCTACAGAACTTGATCCATGATAGGGAGAGGGTATTTATATTTTAAAGATGACTGATTCAAGTTCTTGAAATCCACACAAATTCAAATTTTGCCATTCTTCTTTCTCATAAGCACTCTATTGGCAATCCATGTGGAGTGATGGATTGGAAAAATTATCCTGGCATCAAGCATTTTTTTTATCTTAGATAAAATGGTACCTGATATTTTTGGATTATTTTTCTTAGACTTTTGCTTGTAAGGCACTGAGTTAGCCTTAAGAGGAATGTCATGGCAGATTTCATCAGGTCTGAGTGATTTCAGGTCATCATAGGAGTATGCTAAGACATCTATATATTGGCAGAGTAGAGTAGTGAACTTGAATTTCTCCTCAAGAGTGCAGCATTTTCCAAGGTTCACCATCTTAAGATCTCCCTTAGATCCCAGATTTACTTGATCAAAATCATGAGAGGAGCTTGAATCCGTTCACTATTGTTTGATGAATCTGTCATGGTTATCAAAAAATTTCTCTAGGGAAACCAGGCCTTTAGGAATCTTATTACCTTTAAGTTGTAGGAACTCCTCACCTGCATTTTTATTTGATTCAGAAGTTGTCTCACATTTTTGAGGTTTTCTGCCTTCAAAATGTAGCTATTCAAAGTTGTCCTTTTGCTCCAAGAAGGCAATGATTTGATTGTCATTGTTGAATACTTGCCAATGATTAGCATTATCAAGTACACTTGGTTGAAAGATCAGTTCAATAGTGTTCTTTTTTCCTTTAAAGTCTAGGTGGGGGACCAAGAGAGTAGCCAAAACAACCAATGCATTAGCTCAGTCATTAAATTCTCTCAAGAACAGTAGAGATGTTGAAAGCATCAAAGTTTTCAATTTAGTCCCACACTAGATTGTGGTAGTGGTTTAATCTTTCATTCTTAGTTTGATAAAGGTTTTTTACCTGACAAACCACCAATTCAGCATCCCCTTTAACATGAAGGATTTTAATGCCTTTTTCTAGCAGCCTGTAATCTAAGCAACAGAGATTCATACTTAGTTGTGTTGTTGGTGTTGCTAAACCACAACTTGTAGGATAAAGGAATAATATCTCCTTGAGGAGATACCATCACAACCCAGCTCTTGAACTGATAGAGGAGTAGCTGCCATCAAATTCTAGAATCTATACCTCACTAGACACCGCTTTTTCTTTGAAAACTTCTTCATTTGGAGGAAGAGATTATTCCATGTATTCATTTTCCTTCACCAATTCTCTTGCTATTTCAGCTGAATACATCTTCAAGTTGTTACCTATAGGAGTTTCATCAGATGCCTCATGAACTTCATCTATAGATAGGAAATAGTTACCCATGCCCAAAAACTCAAATAAAATTTGAGCTTCTGGTGCTGATGATTGGGTGACTACATATTTTGCCTCATTTTCAGGAAGCAATCTCTTCATAATACCTTGAATTGGGATCCTTGCCTCAGACAAGTCCATGCTTAGCTCACCACCAACATCCTTGCAGAAATTCCACCCAAGAAGGATGCCATAAGAGGCTAGAACATTGTCCACCAGAACAATCATTTTTATCATCTTTTTTGAAAAAGCTGTGAACGCAAATTAGGCATCTTTTATTTGACAAAGATGTGGAACTTGCTTGTTTTCCATAGAAAAACACCTCCCAAAAGTTTTGGTCAAATTTAGACCAAGGGAATTTGCCACCTTGGTAGGCATAACATTATTAGAAGCTCCAGAGTCTATTATGTAATTATTCAATTTATAACCATTTATCAGTAGGGAAACATAAAAAGGTTCTATTTTCCCAAGAGCAACAGGAGGAGTCACAACAAGATTATTTTGAGTGAATTTATCCTTGGGGGAATCATGAGTTGCCTTTGAAGAATCTTGCCTTGTGGGAATGGATTTATTTTTTATATATTATGCTAACCAATCAAACTGTTCAGGATTGGCTCGCAAATATTCAATCTCAGTCATTTGAATCTTAGTCTTTTTGGCGTGATCAATTATGTCAAATAATTGAAATGGATTTGATATGGAGGAAGAGGGCCCATCATCTTGATTTTTAGTAGGTGTGGCACTGGTCTGAGAAATAGAGGTGGAAGATATGGGATGGTTTGAGGTACTTACTTTTTTGTTAGTTACTTGATCCTTTGGTTGGAAAGGCAATGGAGTCCCTCATTTAGAGATGGAGATCACCAGCTGAGGTTCTTCCCCTACTTTTTCTTTGTCAATTTGTGAAGCTGACTAGTCCTAAGATCTGGTAAAAATAGCATAAGATCCATCAAACACTTCTCCTTTACTTCTAGCTTCATCCCGATAATCCAGGAAACTGATATTGGAGTTGCTAGCTAATTCTTCTTCTTATTATTCAAAGTGATTAGCATCATCTTGTTGATCCAACTCAGGTTGGAGTGAGAAATCATGTTTAGTGTCTAGGTAACTGATCACTGAATTAGCAGGTACTGCTTCAATGACAAGTTTCCCATGTGGGGGAGGCAAGCAATTTGATTGCCCTTGGTTTCGGGCAGCATTGCCCTAATATTGTTCATTCAGAAATTTTCTTCTTGGCATATCCTGATAAGTGGGAGCAGACATATCTTGGGCCATTTGTCTTTTCAAAGCTATCAGTTCATTTGTCAATTTTTGCACCATAGGATCTGTGGTGTTTATAGAAGAACTTTCAACAGATGAAGAAAATATATTTTTATTGGAGTCTTTTCTGATCTTACCTACCAGGATAAGATCATCCTCAATCTCAGTAGCCAAATTTTGAGCCATAGTGAGATCCATAGGGTTAGCCCACCTCAATAGAAAACTTACTTCAGGAAGATATGAGTTGATGAAAAAGCACTTGAGATTCTCTAGCGTGGGTTGAGTAATGGTAGGAATCTAGTTCTTTAACTTATTGAATTTGGTTATGAAATCCCTCATGGGCTCATGGGGTTCCTTCTTCATCTGCGTAAGATAAGCTAACAAGGCATGCACATCTTCAATAAGTTTAAACCTATCTTCAAATTTGGATTTGAGTGTATTCCAGTCAGTTATAGTTCAAGCTTGAAGGTGATAAAACTAGTCCACAACAATGCCTTGCAGAGTTTCTACAAAGAGTCTCACTACTACATCTTTGAATTCCAGACCTATTACACTGCATGCTATAGAGAAGGCAATAATATGCTCATCAGGGTAAACCTTCTCGTCACTAAATAATTTGGAAAAATTCTTTCTAGAACTACGAGGTAGTTCGGGTAAAGGTGGGGACAGATTAAGAGGGCCAAAAGAATTACCCCATGGACCTTGGGCCATTATGATAGGATGGTTAAATGGTGGAATAAAAAATCTTGGTGGGGTCAATAAAGACAAATCCTTACCATTATTGAGACTAGAAGCTTCACCAGGTATGGGAGATCTGGCATTGGTAGGAGGGAAACTCCTAGTTCATTGAAGGCAAGATGGTGGAGGAGAAATCTCAAAATTAGTTTATCGCACCAACTTGAATATAGGATCAACAATACCTTGATCTCTCTAGCCTCATGTGTAAGGTGGATCTGCTAGACTATAAAATGAAAAAGGAACTAGAGTTGCTTCAAATTGAAGCTTAAGGCTTCAAAATGCACATTTGTAGTCCCCAATGGAGTCACCAAAAGCTATTGGGTGAATATTTTGTCGTCAACTAACTGATGATGAAATGGGTATATCAACCATAGTACAAGGAGATTTATGCCATAAAAGTGTAGTTTTACTACATCTTAATGAGATAAATCTCTCCTCTCATCAAGGGGAGGTTCCCTATGAATTAGTTATATGCAATATATGTATATAAATAAATAGAAAATAATACTCAGGGTAGTATAACACCATCCATCTCTCTTTTTCCAGAGATGATGTCCAAGGAACAAAAGAAGGAGGTCCTGATTAATGGTTAAAAGCATTCCTCTTCTTTCATAAATGGTATCCAGTGCATAGCAGAAAATCTCCTAAAGTAGTAACAAGGTCCACAAAGAAACCTGCAAAAGCACAAAGTCTTCTGTTGCCTCCCTCACTGATTCAGAACACATGTAATAGTAGAATGAAACGAAGCCCAAAGTCTTCACCTAAAACTACAATGGATAAAAGGGTCACCAAGATAAAAGTAGGTCAAAGTTTTTCTTTTATCCTCTAGACACGTCTTTAGATAATTTCAATACACACACTTTGCTTATTAAATTAAACAGATGAGAGATTATCAGGAAAGAGAACATAAGAACTATTTCCTAAGTAACACAAATTAATTCAACATAAAGTCTGAAATTAACCTGTTTCTCATTCATTCGACAAAATATGATTTACAAATTGAGCACAAAGTCTCGAGAAGTGTCTCAATTTCAACAGAGTTTTTTCTCTCAATTATCCACAGATATTTTACAAAAGAGGTTCCCTCTCTATATAGGGAGAAACCTTCAAAATTGGAAAAAGATTAAAATATTGAAAACCTAATCAAAGATGAGTTAGTGTTGACTTTGGGATATTTTCTAGATTTTTACATGTAATTACATATTACAAAAGTACATTCACTTTCACATGATAAAAGTGCATGTACTTTCACATGACAAAAGTACATGAGAAGAAAGAAAGAAGAGATAATGGAGGAATAATTCAACTCTTGCCACCAAACTTCTCTAGATGAGAATCATACATGGCGATAGATGCCTGAATTCCTATAATGTCTAGTGCAATGGTATTCTTGAAGATTACTTTGGCTCTGATTGTAGCATCTTTCAATGCTATGATTGCTTTGGCATGACTAGTTAACCTGGTTCTTAGATTATCCAGAGTTAACTGAGTATCTAAAATGTTATCCACAGAAGTCTTTGAAAATGCTTTCTCTTCAAAATCCCTTTGGAACATACCTTTGAATTCTTGAATCATCTCCTCCACTAAAATAAATTGATTATCTCTAGAGGTGAGTCCGCAAGGCAATTCCTCTAGTCTATTGAATAGGCTAGTGTCACTTTTCTCACTAGCATCCTTGGAAGACTAAAGATCTTTGATCAGCTCCTTAAGTACTTGGATTCTATATATCAGTGATTCTTTGATTTCAACATAGGAATCTTTGTTGGAAATGATGTTGATTGACACTAAGGTGTGTTTCTTCAGATCTTTCATCTCTACCCACTTGCTAAGATATTTATTTGTACTGTTAATATTTTGAGAAATAAGAGAGATGAGGTCTTCTAAATCTATCCTTATTTTCTTCATTTTCTCTATCTTCTCAACAACTTATGTAAGCAAAGAAATTTCTTGTGTATGCATCTTTTCTATATAATCTTCAAGTACTTTCCCTTTCATGTAGGTCTTTTTTGCTTTCTGGATAATGAGATTATCTATGGAAAAGGCTTCTGGGGTCGCCACTTCAGGAGCAAAAGTGAATCTCATGACTATCACGGTCAATTGTTCTACCTTTGCCTTGTAATAATCTTTCATCTCTTTCTCCCTGTCAAATTTTTAGACCATGATATCCATTAGAAACTGTAGGTCTCTCTTTGCACCCTCGTGAGTTACTTACCCAACTCAACACGAGAAATGAAGTAGCTACTCATGTCAAAATTTTCTAGGGTTGCATCCTGTGGAGGTTTGGCTATCTCTAGAAATTTGTGCCCCTTTTTCTTGACCATTTTTGGAAGAATCCTTGGTTTCTTGGGGTTCTTAGCTTTCACTAAAACTATATTGCCAAAATCAAAGTCATCTATAGAGATGGCGGGCTTCTCCCTTTTGGGTGTGAAAGTTGATAACCAAGGTGGGAAAGTAAAAACACTTACCATAGCAAGAGTTCCTACATCTAGTGTTACTAGGGTAACATTTGCACTACTAGTGGGAACAACGGGCGCAGTGGGTGTAGCAAGTAAAATTGTATCAATCACTAGCTAGTCGATGGCATAACTATCTTCGATATTGAAAGAAGGAGATGAGAGACCAGGGATAGATCCTGAGGATCGAATGACATCTCTAGAAGTGCCTTGAGGGTTGCCAAAAATAAATCTAGAAGGAGAGGTGGCTACAAAAGAAGGAATGCTGATGGGAGAAAGAGGTGAAGGAGATGCCAGAGGGGATTGGGGTGGTGAAGAAGAAACCCCTGCAAGTGGTTGTGCCCCTTCTTGGGGAGATAGAGTTTCAATTCTCTATTGCTCTAAAGGCTTGTCATCCATTTCCATCTACTCCACCACCTGTTCTTGAGTGCTTTGTTCTCCAGCCCCCATAACTGTTGATCTTGGCTCCTTCTTAGCAACCTTCAATTTCTTTGACACAAAGATGATCCTAGGCTTGTGAGGCCTAGAAGGAGAAGGAACGTCACTTTTATTCTTAGTCTTGTTCTCTACTCTCTTCCTTGTTTCCTCTTGGAATTCAACCTCTGATCCTATGATAAATTCCTTCAATGTGATTCCTTTGGTCGCTAGCCAATCATTAGTGTTAGCCAATATTGGTTTGAATCTCATCATTAAAGAAGTAAACTCCTTTTTGGACAACTGAATTGGAGGAAGAGGAGAGTTAGTGACTTTTTCAGCTAGATATCTATTGTTAATTATATCTTTATCATCAACCAAATTAAGGGGAATATCTGCAATCCCTAGATATTCAATTTGCTCTAGAGACAGTCTATTATAGTCCATTCTTCTGATCTCTTCCACTATTCTCAAGTCTATCCAGATGTCTTCAATCATGGGCTCATGAAACTGAGTCTTTCTTTTGATCATATTTTTGACACCCCTGTAGTCAAAATTGGGCCTTCTTTTGAACTGCTTCATGGTGACAAGTTGCATTTCTATCTCCATTGCCCTTGCTTTGGTGGCAGTCAAAATTGAGTATCTATCAATTTCTATTGGGAACCTAAAACTTGGCTTCTTAAGTTCCATTTGCTTAGTGTGTATGACAATAATCTGTCTACACAGCTCCATTAGGACTAATTTGTCAGAAGGAAATATAGGGAGCATGTAGGGATAGCCTTGGAAAAAGCCAACCCATAGATAGCAAAAGGAGGGGAATTATAAAAACATGTAGCCAAAATCATTGATGACCATCTAGGCTTCATCTGATACTCTCTTTTATTCTAGTTGAGGATTGAAAAGGCACAAAAATATTGTGAAGAAGGCATTATTTACCCTCCTAAAGTGACAGATTGATCCTTTTAGTGTTAGCTGAGGGTAATATGAATAAATAGGGGTGGTTCTTTTGTCTCCTTCTATTGTCAAAACTTGAAAGGTTCGCATTGAAGCCATGATGTATACTAAGTACGAAGTCATATAGAACTTCAAAGTAGTAGACACCTTTGTCAATTGCTCATGAAGAGCATTGCTGATCTGCTCACCCCAGAAGATGACTTGTTTCCCTTGTAGAATTATCTTAATAAAGGGATAAATCCATTCATGGAATTGGGAAGAAGATGGTAGACCTCATTCTTTGCTGAGAAGAGTAATTAAGTCACCAAATTCCTCTATAAAATCACTTGTCAAAAAATTATGTGGCCATCTAGACAAGTTGGCTCTCGGAGTCTTGATCCATCTGTTGTTCATCACCTTTTTCACCCTCTCGAGATCATTGTCATATTATTTCTATGCCTCAATGAATTTGATTTTAAACACTTCAGTAGTAGGAGGGTACATGAAAAATTTATTGATAAATTTGGGGTCTAGTCAAATTATTGTGTTTCCACTAGCATCTGACACTATCTTGGTCTCTCTATTATAGAACTGGGTGCACTGAAGGATGAACTCTATGTGATGCACTGCCACATGGAAAGAGGAGACTAGATGGATGTTTCTCTCAATTATTCTTTTCATCTTTGAGCTCAGGTTTGTCGCCTTGGTTCTCTCCATGAACTCGGCCATATCCACATGGCCAATCTCTGTGTCTCTAATGTCATCGATATTAGAAGTGATCAAAGTGATTGGGAAAATACCTTGATACTGGTACTTCATGGCCTTGAACTTCTTTGGAGAAGCTTTAGTCATCGAGATGAGCCTTTGTTGATAGCACATCGATGAAGGAGGATCCTTAGAAGGAACTATGATAAGAATCATGATCGTGCAATTAGGGAAAAATTAGCAATTTAGGGAAATTACACGTTGGGTGATCATGACAAAGGAAGGGAACTTGACAAGGCTAAGGTGCAAGTGGGTTGGAAAGTGAGAGGAAAATGGGGAGGAGGCATGAAAAATGGAAGGAATGAAAATTCTCTGGAGTTAGAGAAAAAATGGAGAAAAAGGATGCGGGGGCAGCCAAATTTTCTGCCCTAGCATGTGGGATAGGTCTACATGCATAGGCGGCAATTTTTTTTGCTTGTGCATGCTAAAATGAGAAAAATGCATCAGTGGCAAAATTTTTTGCCTATGCATTTTGGGAAAAGAACGTGTAAGGGTGGCAAAATTTTCTGCCCTTGCAAGTGTAATGAAAGCAAAAATTTCTACTAGTACAATAGATTAAAACGTAGTGTTAGGGCGATGAAAATCACCACCCTTACATGGGTAGGAAGACTGTTAGGAAAAGGGAAGGTGGTGAAACTCACCACCCTAACACTAAGGAAAAACAAGAAAAACTGAATGGGGAGGAAGGGAAGAGGAGAAAAAGAAAACTAAAAGAAAACCTAACAAAGGGGAGAGAGAAAAACTTAAAAAGAGGAGAGAACATGAAACAAAATATAAAACAAAAACCTACCTAGAAAATAACGCATGACGAGAACTTGAATCCAATGAAACACGCTTCTTCCCGCTTGTTGGATTGTCCAGAGGTAGAAGGTAGGAGGAGGATTGGAAGAAATGAATAAAAAAGGACCAAAAAGAGATTAAATGGGGCAAACATCACCCCCAACCACTCAACACATGCAGCCATAAATGCTGTGCATGAAAAATGAGGTAGTGTAGGGGAAGAAAAAATTACCACACCTACATTGAAATTTAAAGGATATGCAGGGGCAAAAAAATTCACCACTCCTGCATGGGAAGGAGAAAAATGCAGGGGTGGCAAAATTCACTGCTCTTGCATTTCGGATGCAAGGGTGGTGAAATTTTCTGCTCCTGCATGGAAAAGAAAAGAAATACATTGACGGCAAAATTTGCCACCTGTGCATGAAAATGCAAGAAAAAAGACTAACTCTAGGAAAAGGGGAATTTGTCCCCTGGTCGCATTGAGACTGTAATGACTTTTGCATTTTGGGGAAAATGTTATAAAGAGACGTTACGAACCTCGAATGATGCCATTTGAGCAAACACAAAACAAGAAAAACTTGTCTTGAAAAATGAACTTAGAGAGAAAAAGGTGAAATGAACAAGTTTCATAGGATTTTTTTCAAAAATGAGTTGAGCTGATTTTGGAAACAACAGGTTTCATATAACCTATTGCGATCATCTTGAGAGTAACTATTTGACTTATTGATTATGCTAATTTCACTACTTGTTAACCATATGAGTATATTTTAGAAATATGTTAACATTATATGTGTAACACTATTTTGATTTTGAGGTTGAGGTACAAAGGTTACGTATAGGGGAATGAACTTGTGTAAATAAAAGAAACATGTTTGCATGAAAAGTAAATAATAAGAAAGTGGAATACAAAAAGCTAAACATAATGTTTTCTTTGAAGCTTTCACATGTTGTTCTAGAATTCAAATTTTTTAAATCATAAACGCATATGTAGAAAAATAGAATATATTTTTTTCAAATGGTTTAATCACAATAAGGAAATCAACACAAGATGTATAATTGAATCTAACTAAATAACATGATCTTTATGAAAATTGCATTGAGTGTTATCTATCCTTGATTAGAGTTATGTCGCAATTCCTTCCTTATACAATAAATAACTAATATTAAATTAAAAAACCTCAAGTAATAATTTGATTATTTATACAATGAAATTAAAGAGTTAAAAGACAATAATTAATTATTTATTAATAATTCTCAATGACTATTATCTATCTAATAGTTTTTAAACTATGCACTCCTGCTTGCTCTTTAAATAGATAGGGAAAGTTATTATTTTAATCACCTAGTCACAAACAATATTTTATAATATATACTAGTCATTATAATAATCTTTAAAAAATAAAATACATATTCTTAATAACATTTTTATGGCTAACAATAAGAAAATATCATAAATTAGGATTTAGATAAATATGTTTCATTGTTGCAATGATTTGGAGTTATGGTGCAATAGAAAAGGGGTCATGATGAAATATTTAGTCACTAATATAGAATTTTAATACATTTTAGTATTTGAATTTCCCTAAAACTATTGACTAAATCCACCTTATAACACATGTTAATAGTTACATTCTTTTTTAGGAGTAACAACAAGTGTTACATGTTAGACTCAACCACTACAGTTACTATTATGCATTTGAAAAAATATCATGGCTACTTATATAGATTTAAATATCCATTTATGATTTTGATATAGGTTAGAATATTTGACCCTAAAATTGATAAAATTTGGTTTATTTTTGCTATGGGCTAGCCATCTAGTTGTTATATAGGTTGGCTTGTATAGTTTCTATGGGTAGGCTACGTACTTGTGAGTTGGTCTTCCCAATTGCTACTAGTTGACTACCCAATTTCAATGGGTTAGATTATCTAATTTCTATAGGTTATCTACCCATTTTATATGGGTTATCCTAACCAATGATCCAACCATGTTGTTCCACTAAAATTTATTTTTCTCTACTTTCTAACTTATTCTCACAATGTGATATAACAATTTTGGGAATATTGGTGTATTAATCCTAATTTAGTTCAAGGGTTTGAGTAGTAAAATTAGTAAATAAATATGAAATAATTCATAAAATAATTTTTGTAAATTATATTATAATTTTAACCTTTCTAAAAATAGTAATAAAAGGTAGAAAAGAAGACTTAGCTAGAAATTAGTTGATCCAACTGAGACAGAGGTTAGAATTCACTATGCAGGAGTGGGACACTGTCACAAACTAAGATCTAAATTTAATTTAATGTTGTATAGGAGTGTCAAAAGTGGATAAGAGTTGCAATATCACTGTATTGTACATCTATTTTTGTTATCCTAAAGATCTAATCTTTATAGGTTTTGTTCACCGGGTCTATGTGACCCTATCCATGAAGTTTTGATAGATAGAACTCTATAGAGCTCCTTGTAGAGAAGATTTTCTCTTAAAACATATCTTATATTGTGCTTTGACCAATTTTGAGAAATATGAAGGGGTTAGTGTGTGTAATATTAAATGAACTTATATCTACACCCCTTATGTGGGCATGTTGCTTATATACCAATACTCCGAAGAAGGATCAAGCCATATGTAATTCTCCCACTTGATGTGCTTTGTGTAATAGTGTTTATGAAGATGAAAAATGCCAAATTGGATGTGATTGAGGTGGCTAGGGATAGGTGTAAGGATTTTAATAAGCTTGTAATTATATTGGTTGGCTATATGTAGAGAATAAGGAAGATTGTTTACGTAGTCTTGCTTGTATTCTTACTTGCTTAGTGATATTTGTCAACCCTTTCCAAATGATATTTGAATGGAATTTTATAAGGATATATTTGTCATGAGTTTAATGTGCTCACATTATATCTATAAGGAAAAGGATGGGGAACTATAAATAAATAATCATTAGGGCCAAAATTTCACATGGATAGGAGCACTAAAAGTGGATAGGAGTGGCACTGATGCTATCATCTAAGTGTGGCAGTATTATCCTGAGAAGATAGGACCAAGGGGATTGATATATCATGGAAAGAGGAGTCTAGCTCAGCTAGGATCAGGTCTAGAAGGCTATAGATGATTGGTAATTAGTGAAAATGATGCCTATCATGGTTATGAAAGCAAACAAGAGGGACCTATGGGTTGGGTGTCATTAGCCACACTGAAGTTACCAATTTTTGCATTTTATATGACTACATTACCCCCCCCCCTCTTATTCTAGTGATGCAACAAAGTAAAATACTAGGATAAATAAAAAATAGAAATCGTACTTAAACTTACCTATAAAGGTGAAGCCCATGGAGTTATGTGATGTTGGGTTTACATATAGAGCATGCTATGAAGTATGAATATGAAATAAAAATAAAGAGTAGATCAATTCTTAATAGATACACTATATCTAAAATAAGAATGTACAAAGATAGGTAAGAAAGAGAGGAAGAGAAAGGAATGATGCTAAATGTATGCTAAACCAAGAGTAATATCATGAAAAGCGTTGAGTGCTCAATTCCCTAGAAGTGGCTCAAGAATGTAAAGGTTGGCCCATTGGCTCCATCATCACCCACTAAGTGAATATAGGTGATCTTGTATGTGTTGATTGATGTTTGGACTATGCATCCAATCCCTCTAATAGGTGGCTCAAGAATACAAATACTAGTTAGTCTTTTGAATCCATCATTGCCCCATGAAGTGAAGTTATAAACTAATATTTGTATAAACTATATATCATATGAGATGGATATTTAAGCTTGTGAATGATCTATAATATGACAATGATGGCATGGATAGCTGAATGTTTACTGAAAACTAGGCCACTCTTATCCACTCTAAAAGATAACGATTAGGCTTGCATAAAAGCCACTTTGAAAATGGTGTAGTAGGCTTATATGAAAGACACTCTAAAATTGGTGTAGTAGGATTATATGAAATCCACTCTAAAATGTGGAAGGTAGGCTTATACAAAATCCAAATCCAAAATGATTCCAACCACCTGTAGATGGAATAAGGCATACAACTGTTGATAATGCCTGGGTAATGCTAAACTTGGAAAGAAAAGAAAACAAATGCACCATGCACAATGACCCTAATCACTGGTGTCTAGAACATGGATTTTGATCTAGAAGTTATACCAACTACGATATCTAAAACTAGAAGTGACAATCATCATTCCACACATGATGCCCCCTATATCTGGATTCTTTAAGAAAAAGTGTACTAAAAACTATTGATTCTAAACTAGTCTGACTATGTAAAATTGTAGCTAAACCTACTTTTCTACATGCTTCTAGAAAGTTTTGTTTTTTTTCTATTTATACAAAAGTGCTGAAACTAGACACTAATTGCATCGATGTTGTAGTCCAAGTTGGGCACTATTGTCTTAGGCCAAATTTGATGACTATTTTGACATTTTCATTATTTGCCTGATATGTTCTAACTCATTTAATATCTATTTATTGTTCTAGTTGTTTTAAATGTTGCCTTTTCAATCATAGGAATTGTGATCTATGTGATAAAACCCCTATTTTTTACCCCCTCTTTTGAGGGTAAGAATGAAGACCCTACAATGACTACCCTAAGAAGAAAGAGCCTTGCAAGTGTGTTATGTTGTAAAGATACATGATATAGCAATGATAATTGACAAGATATCTCAAGATATAACATGGTTTGTAATGAGAGATTGTTAGATCAATAGGGGTATGCTTAGATAGATATAACCATGTAATATCATGTGCAATGTATTGAATTGAAACTGAAAGTTTGATTAGTTTTTAGTTGTTAGGTGTTATGGAGGTATGGAACATGATGTCTATCATGGCATCAAAGAAATTAAGATAATGCATGATGTGGATCATGTCATTGCAAATAATGAGAAGTAAACAAGTAACAAGAACACAAGTTAAGAATCAAGAAGCTTAAAAAGGTGGCCAAGGGGCCAAGAAAAAAAGGGACATGGGCACATATCACTCAAACTAAAAAGTAAGCAAGCAATGCATGTTCAAATGCCACATATACATACAATTGGAAGACTCAAGCTTGGTGTGAAATCCATAATCACATAGAAGAGTTAAAGCAAAGGACATTGGAAAATATCCTAAATCACACACATGAATAGAATCAAAAGGCATTGGTAAATGTCCTAAGGCACATATAAGAGATAAACAGGAACTAAGAAATGCAATCACATCAAGCTACACTAAGAAAAAAGAGAAAGCATGTAATAAAAGGAAACAGAATCACATATAACTAATCAAAACAAGAGGGAAAGTATGTAAGACATGTTAGTACAAGACTAGGTATATGCTAAGAAATACACAAGTGCTATATACTAGTGAGATGTTGATATAGTAACCTGTGTAAGATAGTAAGTAATGTAAATCTACATGATAACTAGAGTGTATGGTGTAGGAATGACATAACCTAGATGGTGTAGTCATGTGGAAGATACCCCCAATGGGTATATATATTGATGGATGTCTCAATGTAGAATTAGGATGCCCCCTCAATGGGTAAAGTGAAGCAATCAAGGATCTGCTAGTCACTACACACACTCAAAGAAGATCAAGTGAAGCATGGAAATTTAGATAAATTAACAAACAATAGCATAGAATAAAAAATGTAAATTTAGAATTGTAGTAGAAATTTAAAGTATGGATAATGCATACAATTGAAATGTTTTTGGTATTTTGAGCTATTTGAATGTTTTTTATTATTTTTAGTATAAGCTATGTACAATAAAACATGAAGAGATTATGTACAAAAATTGAAAAATTATGTACAAGTAATATTGAGAAGAAATGATACTAACCGATGAGTCTCATGGGAGACTCCCTATCATAGTGTCTTGTATCAAGGAGAGGAATCATACATGATCATGAAGCACAATAGGAATGTTGAGACTATGGATATGAAATTAGTATATGTTATAAATGCTATAAAATATATAAAGTATAAAATAAGTGTGGGGTCCCCCTACAACTCTCAAAAGTGGATACAACTATAAGGATCTTAAGGACCCATCTGGTAGTAGTAAAATCTCTTTGAACATGTGCTATATGAGTAGATATATGAGATCTCAATGATAATGCCCTGAGTGTGAACATTGTAGATGGAAGCTATTTAGAATATTGAAGCTATGGAGGTGTATAAACTATTTGTGTTGGTGATGGATGCCTTAATTATGTCTAGATTAAACTAGAGGAGGGACTATAACTGGTGGAGAAATTGGAACTAGAGGTTAAACTAAAACTAGTGACTTCAAAGTAGAAGATGGCTCTAAATTGGGGAGTGGTAACTCATATGTCAAAAAATTGTCACAAACTGATTAGTGTGAATGAATTTAATGCATCTATGGACTGTAGAAGGTACTTCTTGAATTTTATAAATCCAAGGTCAATCAAGTAGCATATCAAAAATTCCTATAGTGGGAACTATAGTGAATGGTGTGGCCATATGTGTTGGGCCAATCTCTAGAGGAAGTACAATCTAACCCAATGAAATCTGTATGTGCCCACTGAATCCACTAATAACTATTTCCATTGAGGTAATATCCTACACTGAATGTTATAAATGTTGTAATAATTTCATAGTGCACATATTCACACCGAATCTATTTTCTATGAGAACACTATGAATAGGATGATTATGAATGTAAACTCTGATAAATAGTGCATTATAATTTGAATCATCCTTGAATATCTCCTACTCTGAGAAGGAGATGGAAGGTCTAGTTGGAACTCTATAATTATATAAACCAATCATGTTAATTAAAGGATGTGTCTCAATTGAAGGTTCTTATATGTATCTAGTGGTGAATGTGCATGATATGGATGGTGAACCCCTAATGTGTCCCCTGCTTCTTGTTTAGAATGTTGTGGAAAAGGATCTAAAAATATTTTCAAATCTTTATGCTATGTTTTATTTTCCTAAAGAGGCTCAACTGAAGTGGCAAGGTTAATGTGATTGCCATCTATCAAATCATGTATCTTATGTCTCAAACAGATGCATCTATTTATTGTATGGCCCGATGCCCTATGAAACTCAAAAAATTCATGTTGATCATATAATAATGGAAGAGGATTTTTTGTCTCAACTTCTTGAATAGGAGGGAGAGATATGATGTTTCATTTCAATAGCTACTATAGAACTCTAGTTAGATAAACTGAGAGATTGGTAATGGTTCACCATGGAAGTGGTGATAAAACCACTCACTGAGGGGGCTTAGAAGCCACATTAACTATCGGTTGATTTTAACTCTTGATATTATTGACCTTAAATTTGTATGGTTGATCTCAAATGTTTCTCTAGATCACCCTTGCCATCATATAGAGTAAGCTTAGGTTAAATAAAACCTTCTGATAAGGGTGTAGATGCAATGTGACTTGCCAATGGTATATGTAATAGAGCAAAAGAGTAAAAATCTTGCAAAGGTCTAGAGGCACCTTGATCAAGATGTAACACCTTGGATTGAAGAGATTTTATCTCTTACACAAGGGCTTCCACATCAAGAGACAAGGATGCACTAGTTATAGCTAGTGGCATAGAGGTAGGTTGGGTTGATATAGGGGCTTATTGAGATAGTTTCCCCCGTAGTGTCATTTAAAATTAGTTTCTCTATGGTTTTAGAAGATTAAGCATTTTATAATCTTTATTTTTCTTCTGATAGTATTTTAAGCATGTCATCTTGCATGTCAGGGAATTTACTTAAGAGTGCTTGAAGTTCCCTTTTATCAGTTTCATCAAAACCAATATATTGGGCCATTATTAAAGTAGGAAAACAATTTGAGATTTCATTGAATTTTTTTGGAATAGTTTATAATTGACAAAGTGATAAGAAATGAAAGTATTTAATATGGGAAATGTAAAGTCCTAAAACTAGTTAACTAGAAATTGTAGAGAAAAGATATGAAAGTCACAAACATGTAAGGTGATACCTCAAGAAGTAATGGGACCTAGTATATGCAACTAGGGTTTTGAAAGATGATTATTTTGAAAATTACTATGAATTTTTTAATTTTAAATTGATTCTTTGAGTTAGGTATGCAATTAAAAAATTAAAAAAATATTGGAAAATTAGTGGTTTAATAGGACCTAGTATATGCAACTAGGGTTTAGAAAAATAAATATTTTTGATAATTACTATTGAATTTTTAAATTTGAATGGATTTTATGATTAAATATATTATTAAAATTTCATAAAAGGATTGGAAAATTAATGGGAAAATACTGGGACCTAGTATGGGCAACTAGGGTTTGAAAGAAAAGTATTTTAAAATTACTATGAAATTTTAAAATTTAATTCTAATTTCTGATTTTATTATTTAGATAAAAAATCAAAGAAATATAGGAAAAATTAGTAGGATTTTTACCCTAGGGTTTATAATATTTTGTGTAAATGAAATAAGTCGGGTTCCCCAAATGATATAATTTTTTGGTGAATATTGGTATATTATTCCTAATTTAGTTAAAGGATCTAAGTAGTAAAATCAATAAATAAATATGCAATAATTAAGCTACTGATTTGTGTAAATTAGATTACAATTTTGACCTTTTTAAAAATAGTAATAAAAGGTAGAAAAAAAGACTTAGCTGGAAACTAGCTAATCTAACTGAAACAAAGGTTGGAATACACTGTGCAAGACTAGGACACTATCACAAACTAAGATCTGACTTTCATTTTATGATTAGATAGGATCACCAAAAGTGGATAGGAGTGGCACCAATGTTTTAGTCTACCTCTGCCACTATTTCCCTAAAGATTTGAGTTTTTAGGTTTTGTTTATCATGTTTGTGTGACCCTATTTGTGAAGTTTTAGTAGCAAGAAGTCTATAAAACTCCTTGTAGAGTATATTTTCTCTTCAAACCCTATGTTCTATTATGATTTGACCATTTTTGAGAAAGAGGAGGGGGTTAATGTGTGTAAGATTCACTAAACAGTATCCACACTCCTTTGTGGGCATACTACCTACATACCAACACTTCAAAGAGAGATCAAGCTATATGAGTTCTCCCACTTGATGTGCTTTGTCCAATAGTGTGTATGAAGATATAAAATGATAAATTGGATGTGCTTGAGGTGGCTAGGGATAGGTTTAAGTATTTGAATAAGCTTGTAAGTATATTAGATAGCTGTATGTAGAGAATAAGGAAGTTTACTTGAGTAGTCTTATATTCTTGCTTGCTTAGTGATATTTACCAACCCTTTCCAAATGATCTGTGAATGGAATTTTATAAGGATCTATTGGTCATAGGTTGAATGTGCTCATGTTAGGCTGACAAGGAAAAAGATAGGGAACTAGAAGGAACTGACCATTAAGAATAAATTTTCACTTGGACAAGAGTGTCAAAAGTAGATAAGAATGGCACCAGTGCTATTGTCCAAGTGTGGCACTATTGTCCTGAGTAGATGGGACCTATGGGGATTGATTTGTCATGGAAAGAGGAGTCTGACTCATCTAGGATTAGGTTTGGAAGGCTATGAATGATTGGGAATTAGTGAAAATGATGCCTATGAGGGTCATGAAACAAACAGGAGGGACCTATGGGTTAGGTGTCATTAGCCACACTCAAGTTACCAATTTTTGTATTTTATATGACTACATGATGTGTATGAACTAAATTAATAGTAAAACCAAAACTGGTAATTATATTAAATTATAAAATATCATTATAAAATAAATATTTTAAAGCATAAATCACCAAATTTATATAAAATATATTTTTTGGTACTATATAGTAAAAAAATCAGAAAGGAAAACTTTGAAATGTCATGGATAAGTGAAAATGGTTTAATCGAAGGTTTTTCAAAAGGGTTTTCAATAATTATTTCTCAGGTAATCAAAAATAATTTTGGTCATATCATTATATAAACATACAAATCTATATGTTGTCTAGAATAAGTACCAATAGAATGGATCACCCAAAGGAGGGAAGCATAAAATTATAAAAATAAAAGTTTGATTGAATTTTTTTATAAAATGTAATAAATAAAATTTCAGGGGATACCTAGGTTCCACAATGGAAATAAAGTCCTAATATAAATCATGACAAAAGAGGAAGAAAATAAAATTCTTAAAATTAAAACTCGAAAGTGCTATGAAAAATTGACAAGGGAAACTAATGTTGATTGTAAATCATCAAAAAAGAGGGGGGATGAAAGATATGTAAGAAACATAAAGAAACTAAGGCCAACTTTAAGATTATTTAAGATATTTAAAAAAACCCAAAGGTGCTACCTAAGATATAAAAGGGAAAAATGTTGAATCTAAATCATTCAAAAGAGTGAGAAAATTAAAATATGAAAAATAAAAACCAATTTTTCTAGCATAAATACACAAGGTAAACTAAGGCTAACTTTAAGAATGAAATTTAAAGTTGTAAAGTAAAAGTCATCCTAAAAAAAAGTGGAAAATGGACATGAAACTGAACAACAAGAAATATACATTTTAAAGATAATGTAAAATCAAATAAATATTTGTGAGATGTAAGTGTATTTATCTTAGAAGGTTTGTTGAAGCTGAATTTTTTATTTATGAAAGGTTGTTAATTAATACATCGATGCAAGGATAATAGATCAAGAAGTTGAGATAATAAGGATGGGTTCCATAAGATGCCCTCAAAGCATGCATAAGGATAATAATGGGGCATCACAACATATTCCAATGAAGAAAATAAGAAAATGATGGTAACAACAAGGTGAAGCAGTATGTGTAGTAAACATATGATGGGCATCAACATATGATGGGCATCACTATATGCCCTCTAATATTTTAGAATAAAAAGAAAGGCATCAAAATATATGGGGTGTAGGTGGATTAGAGTTGGCCTCAAGATCGATAGGCTTGGTGATGATGTCAAATTATGTGTAAGTCTATGTTACAGTAAAGAATATGGGATCTAGGGAAATGTTACGATATTTGGGAGGTGATATAAAATTATGTTGTATGGTATTGTACACAAAGATAAACTATGGTGAAATAGAACTAAACTAAACTACATTAGCAAGACAAGTATAGTATTATGTAACAATATTGGAATGAACTATATGGGTTAATTTGATACATTTGGATGAAACTAAGGGAAATTAATTGATATAGTTATGATCAAGGAAAAGATAAAATAATAATATATTGACACTTATAGGGACATCGTTGATACAAATATAAATATCAATGAATGCTAATAAAAATGCATTGCATTATTGTTATGGTGGCTAGTATAGTTGTAAAAATATGAAGGTAATAGGATAACTATATCGATACTCTATAACATTTACAGATATCACTAATTGATATAAATGGAATTGTATTGAAGTATCATATAATGGATGGTGGCCAATCTACTTAGCTAAATGATGAAAAATTGTATCAACACATTTTGGGTCATAGATAGTAAGTTGTTTGTATTAAGAGATAAAAGGATAATAGCCACATATAATAGGTTATGGTCATTGTAATTTTTTGAAGTATGGAGAATTATAATGACACATTCTATGTCATTGTTGGTAAAATTGGATGTAATAGGAAGCTGCATTATAAATATATCATAATAGATAGGATCATGGCTGATGCAATTTCATGTAATAAGAGCCAATTATAAATGTATCAATTTTTTTGGGATAATGGCTATTTCAATTTAATATAGTGATTTTTAATTGAACTGTATTGGGTTGGCCAATACAATTTTGAATAATTGATTAAAGTAGTAAACTAGACCCTTATGATACTTACAAATATTCATATAATCTCTATGATCATAACCACCTCTAATTTGTTTTGGAAAGTTAATTTGGATTAGGTTCCTTCAATAAGGTGAGTGGTTGATAAAGTGTTTTTAGGATAGGTTTGAATGGGGGCTAAAGTTTGTTGAATTGTCTATTGAAAATGTTTGTAGTGTGTGATAAAGGGTGGGGATGGTTTGATATTTTTATCCTTATTATTTTATCCCTAGTTGAGGGATGTAAGCAATGGAAGAATCATAAGATGGATTCTCATCTATGTTATAATAATAATCAATGGGAACATTCACTATCATGTTAGGGTCCTTACCTCTATCATTATCATCACCATCGATGTAAAAATCATGGTACTTATTTTAAACCATGTTTGAAGTGGTTAAGGTGAGATTATTGAGATCCTCATAGGGATGGCCAAACATTCAAAAACCATGTTGATAATAATTTTTCCCACTCTATTTTTCATCATTGGGTTCCTCAACTTGATAATAAGGATTGTTAAGATCATATGGGTAAAATTTAATGAAAGTCATGTGATAAATAAAATAATAATAATCTATATCACAAGAATCATCAATGGGAATATATGATATCATGTTAGGGTCTTCACCTCTATCAAATTTATAATAAATGGGAAAATCATGATATTATTCAACCATGTGAGAAGTGGCAAAGATGGGATCACTAATATTACCATAGGTATATTCATAGATACATTTACCATATTGAGAATATTTATTCTTGCTATAAGTTTAATCATTGGTGTAGTCATGCAAGTAATAAATATCATCATGAATTGGAATATCAACATTTTTAGGAAATTAGATCATAGGAAATAAACTAGAGTAATTGTAGAATGAGGAGTTTCATTTAATGGTGGTTATAAAAGGTACAGACAAGAGACACATGAAATATTGGAATGGGTTGATACTTTCTAAATAGACCTGAAGAGGGGTCATCATGATGAGAAGATACAATGACAAGATTAAAAATAATGAATAAGTTAAAATTAGTAAGACAGTATCATCCTAGCTGATGCTATACAAAACTAAACTTAGAAATAGATAAACAATTAATGAGATGGCTGATACAATATTACCAAAAGAATAAATTATATCAAGTTTATTGATACAATTAGAGAAGACACAAGACTATATCAATCTAGGTGACAAAGTTTTAAAAATAAAAATTTATATTGGGTTAGCAGATACATTTGAGCTAAAATATCAAATAATATGTGTGATGTTAGTGAAGAAAATTTGAAGAATGAAAAAGGAAAGAAATGAAAATGATATAACCAAAGTTAGGATAAGTTTCACATCAACTTCACTAGAATATATGAAAGTGCTAGGATGGCCTATAACTATCATCTTTCTATCAATAGATTATGAATCTAATAAGGACATAAAACCCAAATTACATATATATATATATATATATATATATATATATATATATATATATATATATATATATATATATATATATATATATATATATATATATATATATAATGTGATTTGGGATGTATAATAACTATAGACCATGTAGATGGTAATGTAAACTCAATTTTCAAGAAATTTCTAAAGCCTAAGCCTATGACATGGGTATATCTATCATTAGGCTCAATCTATCTAAGTCATTGTAACAAGGACTATAAAAGGGTGTATAAATGATATTATAAGGATATCACATTTAAGGAAATGATGAACAAGGGTAACCTAGATCCAAGATAGTTAAAATTACTAAACTAATAACAAGATAGATGGTACAATGGTCAATTAATTGGTGTTATATACAATCAAAGGTGATGACAGGCAATACTAAAAAACCATATAACTATACTAGATTCTTTGGTATAAGGAGGGGAATAATCAATGTTGAAAAGAATCCATAATAAAAATAAGCAAAGAAACATATAATCTACGAAGTATAAAAATGAAAGAAAGTAGGGATCGATATACTTACATTTTGGGTGGACTTATCAACAAAACAATATCTACCTTTAGATAAAGTGGTACTTTATAAAATATGTTGTAGGTTAAAGACCTTAAAAATTAAGATGATGAGGTACACTTATTTTAGGAATCCAAAGAACAAGTGTACTTCCTTAGTTAGACTTATCCTATTACAACTCAAATACCATAAGTAAGAGTATATCTCCAAGTTAAGACTCTAACTCTATAAGTGCTCCAAATACTACTTAGGATTATAATTTTGAGAATAAGAAAAATAAATGAGTATCTTATATCATTTAGGAATGTAATATGACCCCTATATATATTTCTCTAATACGTATAAAAAGGGATTCAACTATAAGCCAATGATATATAACATGCCCATATACTCAAAAAAAGTTGGATCAAATAATACTATATCGGTCAAGTCAACATAACTTATATAATTTAGAAGACTGAGTGAAAATTATATGGTCAAGGATGATACTATATATAAATTCAAGTATGAAACAAATTGTATCATCCTAGAGATATAGCAGGATATAGGGAAGGTAACAATTATAAATAAAAAGTAAATGGAGAGGTTAGATGGAAGGATACTCAAAGGATGCTAGAATGATAGTAATAATGGTATGAAATAATTATATGCAAACATATCTTGAAAATTATTATGAGCTACTCCTACACCATTACAAATTCACCCTTTATGGTGTGCACTTAATGACATTGATACGATGACAAGCTTTTGTAAGATAAAGTGTCATTAAAGTGTTAAAATTAAAAATCTTAAATGTATTCAATTTCCTTAATTTAAAATTTTATGTTGATTATTTATTGTCTATGGGAAAAAATATTATTATTAGTAATGAATTGAAATTTTTTATGATGATTAAATTTGGAATGAAATATATAAATATCACACAATAATTCCTTGAGATGGAGGTTCATCAAAGTATAGTTGAAATTTTTTATTTATCAAATAAATTATGTAAAGGATATGTTGAATAATTTAATATCTTTGATTGTAGCATTCTCCACTCCTACTCATGGAGTAATGTTATGTAAAGAATATGGTGTTGAATTAATGGATGAGATAACATATAGAAGTATTGTTGGAAGTTTAACGTTCCTAATTCATAAAAGATCATATATTTCTTATTTTTCTTCTCTTTTTTCAAGGTATATGTCTAAGACATCTAAGTTTCATTTGAAGGCATTCAAGAGGATATTGAGGTATGTAAAAGGTACTATCAATTTTCATATTTGTTATGTAACTAAAAAGTTTGAAGTATTTGGTTTTAGTAATTATAATTGGGAAGGTAGTTTGGATGACCAAAATTCAACATCCAAAAATTATTTTTCACTTGGTTTGGGTTTGATTACATGCAACTCAAAGAGTCAAGTTTGATTTCCCTTTAATCTAGAGAAGAAGAATATATTGTTGTCACTTCCGTTGGTACACATGCATTATGTATGTGAAATGTTCTAGAAAAAATTAGAGGGAAAAAAATCAACCTATAGTGATTTGTGTTATAAAGTAAGTACTATCAATTAGGCCAATAATACTATCTATTATAACATGTCAAAGCATTTTCATTGGAATAACCACTTCAATCAAGATTTAGTTCAAAATAAAAAATTATAATTGAAGTATATAAACGCCCAATAATAGACTATAGATATATTATCTAAATTTATTATAAAATAGTTTTTGAGAATTAGATCGAATTATTATTATAAAATTTTAGGTAGAATGTTGGATAAGTGTTGTTGAGCATTATTTTTGAGTCTTTTGTTGTTATATCAATTTATTTTAAAGTAAGTAGTTTTATTTTTTAACTTTTTAGATAGATTTGAAGTACTCTATTTATTTAAAAATAATGTCTACATGAAATTTTATAAATACATTGTATTAGATCAATTTTATTTAGTATAAAAAATATTAAAAGACTATGATGGTCTAAATTTTCTTGGTTGTAGCCTCTCAAATATCATTTATGTATAAACCTCTAAAAATAAATGATTTTAAATGATACTCCATTAGAGATTTTATGCTTTTATAGATTATACAAATAAGTATATCTAAAAATTTTAGAATAAATATATCCTTATTTTATGTTTGACATTTCAATCGCTATGTATTATTCTGATTTATAATTTAAAATAAATTAATTTAAAATAAAAAATTATTAAAAAAATATAAGTACACTTAAATTATAATACAATAAAAGATAATATATTTAATTTGTTAAGATATATATATATATATATATATATATATATATATATATATATATATATATATATATATATATATAAAACTAACTTATAAATCTATTAACATATAAGTGATGAATATTAATCCTTTATATTTACTAATATGTATATCAACCACTTCATATATATATTTTTAATATAAATTATAAATATTTTAATTACGTTTGATTTTAATTTTTATTTCATTTTTTTATAAAATAAATTATAATTTTTTAATTTAATTTAATTTTAATATTTACTTAATAAAATTCATTTTTATTTGATCTTAATGTATTAAGGGATATATACAAAATGTTGATATAATGTTTTTATTATGAATCATAACTATTATTTAATAATCTATTGATAGTTTAGAAATCTGAAATAATTCATAATTTCAGAAATCTTTCATGACATTTAAAAAAACCTTGTTCTCAACCTTAAATACAAACCTTAATGTCACTTATGATCACACTCTCTCTTGCCACCCCTCCAATTTCTATTCTTTCCAATCTCCAAATATAAACTTTTTGTGATTGAGGCAACAAAGATTTACAACTTACCTAGAGATTTTAGAAGGGGAAAAGAGACATTTCTAGAGGAGGGAGAGCAATTGGAACTACTTGATAATGGTTTTGAATGGGAATCCTTGCCTAAGATGTATGTGGAGATTGCCTTCCATCTAATGCAGTGTGTAACCCTAGAGGGTAGGTACAATGTAGTTAGCTGGTCTTTATTTAAAATATTAGACTATTAAAGGCATGTTGTGCCATTTAGTCTTCTTTTTTTCATTTTGAAATCAATGGAGGTTTCAATCATGAAGTTTAAGCATGGAAATTACTCGACTCCAAGACATGAAGGGGTAATCTACCTCATTTTTTAATATTTTAAGGGCATGAATCAAATCATCACAAACATTCCTCAACCCTAGAAGGAATATGCAGAGGATGTGCCTATTGATATTAGAAAATTAATTTTTTTTGGATAAAATACCCTAGGAGTTCAAGCAGGGCTATAAAAATCATCAAGAAACTTGTGGAGATTAGAACCAAGGATGTTGAAGGAAAGAATTTAAAGCCACATGAGAATATAAATAAATGCCTGTAGAGTGATTCAAATTTGATAGGGTCTAGCTAGGGGAAACATAACATGCAGAGAAAAATAGGAGATTTGGCTAGGGATTTTATTGATGTAGAAGATGTTAGAGAGGTTTCAGGGGAGCTCTGAAAGGATTTTGAATAGGTAAAAAAATCATCTTATAAACTTGTCTTAAAGGATACAAAAAGTGTCCCTAAAGATGTTTCCATAGATAAAGGGGAGAACCATCAGAACAAGCAATCGAAGGATTAGAGTGATGCCTTCAATAATTTGGCGACCTCTCTTAAGGGCAAGAAGAACTCAGATAAAATAGTTTTAGATATTGATATGTAAACATATATAATGTGTTGGTTTATGAGAGAGATTACAGAACTCAAAGGTAAGGTGAATTCCCTATAGTAGGATAACATAAGGATGAATCAAATCTATTCAACCAGGGAAGAGGATCAACAAATTCAAAATATCTCATTAAGGGTGGAGATGTTAGAACAAGAGAATGAGAAAATTTGTAACAATATCAAATTTTTAGTGAATTACAACAAGGCTGCTATGTATGAGGGCATTCAAAATGTTTAAAATATATGAGTCCACCTCAAGGAACTTTTTGAACCCAAGTTCATTGGCAAAGGGAAAGGTAAGCAAGGGAAGTGTAGTGGTTCCTAGTACATCATGGATAAATATAAATTGTTACTTCAGATTGATATGAACCTTAAAAAGATCAAATCTTATTGGAAGGATATTTCTTGTAGTTTAGACTTAGACTAGTTTTTTTGTTGTTTTTTATTGGTTTCTCAATTGTTTTTTAAATTTCTCTAGTCCTACTTGATCTTGTTTCTTATTTGGTCTTTCGTATACCTTGGTCTCTCATATGTTTGTACTTTTTTAGGGAAATGGGACCCTAGTTCAAAAACACCCCCCTTTAACCTGAATTAAAAAAAAAAAAAAAAAACTTATGAATAATACCATCCTTATATTCTCTAGCCAATCTAATTCATCAAATATCATGCCTTCAAAATTTAGATATGGGTACTATGATGTAAATCTATAACTATAAAAATAATCTTTTACACTCAACATGGTATGTTTTTTTTTTTTTTTTTTTTAGGTTTGAGATCATTCAACGTAAAAAGTAATCCAAATTTAGTTTTCTAAAAGTTATACTATATATATTTATAAATATTTATATATGAGGATACCTTCTAATCACGTTAGATATGTTTATATGTTATTCTTATTCATAAACTTTATTTGTGATGGTAAATTAGGGATTATAATATTTAATATAAGTTTACATAATTATGATCTAGATTTTTTTATGTTCTAGGAAGTAGATTGTTTATTAATTAAAAACACATCTAGATTATATTTTAGATAGTTTTACAATCAAATTGAATGTTTCAACCCAAACTATAGCTTTTAGAGATGAAGAGACTTAAGAAGTGTTTGAGGGAGAGTAATGGTTATCCTCTGAGGGCATCATCTACTGATTTTTCAATCTCTGATTAAAATTTTCTAGTCTACATACATGAATCTTTGAGCAGTGATAGCCTTTCATACAAGGTAGATTGGAAATATACCCTAATACAAAGAATTTTTTCATTGTGATTTTTTACATTATTGAAGGTGAATCTCAAATTCTAAGTAAGATGTGGAGCTTTGATCATCATCCCCTTTTCATGAAGGCATGGTTCCCAAATTTCAACCCCTAACCAAAAAATTTAATATCAAACACATTTGGGTTTGCCTCCCCCATTTTCATTATGGTTTTGTTCAAACCTATGTTTTAAAGCCATAGGTAACTCCATTCAAAAGTTTCAGCAAGTTGATCCTACCTCAACCTTATTTTCACACACAATCTTTGCTAGAATTTTAGTCAATTTGGACACTTCCAAGGAGCTTCTTGAAAAACTTGAGTTAAAAGTAGAAGACTGCTCTTGAATACAACCCTTCAACTACAAGGGCCTTCCTTTTTGTTTTTATAATTATTTTATGACTAGTCATTCAACCAATGATTACAATATCTCCAAAAGAAATAAGGAGTCCACTTGGTGGAAAGATTCACTTACTAGTCATCTCATTGTGGATAATGCCAAAACCGAGGATGGTGACTCATATAGAAAAAAATAAAGCCACAATTAAAATGATGTAAGTTGAAGAAGATATTAACACAACCCCAAGTTCCTCTTCTAGGGTTTATAGCTCACCATCTAAAGAGGAATATCCTAAGAGGAATGACAAGGATTCAAGTCATTAAAATAGTTATACCTTTCTCTCATGTCTCAGATCTAGATGCCAAGAAGGGATTGTCTCTATTATGTAGGAATAAGAAAAGAAGACTTAACAGGGAAATCCCTCTCAAAGGGTTATCAAACGTAGATTTTCTATATGATACCATTGGGTAGTTAACTAAAAAAATGAAGCTTTTTGGCTAACATTATGTTAGTTTTTATTGGGTTTTGTTGTCCAATTTTTTGTGTTAGTAGTTTATAGACAACTAGTTCAGCATAGGTTTCATATTGTGTCCTAAGGGCCACTTATAGAGGTATTTTTTAGCTCCATTGTACGAGGCTCTAGAACCTTTCAAGACCTAATTTTTTAACCATATCTAAAAAAAGCATACACATATAATTTATATATTTTAAATAAAATAAAATAAAATAAAACACAACACTAATGATAGTTTTGTTGAATATGTGCCTAAATTCAAGATAATGGTTATTAAAATTTCAATGTATGTTCTATTTTTATTTTTCCAAAATTTCAAAACTAACTAAATTTTAAAAGTACAAAAAAATTTAATATTTTTCTAATTAAAAATATAATTAATGCTATAAAACAATCTTTAAAAAAAATTATCTTATTTTTTAAAAAATGTTTGAATTGATAAAACTCCACAATAAATTTTGAAAAAATTAATCTATAATAACATTACCTATATATATATATATATATATATATATATATATATATATATATAAAACAAAAATTTAAACATATAACAAAATAAATAATTAAATTAAAATATAAAATTCAAAACTTTATTAAAAAAAAACTAAATTCAAGTGGAAAGTGAAATTATAACAAAAATTTAAATATATAACAAAATAAATAATTAAATTAAAATATGAAATTCAAAACTTTATTAAAAAAAAGACTAAATTCAAGTGGAAAGTGAAATTAATGCTACAAACAAAATAAACAAATAAAAATCTTTGCCCAATCATCACATTCGAAACCACAAGTAAGAATAAGAAATAAATTGTAAATATTTATTTGGATAACAAAATAATAATAATAATAATAATAATAATAATAATAATAATAATAATAATAATAATAATAATAATAATAATAATAATAATAATAATAACTACTGCTTCACTCAATATATATTTAGTCAATATATAGATACATTGATTATAAAAGAATCGTGTCAAAACAATCTTTTTCCACCTCAAATCAAATTTAAAAATTTGAAATATAATAATTTTTTTTATTAATTAAAATTTTAAATAAATAAATAATAATTAAAAATTTAAATTTAATAATAATTATAAGTAACATTCTTTTTCAACAAAATGTTTCTGTTATGCTTTGAAAAAATAAAAATCAGCAAAATGTTTAATTTATGACCTGATTTTCAAAATGTTTATGTTATGACTCGAAACTGTTTTAAAGGATCATAAGATAAAAACATTCTCCGATCAATTTTATAGACATTTAAAAGACAATATAACATAAATAATAATCAGATAGAATTGTCATATTAATAGCTCGAAAATAGTAAGTTTCGCAGAAAGATCACTTCTTAAGTGTACCAATGTTTTAATATAAAACTCTAAACGCTGAAATAAAATCATATAATTTATTTTTCGGAGCCGTGATGTCGAAAAAACAGGTCAACTTTTGGAGGTCATAATTTTTGACTCGTAGTTTCATTTGAGTACTTTCATGCGTTAAAATGACCGACTCGAAAACTCCATTGTTTCTCTAAGCCTCACTTTTTACTTTGAACTGTTTTTTGAAGGCCAAACGTGATGATTTGAGGGTCCAAAATTGCAGTGTATTAGTTTTTCAGGATTTTTATATTTTTAGAAATGGTATTTTTTTATGACCGGATGTGAACTTCAAATCAAATTCGTCCAAGAGGATAATATTAATGTTTAAATTATTTCGAAAGATTTTTAGAGATGCACGTGTTTGCATGCAAAACTTACTAAAAATAGCAACTGTTAAAAATAGAAGTTTTTTTTAAATTTTAGTTTTTTTTCAAATTTTTGAATGTCAACTCTAATTCCAAGTTGAGGATTATTTAAGCATGATTTGGGTTTGTAATTATTTTAACTCATTCAATACAAATCAATTCAGAGTTATTGTTTTAGATCTTGGCTTATTGGTGATTTTATTGCCATAATAGTTTTGAGTTTATTATTTGGTATCTGATCAAGTTTAAATCTTGGAGAATTAAGACATGGCGAGAGGATGAGGAGGTATTGCATAGATGAACCGAACTATACAAGATATATAAAGACAAGTGGAAAAATTAACTGAGGGTATCACTAATCAAAGAAGAAAACAATGTGGTGATGTGGAGGACATAGATCGTGATGAAGACGTTCAGCAAGAAGAAGAATAGAAATAACAACCACCATCAATGGAAGAGAGGATCGTTCAAGCTTTAAAAGAAGAAAATGAAGGGATCCAGGTTGATGTTCAAGATTATGGAGGCAATTTAAAATCAGAGGAGTTAATAGATTGGATGAATAGTACGGAGAAGTTCTTTGAGTGCAAGACTATGAGAGAAGACAAAAATATAAAGTTTGTATACATGAAATTGAAAGGTCATGCAATGATTTGGTGGGATCACCTGTAGAAAGAGAGACAAAGAAATGATAAAGAGAAGATTAATTCATGGAAAGAGATGGAGAAGAAGCCGAGGGAGAATTTTTTTCCTGTGGATTATGCACAAATCATATACATAAGATTTCAAAATTTGAGGCAAAAAGATCACAATATACAAGAGTATGCAAATGAGTTTTATAAGTTTTCCATATGAATAGAACATGATGAAATAGAAGAGCAATTCGCTGCAAGGTATGTAAATGGTTTAAAATTTATTATTTAAAATGAATTAAGTATGCATAGAATACTTTGCATTGAGGAGACATATCAATTAGCTTTGAAGATAGAAGAAAAATAAAATAGGCATAATTTTAAAAGAACATCTCTTAGTCCAAGAAGAAGTGCATCCCCTCCAATAGAGGGACAAAGTGGGTTTAATCCATCAAAGGTGGGTCTAATACCAGTAGAGGTGAATCATCACATGGTGCAGAAAGGCAAGATGAGAATAGGCAAGGGTTTCAATACCAACAAAGAGGAAGAGGGTTTCAAAGAGGATGAGGTTAAAATGGTGATAGAGAATTGTTTTTGAATTAGTACAGATCTTATGTTTATTATATATGTGGATAAGATGGGCATAAGGCATTTAAGTTTCTGTACTATCAAGATAAAAAAAAGAGGCAAGAAGATCACCCAAAAGTGAATCTAATTGAGGTTGAGATAGAAGAGTAAAATATTGAAATCACACTAGTAGATGTTGGAGAAAGTCTCATGATGAGAAGAATAATGATCGCACCAAAGAAGGGACAAGTGTAGAATAAAGAAGGTGGTGATGCATGGCTGCAATCAAATATTTAAAAAAAAAGTTGTATTTTGGGTAGAAAGGTATGCAAAGTAATTATAGATTGTAGTAGTTGTGAAAATATGATTTCTAAAGAAATGATAGAAAAACTAAATTTTCAATATAAAAAGTATCATAATCTTTATCGAATTTTATGATTTAAGAAAGGGAATGAGGTTATAGTAGATAAAAGGTGCTTAATCAAGTTTTTATAGGAAAAATATAATAATAAAATATGGTGTGTTGTTATTCTAATAGATGCATGCCATGTGTTATTGGGAAGATCAGGACAATTTGATAGGAAAGTAATTCATGATGGAGCAAAGAGCACATACACTTTTTGGAAAGGTGGTACAAAGGTAGTTTTGATACTACTTAAAGAGGAAGATAAGACAAAAGCATGCTCTTTACTTCAAAAATGTATCCAAGATATGGAGGTGGCAAGTTGTTATTATGTATTAATAGCAAAGAATAAAGACACAAAAATGATACAAATACCAATAGAAATAGAAAAATTATTGAAAGAATATGCAGATATTATGCATGATAAGTTACCAAATGGTATACCACTGAAGAGTGATATTCATCATCATATTGATTTGATTCAAAGATCAGCTCTACTCAATTATGTAGCTTATAGGATGAGTCTAATAGAACATGTAGAATTAAATAAACAAGTTACTAAGTTGATAAGAAAAAAGGTGATAAGGGAGAGTATAAGTCCTTGTGCAACACTGTATTGCTAACTCCAAAGAAAGATGAAGGATGGAGAATGTGTGTGGATAGTAGAACAATTAATAAAATTGCAATCAAGTATAGGTTTCTTATACCTCTTTTAGATGATATTATGAATGTGCTTGCAGGAGCAAAATATTTTACCAGGATTGATCTAAAGAGTGGTTATTATCATATTTGAATTCATAAAAGAGATGAGTGGAAAATTGCATTCAAGACTAGGGATGACTTATATAAGTGGATGGTGATGCCATTAAGATTATCTAATGCACCTAACACATTCATGAGGGTGATAATTCAGTGCTACGAGAATATATTGATAATTTTGTGGTTATTTATTTTGATGATATTTTGATATTCAGTGAAACTACATAAAAATACTTACAACATTTAAGAATGGTATTGGATTTGTTAAGAAAGAAAAAGTATACAAATTTAAAAAAGTGTAGTTCTATGTAGAATAATTTCATATTTTTAGGATTTATAATTTCAACAGATGGGGTGAGAATGGATGAAGAAAAAATAAAGCTAACTATTGAGTAGCTTATTCAAAAAATCATTATAGAGAGAAGATGTTTCCATGGTTTAGCATTTTTTTATAAAAAATTTATTGAAAAATTTAGTAGTATTGTGACACCAATAACAGATTGCATGAGAGGGAAGGAATTTGTATGGACTAGAGCAGCGATAAAAAGCTTTGATTTTTTAAAGAAGATTACAAAAAGATCAATTTTAACATTACTAGATTTTAATAAAGTGTCTGAAGTTTATTGTGATGCTTCATTTGTGGAAATTGGTGTTGTGTTGAGTCAAAAAAGAAAGCCAATAACATATTTCAATGAGAAATTGAATGAGGTAAGAATAAATTAATCTACTTATGATATTGAACTTTATACAATTATACAATAATTAAGACATTGGAGGTATTACCTAGTGTCTAACGAGTTTATCCTATTTACAGAGCATGAGGCTTTCAAGTATGTGAGTACACAAAATAAGTTGAGTAGTTGGCATGCAAAGTAGGTATCTTTTTTGTAGGGGTATAATTTTGTGTTGAAACATAAATCGGGAAAATAGAATCAATAGTTGATGCATTGAGCATAAAAGTAACATTATTAATTACTATGGTGAGCGAGGTAGTTAGATTTGAAGCTATCAAAGAATTATATGATACTGATTCATATTTTGGCAAGGTAGTTGAGCAATGTAGGAATTTATTAATAAGTAGAACATATACTATTCATGGTGAGTATCTTATACAAGAATGTCGTCTCTTCAAAAGAAAAAAATTATACATTTTAGTTGGGTCTCTATAAGATAATATAATAAGAGAATTACATAGTGGCAGTTTGGTTGGACATTTTGGTAAGACAAAGACAATAGTTTTAGTGGAGGAAAAGTATTTTTGACCAAAGATGAAGAGAGATGTGACAAGGTATGTTTTAAAGTGCATGATATGTTAGGTGGATAAAAGACATGCATAAAATAATATACTATACATGCCATTACCAGTTCTAAGAGTACCATAGATAGATTTAGGTATGGATTTTGTGTTAGGATTACCAAACACACAGAGAAGTAATGATTTAATTTTTGTTATTTTACATATATTTTCTAAAATAGTTCATTTCATTGTATGTAAGAAACTATTTTATTATTTTTAAGAATCTAGTGTTTTAGTTCCTAAACAATAAAGGGTCTAGAGTAAGGAGAAAGATGTAATTAAATATAGTAAAATATATATCTATATAAATTTGATCAAATCAATTGCATAGGAAAAAGAAACAATTTATTTGTAAAAATAGGTTGAAATACATGATTCAGAGCCTAAAACTATTGTGCAAGACTAGGATAGTGTTATGAATTTCGATCTAAATTTCATTCGATGAAAGGATAGGAGCATTGAAAACAAGACACCCTAAGGTTTGGCATTGTAATCCAGTTCCTACCACTATTTTCCAAACTAGTCACAAAGACTTGAATTTTTTAGGTTTTGTTCACTGTCCCTGTGTGACTTTGATTGTGAAAATTTGAATGCTAAATGTTGATAGATCTCATTGCAGAGAATATTTTAATCTTTAGACTCTAGGTTTATCTACACACATGAAATAATAAATAAATAAAAAGAGAAAAAGAGAAAAATTAGGTTAGAGGAAGTATGATCACATGATCTAGAACCGGTGTTGTCTTGATCGTTGTTTACATTAACCCTCAAGATAGGGTCTTAGATCAAATGTAGTTATTTTTTAGGAAACATGCATAATCAACGTGCACAATAGATACAAGAATAAAATTTTGCCTAGGACCTTTCTTGATGAAGAATGCAAATCTATGTGTGATACAAAATATTGAGCTATACTATTGACTAATTTTTAATAATGTATTATGAAAAAGTAGCAAGTAATAAATATAAAATTATTTATGAAGTCCTTTATATAGGAGACTGTTTATTTTGAATTTGGAAACTTTATTCATATTAGCCGACATTCAAAAGACAAACAAAACTTAAGAGAGGGGCTAATAAGGGTTTAGGACCTCTTCAGTGAAGAGAAATGATCATTGAGACTCAAAATATGAAAGGATAAGAGCACCAAAATTGGGACACCCTAGGGTCTAGCGCTATATTCCAATCCCAATGATCTTATCCTATAGGCTCAGGACTTAGAGGGGGAGTAGAATTATCTTGAGAAGTAGAGTCTGGCTAAACTAGAATCACCATTTGGAAGGATATGGATGATTGGCAATGAGTAAAAAGGTGACTAAAGTATGAAACAAGACCAAGATAAGTAAAACAAAAGACATGGCTAATGTGAACAAGGCTCATATTCTCCAATTGAAATCTCATGTGAAATGACTATAAAAACATATGATATATGTGGTTGTTTGATCAATTTAAGGTGTATACATTTGCATCCCTTTTATTTTAGTGATGTAATGAAATGAAGTATTAGAGTAAAAGGAAAAAATGCGTACTTGAACCTACCTACATGGAAATGCATGTGTTGTAAAAGGATCCACCTCACTTCCTAGCTTGGGAAGTGGATAGAGAGCCGAATAGTGCCTAGAAAAAGAAAGAATCCCTAAAATGGATGCCCCCTATACTAAATCTGAAAATGAAATCTATAAATTCAATCTCTAAGTCCATAAAAATCATTATCTTTATGTCCACAGATACAATGATAGTCATAAAAGGGTCGATGTGGTTGTTTATATAAGAGATGTGGATCTCATCGATTAGTAGAAGGTTATGTGATTAAATTCCTATCTAGTAGTGCTAATAATATGACATATGGGATATCCCACTTTAAATCAAACAGTAGTGGTGACATGCTACTATTTTTTGTAGTGCATATTGTAGGTGGTGCTATGAAAACTAGCTCCCTATTCTTAACTAGTTGCTTGTTTGGTTGTGGTCTTCTATCTTGGTTTGGACATGATGGATTTTGAGTGTTAAGAGTTGTAGATGGAGGTAATGTTATGAAACATATAATAATTTTATCAACTGAATTTGACTCAATCAATCTCAATTTCTTCTCCAAAGTTAAAACTATATAACATAAGTGCCATAAAGAGGACTCTATCTGATATAGTATATGCTCTAGAATGGGTTGGAGAATCCCCTTAATAAAGATATGTTGAATCTCTAAATATATTAGTTTGTACATCAATTTTAATATATGAGTCTTGAATCGTAAGATATAATCACTAACTGGCTCTGAACTATGTTGATGCAAGGTGGCAAGTTTCTCATATGTAACATGAGGGCCTATGTTTTCTATGCAATATCTAAGAAATGTCTCCTCCAAGTTATCATATGTGTCCAAGGAACCAACAAGGAGTAGATGAACAAAACTCACATGAGATGGCAAAGCCTTTTGAAAGGATTGAAGTTGTACTAATGGGTCTCTAGTTTCATCAAAGTGAGGAAATGATAGTATCTAAAAATTATTATGCAATTAAGCTTTTATAAATGTCTTCTAAATAAGGTTACCATGTAGATCATTGGAATCCATCCAAGATTTATAAGCCTTGTTTTTTGAGGTAAGGAGATGTAATTGATGTTTTAATTCACCAACTACATGCATTAAAAAAATAATCTCCTAGGATGGTATATTAGCATCTTGATGTGGTTAATTTAATCATTAAATATAATCATTTATTTTAGCTATGGGAATGCTACATTTAGCAAGTGGACCATAAAGATGGGGTATGCTCACTTGAACCTTCGGAGTAATGGTAAATTTGACCTTAGTAGAGGGATGTAAGCTACCATTCTGTTTGGCTGAAGAGTGAGAAACAGGTGCTACTATAGTAGGGGTGGCTTGGGAGGTTCATTGGTATCTTTATTATTTAGTGAATCACATTCTAATTGAGTAGAGGATGTTATTTTATCATTAACATGTGCATTATTTGAAATAGAATCATACATAGAATTAGAAACAACATTTTGTAGCACATTATGTTTGAGAGGAGTGAAAGGAGAGTTAGAAGCATGAGAAGCATTTTCTTCTTCACTATGTGTATAATAATCATCATTAGTCTATGAATTATCATAATTAGATCCTTGTGCATATTCATTATTATTTTTATATTAATTGGCATGTTCACTATCATATTCATTATCATGTCCATCATCACTAGGGAGAGCGGTAAGAAAAAAATTTAATGCTTTTCTAATATGTAATAAACTATCATGTGAAATTGGAACATTATGTGCATTTATGTTATCTTAGAATCAAGTGTATGCATTACTTTTATTTGTAATACGAGAGAGAGAGAGAGAGAGAGAGAGAGAGAGAGAGAGAGAGAGAGAGAGAGAGAGAGAGAGAGAGAGAGAGAGAGAGAGAGATCATTTATACTTTATTTTTATAAAGTAGAGTTAAGATCATGAGATGCATCATTTGAACTATGCATTGGAATTTTGATTCTATTGCATTTATATTGTTGTAATTTGAATAGAGAGAGAGAGAGAGAGAGAGAGAGAGAGAGAGAGAGAGAGAGAGAGAGAGAGAGAGAGAGAGAGAGAGAGAGAGAGAGAGAGAGAGAGAGAGAGATTGGGTTCTAATGGAAGCAAGTTATCACCAATGAGATATTCTCTTAGAAATGCATTACTAGTTTTTTCTTTTGATGCATTATGCATAGGAGAATGAGGTGAAAATTACCTTTCCCATTTGTCAAAATTATTTTATTTAGAAGAGGGAAGAAAATAGATAGCTTTGATAGAGGAAGATGCATCTACTTTATTTTCACTCTCACTTTCATGTGTATCATCATATTCTTCATTACAATAATAGTAATCATCTTCATTGTAAATGAAATCATTTTTCACATTTTTAGTCAATGTGTAATTTTGAAAATTTGTCCATTCATTATCATAATTATGAGAAAAATCTAGAAATTGATCTATGGGATGAGAGGGGAGAAGTGTCTTAGTGACTATTTTATTTCTTTCACCAAAGAGAATTTGTAAAAGTAATATTAAGAAAATAAATAAAAGAATAACTACCAACATAGAGATTTTTAAAATATTTTTGACACTACAAACAATTTGTAAAACTTTCAAAAAATTTATCTAAATATTGTAAGGAAGAAAAGCTTGAGGTTTGAGGACCTAGTTTGGAAATCTAGGGTTTTGGGTTGGGATTTTAGAATTTTTAAAAATTATTAAAATAATTTAAATTATAAAAATAAATTTTAATAAAATAAATTCACAAAAAATTATACACAAATCAAATATTTGAAATTTAATTTTTGTAAAAAAATATGAAGGAATAACCCTCAAGGTATCTACGGTTTGAAATTTGTTCAAAGTAAGTCAAGTTCATCAAATATTTTATTATTTTTGAGAATCTAGTGTTTTAGTTCATAAATAATAAAGGGTCTGGATTATGGAGAAAAATATAATTGAATACAGTAAAATATAGATTTATATCAATTTGATCAAATCAATTGTATGGGGAAAAGAAGAAACTTATCTAAAAAACTAGTTAAAATAGATTATTAAGAAACTAAAAGTTATTGTGTAGGACTGTGATAGTGTCATGAATCTGATTCTATATTTCATTTGATGAAAGGATAGGATCATAAAAAATAGGGAAACCTAGGGTCTAGCGCTATAGTCCAGTTCCTATCATTGTTGTCCAAACTAGTCATAAAGACCTAATTTTTTTGTATTTTGTCCATTGTCCCTATGTGAGCTTGATTATAAATTTTTTGATGTTGAAAGTAAATAGAGCTCACTATAGAGTTATTTTAATCTTTAGACCCTAGGTTTATTTACACACAAAACACCAAATACATCAAAAACAAAATGAAAAAAATGGGTTAGGGGAAGTATGATCACATGATCTAAAACCCCTATTACCTGATCACTACCTATGTTAACCCTCAAGATAGTGTCTGAGATCAAATATATTTTTCCCTTACAGAATGTGCATAATTATTTAACATAGTAGATGCAAGAATGAAATTTCACCTAAGCCTTTTCTTAATCAAGAATGCAAATCTATGTGTGATATAGAATGTTGAGCTATACTATTGATTGATTTTTAATTATATACTTTGCCAAAGTAGTAAGTACTAGATATAAAATGCCTTATGAAGTATTTTATATAGGAGACTCTTTATTTTGAGTTTGATAAGTTTATTCACATTATCTAATGTTAAAAAGATAAACAAAACTTAAGAGAGGGGATAAGAAAGGTTTAGGAACTCTTGAACAAAAATAAATGACCATTGAGACTCAAAATGCGAAAGGATAGGAGCACCAAAATTAGGAACCCAAGGGTCCAGTGCTATAGTCTGATCCCAACACTCCTATTCTATAGACTTGAAACTTGGTGGATAGAATTAGCATAGAAAGTAGATTTTGGATGATATGAAATGATCGTCTAAAAAGCTACAAATGACTGGCAATGAAAAAAAAGATGACTCAAGTATGAAACAAGATCAACATAAATAAAATTAAAAACATGGTTAATGTGAACAAAGTTTATGTTCTCTAGTCAAAGTCTCTTGTGAAAGGACTATGAAAAGACATGATATGTGTGGTTACTTGAACAATTTAGGGTGTATACAAAAATCAATGATGCCACTAGAGTTGAAAAATTATTTTTTAAAGATATTGTGAGATTGCATGCTATTCCAAAAATTATTACTTCATATAGAGACATGAAATTTCTAAGTCAAATTTGGAGGACTTTGTGAAAGAAGATGGGTATTAAGCTACAATTCAGTAGTGCATATCACTCACAAATAGATGGATATATAGAAGTTGTGAATAGGAGCTTATAAAATTTGTTGAGATGCATAGTGAGAGAGAAGCCCAAGCAATGAGACTTATATTTACCACAAATTGAATTTGCATATAATAGTTCAGTGAATAGATTAACAAAAGAATCACTATTTTAAATTGTTTATGGGAGAAATCCTATGGTTATTTTAGATTTGGTATAATTGTAAATTCCATATTGAATTAGTGATGATGCATAAACTTTTACATAACATATGCAACCCTTTCAGGAAAGTAATGAAAAATATAAAATATTAGTAGATGTTAGAAGAAGATTCAAAGTATTTGAAGGAGAGTTGATAATGGTTTACTTGAGGAAAGAAAGATTTTAAAAATGCACGTACAACAAGTTGAAGTACAAGAAAATTGGTCCATGTAGAATTATGAAGAAAATCAATGATAATGCTTATGAGGTGAGTTTACAATAGGATTTTGATATATCTTCAATATTTTATGTTTTAGATTTATATGAATTTCATGGATAAGATGGTCAAGGTGATGAAGATGAAGAATTAAATTGGCAACAATAGGGTCCAAAGAAGAAATAAAAATAGTGCATGTTTTGGATATGAAGACAGTGAACACAAGGCAAGAGACTTATAACAGGGAATTGGTCTAGTGAGAATGATTGCAGCAATAAGACAACACTTGGATTAAAAAATAAGAGATAAAGAAGATTGATAAATAAAAATGACAACATTATAATCAGGGCAACTCACAGGAGTTGAGTTGTTTTCAACTAGAAGAGAATGATGTAGAAAAAATAGGCCAACTTCCGAAGGCCATAACTTTTGACCTGTGGCTTTGTTTGAGCTCTTCCATGTGTCAAAATGACTGTCTCTAAAATTTCATTGCTTTCTTAAGCCTCACTTTCTTGTTATAAGTGTTTTTAATATTTTTTGGAGGCCAAATGTGACCATCTGAGAGTTCAAAATTTAGTTTACTAATTTTTTCAAGATTTTTCTATTTTTAGAAATTTTATATTTTTATGACCGGATGTGAAATTTAGTTGAAATTCATCCAATAGGCTAATTTTAGTGTTTAGGAGTATTTAGAGATATTTTTAGAGTTACACATGGTTGCATATGAAACTAAAAATAACAACTACTAAAAATAGAAGTTTTATTAAATTTTTTTTTATTTTTTTTTTTAAATTTTTGCATGTCAACTCTAATTCCAAATTAAAACTTATTTAAACATAGTTTGGATTTGTAATTATTTGAATTCATTCAATACGAATCAATTCAAAATTATTATTTCATATCTTAACTTATTAATGATTTTATTATCTTAATAGTTTTCAAGGTAATTTTAAAAAGATAATATCTCAAATCTAAACATGTGAATGTATCTTTTTAAGAAATAGAACCAAAAAAAAAAATGTCTCAGATCTTTTAAAGAGGTGAATATACTTTGGTCTAATCAGCTAATCAAATCTTTTTGTTCTATAAATAAAAGCTTCTACTCTCTTATTATTATATATCAAAAATATTAATTAACTTTACATTTTAAAATAAGGTCAAACTTAAATAAAAAACTAAAATGTTAACCTAAAACGATGTTTTAATGGACTTGCACTAAACTTCGTCAATATTTTCCTCTTTAATATATGATGAACACAAACAATAGCTAAAACTACACTTACGTATGTAGCAGCTAGATCTAGAAAATATTAATATTGGTGAGGACAAAATAAAACAATGAGAATTGCTGAGGACAAAATATTATTATTAGTGAAACAAATTACAAGATGTAGAAATATAATTATGTGAGATCTTTATACTACCATCATCATTAAAAAATAGTTAATTGTGTGTTATAATATTAATATGTACTATATGAAATATAAATATCTCGTTTGAAATTTTAAATTTATATAATTATATGAAATGTTAGATTTTCATTTACACTTACAATTATTGATATAAATAAGATATTCTGAGAATACTTTGTTGATTTCTAATAGGGTTTGTCCCATCTCATAGTACTCTTTATATGCATTTGTTATTTTCTTTGATTTACTTTTAATTTGGACCATCTTTATAAAAAATGTATGTATGTTCTTAGACCTATAAAGAATATTTATAAAGTTTGTCACATCTCATAATACTTTTCATATCTCTTTTTATTTTCTCAACATTTCTTTTTAATTTAAACCTTCTTTATTGAAATATATGTATACTCTTGAACCTATATGAAATATTCATATATTCATTTTATTATTTTTAATGATTTTTTATAAATTATGTTTTTTTAATTAAAAAAATATTAAAATATTTATTGAAACATTATAGTTGCTAAGATATAAATAGTGTTAATTATTTTTCTTTTAAAATTAATGTATATTATTAAGTGGCCTCTCTATTCTTGATATCAAAGTAGATTGTATACTCTATGTTATAATATAAACTATTTTTTTTCTTGAAAGTTAATATCATATTGTGCAATTGAATAAAGAAGAAAAATCTATTTTTTTAGTGACATGAAAGAAGATGTAATAAAAGAACATTTGATGGTCTTAATCAATTTAACATAATATAAATATTTTTGGATAGATATATATTTTTTCTCAACATGCATTCTCAGACATTTTCTAGAACATTTGTGCAATCTTAAAATTATTTGTTATAATTTTTTTACTTAGTTTTGAATATATATTTTTATTTTTATATTTTAATTAATATTTTAAAAGTTTATAATATTCTATATATCTCGTTAAAATCATGCATGATATTTTTTATTATTTAATTTTAAGAATCAATTATTTATGCTAGTTATTATTTTACTCATATACATTTATCATAATTAAATATTTATAACAATTTGTAAATATAATAAATTTTAATGAATTTATATATTTTTTTCTTATATATTTGAAAACTCTATATTTGTATTTATATTAAAATTGATATAAATTATTTTAAAACTATTTTTTATGTACTTTCTCCTATTATTAATATATTTATCTAATTATTCTAGAATGTACTTCATACATTTTCATAAATTTGTTAGCCTTAAAGTAAATGTTCTTGGATTTTATTGATCTCCACATATTATGTTATTTTAAATTTATAAAATCTTATTTTTAAACATTTGTGTGTTTCTAAAAATTCAAATTTATTATATTTAATTCATCAAGTTTGATTTTAAAATATAATGTTCAAACTTTATTTATTAATTTATTTAAATTATTTTTTAATATTTATTTATATATAAAATACATCTATTGTTATGGATTGAAATATTATTTATTTATTTTAAATTTAAATCTTAGATGGTTAATCATTATTTTATGTTTATATTGAAATATATTTAATAATAAAATCTTAAATGGTTGAATATATTCTTACATGCAATTGTAATAGTGATCCATTTTTATAGCCTTCTCCATTAAAACCTCGAGATGCAATTGTAATAAAGATTCATCTTTATAACTTTATCCATTAAGTTTAATAATAGAAGAAGAGTCATATCTCATTGTAAGATCTCAATGTATTATTATACATTATAAGTTGAAATATATTCTATAATATAATATTAAAGATTAGAATATTTTATTATTTTTTAATATTCTTTTATTTTAATATTATTTTTGGACAAACTTATTTTTTATGTTAATAAATAATTAGTTTATAATGTTATAATATTTATCTTTAAATTATTTACTAAATTTAATATGTATACAAATATTCTTTAACAATAATTAGAAGATAAAATTATTTTAGTGATATATTTTTAATAATTAAAATATAATTAAATTTGAAAAAAATAGACCTCAAAAATATTTTGCTGTTGAACATTTACCCATGTAAATTCATATTGCATTCAACGTATGAGTAATAAAAGATCACTTTTTTTATAATGGTTGAAAATTAAACACATGTATATATGGTTAATTCAAGAGTAATCGTTATGGGAATTGAAATCTAAAATCGGAGATATTATTAATATATGTTTAATAATATGAGTTATAATATTTTATAGGAGTTATAATTAAGTGGTAACATATGATTAATGAATATAATAATTTTATGGGAAATGAAAATAATATAAATAATTTTAAAATTGATAATGTAAATGAAAAGTTATCCAAATTAAATTTTACATTAATAAATAATATATAAATAAAATAAATATATTTGATAATAACATTTTATATATATATATATATATATATATATATATATATATATTACAAAAGACCATTCCAACATTACTACTTTTTAAAATGCAATTATTAAATGTTAAGATTAAAATGACTATACTAAATAATTATAGTATAATTAGTGAATTGAAATAAAATAAATAATGTTTCTATTATTTTTATTCAAATGACCTTATGAAATATAGATTTGAACTCAAATTTATTAAAGGTGTCAATTAGATTGATAAATGAGATAATAAAATTTATTATTTGAATTTTTCATTCAACTAAGAAGGATTTAGATATATTAAAAATTATTTAAATTATTAAAAATATTTTAAAATTAAAATATATATTTATAATATTTTTGCATCAATAATCGATATCTAAGAGTTGAATTATTTTAATGTTAATAAAGAATCGATAAAACCTTTTCATGATAAATTTAAGAACTTTAAAACAAGACATTTTTAAGAGAGAAAAAATATTATGAATATTATTTATAATAAATTATTTAAATATAAATTAATAAAAAATAAAAGTTGTATTTTCTATAATAATTTATTATGACATAATTATTTAATTAACACAAAAATAATATGAAAACTAATGTGGGATTTCCTATATTATCATAATAATAGACTCATTTGTTTTCTTTTTCTAACCATGTATATTATGGGAATGAATATGCAACATGATGAGGTTATTCTAGATCGTTTGGAAACTTTATCTACTATAACTTATAATGATAATAAATCAACATTATTCAATAAGGGTAGTATCAATGTTATTATTATTAATCAATTAAATTAAAAATATGAATTTAGTTGTTTCATTGAATTATAAATAATAAAATATAATAATTAATGAAATGAAATAAAATATATATAAAAAATTTATTTATACAATATTAAAACAAATTCATATGTTATTGAGAAGATTTAATTATTGTGAAGTAGTTATATATGTTAGGTTGTGGTGCTAAAAGCTTCACCCGGATGCAAACAGGGGAGGAGGTTGCTGAGTATCAGTCACCGGCGTCGGCAAGCCACAACCGGCGTCAGTCAGGGAACAGTGCAAATAAAATTGACATCGACAAGATCGGCCGATGTCGGTCACCTCCAGTCAGACAGGGACCGATGTCGGTCACCTGTGCAGTTCCAGAACTGCTTGTTGACAGACAGTCAGTTTGTTGAACCAAGAGTTTGCTTGATAAAGACTAGTTCGAGTCTTGAGCCGCAAGTCTAATCATTGTATGCATGAGATCTATATAATAGACTCATGGGCTGTATTGTAAAGTGTAGAACTAGGAGAGTTCTTCCCATAGTAGAATCACAGGGGTTCTTCCAGGTATGTAAGATCAGGTTTGATCTGCAGGGTGTTGCAAGATCATGGAGGAGATCTACATGTGATAAGTAAGATCAGGTTGGTTTGCAGGGGTGTGTGTGTTCGAGGGTCAAAAGGAGATCTGTGGGGGAGCAAGATCCAAGGTGACATCAACACATCAAGGAGCAAGATCATGGTGAGATCTACTTGGAGTACCGGTTCGTACTCAGTTGTACTGGCAGTGTTGTATTGACTGGTTGAGGTGAACAACAGCTCTGTGCTTGAGTTGTTTGTTGTGACCTATATTGAGAGAAGATTAGTCTTGAGGGAAGATTACTAGTATGCCCACAAAGTGGAATAAGAGTGTGATCTCTTTGTTGCAATTTCCTTCTAACTGAGTTGAATACAATTCTGTGTTGCCTCTCATATTCTGTGCTATTTCTCATTGATAGTTACTTGTACTTCTAGTTAATTCCGCATCATAAGTTGCTTATACAATGGTAATCATGTGTGCTCTTAATTTTGACAAGTTGTGTTAGAGCTTTGGAGAACCTAGGTCCTATCAATTGGTATCAGAGTGAGGTTGGAGGTTCTCAGAGTGAGGTTTGACTAACAGATGGTTTAGATCTGGTTAGAGTGTGTTGATTACAAGGTACTCATAGGGGTTTTTGTTTGAGTGGGAGTATAACAATGGCAGAAGAAGGTAAGCTGAGACTAGAGAAATTCAGGCACAGAATTAACACCATAAGGAGTGTGGTGGGTAGTCTTCAAGATTGAGCTTGAAGAGGAATACAATCTAGGATGCAGATTAGACAATGTACTGGTATAGGTACAGGTGCAGTTGTTTATCTCCAAGTGGGATATTGTTAGGTTGTGGAGCTAAAAGCTTCACCCAGATGCAAACAGGGGAGGAGGTTGCTGAGTATTAGTCACCAACGTCGACAGGCCACAACCGACGTCAGTCAGGGAACAGTGTAAAGGAAATCAACATCGACAGGATCAGCCAACGTCGGTCACCTCCAGTCAGACAGGGACCAACGTCGGTCACCTGTGCGATTCCAAAACTGCTTGTTGATGGACAGTCAGTTTGTTGAACTAAGAGTTTGCATGATAAAGACTAGTTTGAGTCTTGAGCAGCAAGTCTAATCATTGTATGCATGAGATATATATAATAGACTCATGGGCTATATTGTAAAGTGCAAAACTAAGAGAGTTCTTCCCATGGTAGAATCACAGGGGTTCTTCCAAGTATGTAAGATCAAGTTTGATCTACAGGGTGTTGTAAGATCATGGAGGAGATCTACATGTGATAAGTAAGATCAGGTTGGTCTGCAGGGGTGTGTGTGTGCGAGGGTCAAAAGGAGATCTGTGGGGGAGCAAGATCCAAGGTGACAACAAGACATCAAGGGGCAAGATCATGGTGAGATCTACTTGGAGTACCGGTTCGTACTCAATTATACTGGCAGTATTGTACTGACTGGTTGAGGTGAACAACAGCTCTGTGCTTGAGTTGTTTGTTGTGACCTGTATTGAGATAAGATTACTCTTGAGGGAAGATTACTGGTATGCCCACGAAGTGGAAGACGAGTGTGATCTCTTTATTTTAATTTCCTTCTAACTGAGTTGAATACAATTGTGTGTTGCCTCTCATATTCTATGTTATTTCTCATTGATAGTTACTTGTACTTCTGGTTAATTCTACATCTTAAGTTGCTTATACAATGGTAATCATGTGTGCTCTTAATTCTAACAAGTTGTGTCAAAGCTTTGGGGAACCTAGGTCCTATCAATATAGTAAGATGATTAGACTAGAAAAAACCTTAGGTGAAGAAACACAAAGGTGAAGGAATTTATGACTTGCTATGGGGGACAACATTTTAAATGGCCCAAAATCTATCATGAAAACTTCTTCTATGAAACAATTCCTCTAGATAAATCCTACACACTACAAAATGGAAATCTTTGCAAGTTAGGGTTTGAGAGAAATCTTTACAAGTTTTTGATGATGGCCAACCCATTTGATTTGTTGGGCGTGGTTGATATTTACGATGCTATGGCCCATATGGTTCCATCTCCCATAAAAATGTCATCTATAAAATCATTGGTAAAAATAATTGTCCTCAATGTAGGTCGCCCATGCATATCCCTCAATGATACCATATAATTTCAACCAATGATCTTGGGAAGACATGGTTTCAGGAAAAATAAAAATCCCATACTTTAATCAAAATGTTGATGTGTCTATGGTGGTCGAAGAGGATGGTGTTATCTAGTTAACTATCCTTGAGATGATAGTGGATTTCAAATTAGATTGCAAAAATCATTAATTGGCAAGTTCATAAGATCATAAAGAAGCATATATTTTTTCAAAGAATGGGCAATCATAAAATGAAAGCCTATGGGATAGATAGAGATATCTGATCTACATCAAGGTTTATTTTTATTTCATTTCTCTAAGATAGATTATTATATCACTCTACTAAGGGGTTTATTATTCTTGGGGAAATCCCATCTGGGATTGAAAAAATGGGAACCAATGTTCAATCCAAATCTAGAACTATTCAATGAAAAACCCATTTAGGTTATAAACTTAGGTCTTCCCATGGATTTTTAGGAATAATAAGTTTTGACAGGAATCATTAAAGCTATTGGGAAGATCTTGTATTTTGAATTGGTAACCTAAAGTATGAGACCCATCTATGCTAGGTTTTGTGTGATCATCCCTTTAAATAAGGAGCTTCTATCAATAATAAATATCTCTTACAAGTATAAAATATAGACATAAATGATTTAATACAAAGGCAAATTTATGGTTTTTATTGATTATAAGAAGATGGGCCATAAATATAATACATGTATATTAAACAAAAAATAAACTTAGGTTCAGAAAAAGAGATAAGAATTTCAATCCAAAGATATATGGGAAGAAATAAACCAATGACAAAAAAGAGAGGAGGAAACAACCAAAGAACATGAATAAGATATAGAGGCCATAATACCAAATGTTAAATTAAACTAGAAAAAGAAACTTTAGGCATAGTTAAAGGTGAGCCTAGTAGTTCATATTATTTAAACATAAGGCATCATGAGGAAAATGAAGGTACTTTTGAAGCTACAATGATGGAGTAGGATAAATATCCAAAAAAATGTTAGGATGGAGAGCTAGAGACATGTAATACCATGATAATAATCATAATGATGATAAAAAAAAAGGTAAATTTGAGTATAAAATGATGTTAAAGGAGGGAGATGTTATGCATCTTGTGGATGGAGAGATCAGAGACCTGGAAGATCAGGCTTAAGGCATCATGAGGAAAATGAAGGTACTTTTGAGGCTACAATGATGGAGTAGGATAAATATCCAAAAGAACTTTAGGATGCAGAGCTAGAGACATGTAATACCATGATAATAATCATAATAATGATTAAAAAAAAAAAAAGGTAAATTTGAGTATAAAATGATGTTAAAGGAGGAAGATGTTATGCGTCTTGAGGATGAAGAGATCAGAGACATGGAAGATCAGGCTTAGGATATACAACAAGGATGATAATAAAAGTATGATTATTTACATCAAGAGATACAAAATGAATATCAAACTTTGACTTCCAAGATAGATTTAAGTAATTTGAGTGTTATTAATTTTTTAGAGGGATATAAGTATAAGGAATACATTAATAATAGGCTAGCGAGCTTAAAGATAGAGCTTATCCGTGAGGGTAGAGAGGATGCTAAAGATTGGAATTTCATGTCAAATAGAAAAAGTAAACCAAAGAGAATAGTTCAACCAAGTGTTAGAGTAAAAAGGACTACAAAATTGAAGGATATTGTTAGATCTATATCTAGATACTCATATAGTTATTACTACTAAGAATTTGTATGTTAGTTTGAAGTGAGATGATGTTTTATTGATTTATTATTTGTTCTATGGCTTGGTGCTCTGTTGGGTCTAGTGTTTTTGAATTTCTATCATTTTTATTTATTTTTCCTATCTTTCTAGTTCTGTACAAGGTTATGTGACATTTGAAAACCCTCAATTTACCATAATTGAAAAAAGGCTGATGTAGAAAAAGAGGCTAAACTTCCATAGGCCATATCCATTTCTAGCTATGTTTGAGCCCATCAATGTAGCCATAACCCAATATTATAGTTATGGGATGTTTTTTATATTTTTTGGAGGCCATATGTGACCATCTGAGGGTCTAAAATTGTAGTTTATTATTATTATTATTATTATTATTATTATTATTATTATTATTATTATTATTATTATTATCAGGTTTTTTCTAAATTTAGAAATTGTCTATTTTTTAAACCAAACTTCAACTTTAGTTTAAATTTATCTAATAGGTTAATTTTAGTGTTTAGTTTATTTTTAGATATTTTTAGTGCTACATGCACTTGGATGCAAAACTTACTAAAAACACTAGGTCAAATTTTATTTATTTATAGAGTTCCTAATTTTGCATGTCAACTCTAATTCTGAGTTGAGGATTATTTATGCATGGTTTCTAATTATTTAAATCATTTAATACATATGAATACATATTATTTTATAAGCTTTACCTATTGGTAATTTTATTATCTAGATATTATTTGGGTTCATTATTTGGTATCAGAGCAATTTCAAATCTTTGAGGAGTAAAATATGGTGAGAAGATAAAGCGAAATTGCTCAAATGAACTAGACTATGCAAGAGCTATAAAGTAAAGTAGAATAATTAACTAATATCATTATGAATCAAAGATAAAGGAGAGCAGAAGATGATGTTGAGGATGACACAAATCATGAAGAGGAAATTCTACAAGAGGAAAAATATGACCAACCACCATCAATGGAAGAGAGGATGGTTATATCTCTAGAAGGAAAGAACCAAGGAATCAAGGTTGATGTTCTATGTTATGGATAAATTTTAAAACCAGAGGAGTTGATATATTCGATGAACAACATGGAAATATTTTTCAAATGGGTAACTATGAAAGAAAATTAGAAGGTAAAGTTTGTATGCATGAAATTGAAGGGTCATGTAATGATTTGTTGGGATCATCAGCAGAAAAAAGACATAGAAAAGGTAAAGAGAAGATCAACTCATGAAAAAAGACAGAGAAGAAGGTGAGATAAAAATTTCTTCCTTTGGATTATACACAAACCTATACGTAAGATTCTAAAATTTGAGGTAAAAGGATCATAGTATATAAGAGTATATAGATGAGTTCTAAAAGCCTTTCATATGAGTGGATCATGATGAAATAAAAGAATATATGGCCATAAGGTATGTAAAAAGTTTAATTTTTTATATACTAGATGAATGAAGCATGCATAAAATACTTTTCATGTATGAATCTTATCATTTAGCTTTGAAGGCTGAAGAAAAACAAAATAGACAAAATTTTAGAAGAACATCTACTAGGCCAAGAAGAAGACAATTCCCTCCAAAAAGGGGATGAGGTGGATTTAATACAAATAGATATGGGTTCAATACCACTATAGGGGAATCAACACATGGTACAAAATGAGAACAAGATAATAGACAAGGGTTTTAATACCAGCAAAGAGGAAGAAGATTTTAGAGACAATAAAGCTATGGTGGTGGTAGAGCATAGTTTTCAAATCAACATAGGTCTTATGTTTTGTATATACATGGAGAAGAAGAACATAAAGAGTTTGAGTGTCCACACTAACAAGGTCAATAAAGGAGGCAAGAGGATTACCCAATAATGAATTTAGTTGAAGCTAAAATAGAAGTCGCACAATTTTGTAGTTGCAACAATAAATATTGGATAAAATATCACGATGAAAAAAATTATGATTGCTCTAAAGAAATAACATATACATAATAAATAAGGTGGTGATGCATGGCTACAAAAAAATATATTTCAAACAAGGTGTACTTCAAGAGGTAAAATATGCAAAGTAATTATATATGGTGGTAGTTGTGAAAATATGATTTCTAAGGACATGATTAAGAAACTACATTTACAATAGAAAACGTATCCTAATCCTCATCATATTTCATGGTTTGATAAATGGAATGAAGTTATAGTATATAAAATATGCCTAATCAAGTTTTGTATAGGTAAAATTTATAAGGATGAGATATGGTGTGATGTTATACCAATGGATGCATGCCATGTTTTATTGGAAAGGCCATGGCAGTTTGATAGAAAATCAATTCATGATGGATCAAAGAACACATATAGTTTCCTAAAAGGTGATATGAAGGTAGTTTTGTTACCTAATAAGAAGGATAGGCTAAAATTATGATGACTATAAAATAATTTATCGAAGACATGAATACAATAGGTTATTGTTATGCATTAGTAGTGAATAAATAAGAATCAAAAGTGGAACAAGTACCAATAAAAGTAGCAGTAGTGTTGAAATAATATGCGTATGCTATACTTGATGAATTACTAGATGGTTTACCACTAAAGAGATATTTTCATCATCATATTGACTTGATTCTAGGATTAGCTCTACCCAATCAAGTATCTTATAAGATGATTCTAATAGAACATGCAAAATTAAATAAGCAGGTTACTAAATTAGTGAGTAAGGGTGTAGTAAGAGAGATCATGTGTCCATGTGGAACACTAGCATTTCTAACTCCAAATAAAGATGGAGGGTGGATGATGTGTGTGGATAGTAGAGAGATCAAGAAAATTACAATCAAGTATAGATTTCATATAAATCATTTAGATGATAGAATTGATATTCTTGTAGGAGCAAAATATTTTACCAAGATTGATCTAAGGAGTGGTTACTATTAGATTCGTATTTGTGAAGGAGATTACTGGAAAATAATATTCAAGACTAGAGATGTTTTATTTGAGTGGATGGTGACGCCATTCAGATTATCTAATGAACTTAGCATATTTAAGAAGGTGATGAACATAGTTCTATGAAAATATAGTGGTATGTTTTCGGTGGTTTATTTTGATGATATTTTAATATTCAGTTACACTAAAGAAGATCAATTACAACATTTGGGAATGGTATTAGAATTATTAATAAAAGAGAAGATCTTTGTGAATTTGGAGAAGTGTAGGTTTATGAAAAATAGTTAGAGCATCACAGAGGTAAGAAGTTTCCATGGTTTGGTAACTTTTTATAGAAAGTTAACTAATAATTTTAGTAGTCTTGTTGTACCAATAATAAATTATATGAGAGGAAAATTATTTGTAGGGACAAGGGTAATAGCATAAGGCTTTGATTTTTTGAAGAAAAAGATTATAGAAAATCCTATTTTAGCATTACCATAGATTGCAAAGTGTTTGAATTTGATTGTGATGCTTTGTTTATGAGAATTGGTGTTGTTTGAGTTAACAAAAAAAGACAATAACATATTTTAGTAAGAAATTGAATGAGGTAAGAATAAATTATTCTACATATGATGTTTAATTTCAAGTAATTTTAAAAGAATTAATACATTAAAGGCATTACCTCATGCCCAAGGATTTTATCCTATTTAATAATCATGAGGATTTAAAGTATGTGAACACTAAAAAAAAGTTAAATAGTAGGCATGCAAAGTGGGTGTCTTTCTTTTAGGGTTATACTTTTGTGTAGACTCACAAATTAGGAAAATAGAATTATGTAGTTGATGCTTTGATCATGCGAGTGGGGTCAATAACTACTATGGTGAGTGAAGTAGTTAGATTTATATATATTAAGGAAGTATATGATATTGATTTATATTTTGGCAAGATAGTTGAGTAATGCAGGAATCCATTGAAAGATGATACAAGTAATGTTTATGAAAAATATATTATGAAGGATGGTTATATCTTCAAAGGTAAATAATTATGTATTCCAATTGAGTCTCTAAGAGACAATATTATAAGATAATTGCACAATGGTGGTTTAGATGAACATTTTGGTAAGAGAAAGATAATAACTTTGGTGTATGAGAAGTAGTTTTTTCCATAGATGAAGAGAGATGTGAAATAAAAATATTTCAAGATATAGGATATGTCAGGTGGAAAAAGGAAATGCACAAAATAAAAGGTTGTACATGCCATTATTAGTTTCAAGAGGACCATAGATAGATTTGAGTATGGATTTTGTCTTAGGATTACCAAACACAAAGAGAGGTAATGATTCAATTTTTATTGTTGTAAACATGTTTTATAAGATGGTTCATTTTATTTCATGTAAGAAAATCAATGATGCCACTAGAGTTGTAGGACTATTTTTTAAGGATATTGTGAAATTGCATGGTGTTCTAAAAACCATTACATTAGATAGGGACAAAAACTATAAATTATTTATGGAGGAATTTATGGAGGAAGATGGGGACTAAGATATAATTAAGTAGTGCATATCATCCCCAAATAGATATGAAGACAAAAATTTTAAATAGGAGCTTGAAAATTTTGTTGAGATGCATAGTTGGAGAGAAGCCCAACCAATGGGACTTGAATTTACCATAAGTTGAGTTTGCATATAATATTTTAAAGAATAGATCAATAGTAAAATAATAATTTCATATTATTTATGGGATAAATATTATAAGTGTTTTAAATTTGGTACAGTTACCAATTATAAAATGATGATATAGAAGCACTTACAAAACACATATGACAGGTACAAGAATAAGTAAGAAGAAAGTTGTAAGAAAGTAATGAAACGTATAAGACAAAAGTAGATGTTAGAATAAGGTAAAAAATATTTGAATAAAAATATTTAGTGATGGTTTACTTGAATAAGGAGATATTTCCAAAAGGCACATATGACAAGTTGAAATACAAGAAAATCGGACCATGTAGAGCTGTGAAGAAAATCAATGACAATTCTTATGAGGTGAGTTTACCATAGAATTTTTATATCTCTATAGTATTTAATGTTTTAGATTTATATTATTTTCATAAATAATATGTTGAAGATGAATACGAGGAACAAGCAGATTGGCAATTACAGTCACCAAAGAATAAGAAAGAAAAGATAGTACAGGTTTTAGATAACAAGACAATAAACACAAGGCAAAGAAGTTATGAAAGTTATTTAGTGTAGAGGGAAGGATTAAAATAGGAAGACAAAACTTATTTAAAAAATGGGAGTTGAATAATATTGATAAGAATAAATGGAATCATTACAATCATAGCAACTCGTAGGATCTAAGTTGTTTTCAACTAGAGGAGAATGATGCAAAAACAATAGGCCAAACTTTAAGAGGGCATAACTTTTGATCTATATCTCCATTTGAGACCATATTCATGCCAAAAATAATTATCTCAAAATTTTCAATGCAACCATTACCCTCCATTATAGTTATGGCACATTTTCAATATTTTTTGGAGGTCATACATGACCATTTGAGGGTCCAAAATTACAGTCTAATATTAGTTTTAGGTTTTTTCTAAATTTAGAAATTGTCTATTTTTTGTAATAGGACATGAAATTTAGTTGAAATTAATTTGATAGGTTAATTTTAGCATTTAGTTTATTTTTAGATATTTTTATAGCTATTCGCACTTGCTTGCAAAACTTACTATAAATAAGAACTGTTAAAAAAAATAGGTTGAGTTTTATTTATTTTTGGATCTCTAAATTTTGCATATCAACTCCAATTCTGAGTTAAGGCTTATTTATGCATGGTTTTTAATTATTTGAATCATTAAATATGAATCAATACAATTTATTATATTATAAGCTTTGCCTATTGGTATTTATATTGTTTTGATAATATTTGGGCTCATTAAATGTCTTATAATAATAATTTTAGTGTACCTATTTGTATTTTGATAACCTTTGTTAAAATAGTAATATTTGAATATTATAAATATAATTATATTAAAGATACTTTCTAAGGTGTATTTTTTTTAGTTAAGGAATAAACTTAAAACTTTCTTGGAAGGAATATAATTAGAGCTACTGATTATGCTTAGTGGATTTAAAATATTGTGTTATTTGGTAAATAATGAAAGTTATAAATAATGAATTTCTAGATCTAAATAATAAACAACCGTACTAATTTTAAAGATAAAAACAATGAAATTTATGAATATTAATTCCCATTTTTTAATATTAATATGATTTTTATTTTAGTGGTAGATTGGAGATTATTTATTTTATATAAAGATTTTGTAGCTACAATCAAATTAAGAATAACCTTATTGATCAACATAAAACTATTTTATTTTATTTTATTAATGTTAAAAGTGGGTTTTTAAGAGGTGCCCCACCCTTTATAATAACTAGATATACATGGTCATAAAAAACAAGTAATATAATATTGCCTACAAAAGAGACCAAAAAGCAACCCAACACAACAACAAAAAGTCGCAACAACTACAAAATAATAAAAATAACTAAAAATAACTAATACACTTCAATACCATTTTAATTTCACAATCTAAGAGTTATATTCATTTATTCTAAAGCCTTTCCTTTTGTTGTGCACCACCATCCATTCACCTCCTTCCCCTAAATCAGGCAAGAAAGGAATGGAGATTTCATAAACATCACCTAGTTTATGGCACAACAATAGAACCCTAGCTAATAAACCTTAACCTTATAAATTTAAACTTAATTGAGTTTGATCCATCAAACATTCACTAGATTTACATGTATTTTTTTGGATTCCTTGGTTGTGGTCTCCCCACAAGGAGCTATTTCCACAAGGGTCTTTGGGACCATATTTAGCATTTCACTTTTATCTTCACTTTCAACAATATATTCAGCTATTATATGTTCTAAACCTATATCCTTCCACTAGGTATTTATTTTATTTCTCTTGATGCTTGGGAAATCATTGACCAACATAAAGCTGATATTACTACACATTGAGATACATATATTTATGCTTTTTTTCATTTTGGACTTAAGAACGCATGATATATTTAAAAAAGAGATATAAAACATATTTCATGAATATATGCATGTAATATTAAATATTTTGTATATGGAAACTTTCTTAATTCACAGAAAAGAGACAATCATGTGCAAGATTTGAAGAAACTATTTGGAAGACTGACACAATATAAATTTGTGATTAAATTTCAACAAATGTGTTTTTAATATGATCTCTATATATTTTCAGCTCCTAGTTTATTAATTCTATAAGATTTATATAATTTGATTTTTTATACAAGTAATTTTGGTATAATAACCTTTTTCATTACATATGTGTCATGTTAAATCACACTCGGTTTGATTGTGTACATTAGGTTATTTTAAAATAATGTATACCCACATTAGAGTCTCTTTGGCCTTGATTAGCATATATTTAATAATATATATCTTGAATGTGTTATTTTTGGACACAATGTTTTTAATTATCAATTCCATAATTATCTTGATCCCTTTTTTATGCCTTTTGCTCTTTTTACGAATAAAATGTTACATAGACTCTATCCTAGTTTGAATCAACCATTTAAAAATTCTAAGCCTCATTATTATTTGGTTCCATTCTAGCTTTAATTGATTATTTATGCTTTGGCATTTTCTTATCACTATTATATATAATTATTTTATGCTTGAAGTTTTTTTATGGAGACTTACATATAAAAATGTATAGGTAAGTAATTACAATTTGTCACATATTATAATATCAACACACATATTTGATAAATCTTACATGAAATTTATATAATGCATGATCAACAATCCTTATTAATATTTTTACACATTGAACAAATTATTGTGAACATTAAGCCTACATTACTTTATTATTAGTCTAACTCTTATTTCATCATATCTTGTTTTAAATGAGGGTGATATAAATGCATATAGTTGCATTTGTTTATCTATGGAGATAGTCTCATATCTCTCATTTAATTTGTTTTTTTCACAAGCACTAAAATTTTATTGAGCCATAGTTCCAAGTATGCAAGATATGTAACTATAATTTAGAAAGAGGTTTTCTAATCCATCTACCTTTTGCACATTATTTTGTTCATACATTGTTTAATATTAGTTCAAGATTAAAGAATAATGAAATCACATAACTATGCCCACAAAATTAACAAAGAGAAGAAAAAATTTAGATCAATATTAGTAGGTATAGTAACCATGAAAATTACACCACCCAAAAAATATCGAAGAATACAATTATCTATATAAAACATAATTGGAGAATAGAATTAGACCTCTTTCAATTTCTACCTAGATAGAATTGGTGATCTATCAAATCTAAACTTGATTTAAATCACAATTAGATTTTATGAGCATCAACAATGTATATTATATATATTTTATTCCTAAATCTTTAAATCAAGTTCAATTCCAAGATGTGTTTCTTTATGCCTTATTTCCATATTTTCCTTTTCCAATTATTGATGAAACATGTCATGGTACTTTAAGTTTATATTTGTACACATTATTATTATTATTTTAATACTTATTATTGTATTCCCATAAACCCCTCTTGTGCATCCATTTTACCACTTCACATAGGCAGGAAACCCCTCTTGTGCATCCATTTTACCACATCACATAGGTATTATCCCAATAGTCTCACTATTTTATAAAATAAACTAGTGAGCTCGACCACTTTTCAAACATTTTAAAACTTAGTGTTTCTATTTATTCATCACTCTAGGTTCTAATTTATGCTTTCTCACCTATCAAAAATCATTTTCATATTTATGTGTTTCCTCATTAATTTATCATTAATATTATATTCCATCATGTTTATCATGTTTACATATTATTCCCACTAAGAAAGTTATATCTATAATTTATAGTGAGCAATGTTCTAAATTGAGTTTTTCTAATTTTGAATTATTTTAGTTTCCTTCATTTGGTACCCATTTTTATCTTAAATGAAAAATGACAAACTGTATTGAAATTCATAACTCTAGTGTTTTTTGTAATGAAAATATAAATGATATAAATGTCAATGAAAGTATTGATAATTTAAATGAAGATTAAGGTGATAATGACGAGAATAATTATGATGATGGAAATGGTTTTGATGATATTGATTGAAAACTAGTTTATATAATTATTTTTTATAGAGGCTTAATTTAGAATCATTCAATATTTATAAAATTCATGTTATTTAACTCAAAATTAAATATAAAAAATGGATTGGATAATTATAATGTTACCATAGATTCTTTGAATGTTTTTAATCTAGTTATTGAATGTTCTACTTCTACATCTGGTTGTGATGTTTGTTCTAAAGCTACATAAGTTATCATCTAGTGTTACTACTCCTCAGGTTGACATCCTTATTCATACATATCATTGAAACAACCCCCTTAAAAATTGGAATTGTATATCAGAGTATGTTTTAGATGAAAAATAGACCCAATTACCTCACTTACTAATGTAAGTGATAAATGTTCAGTGTACAACTAGAATCGAAGGAGGTGAACTAAGGTAATTAGCTAAAGGTAAATACATACAAAAAGTTGTTATGGGGAATCATATCAATCTAATAGATGTTTTATGTGGTTTGGGGCATATTTGTGTATGCATACATGGATAGGCCTGAGTGTCATATGTGGCACTCATTCTTCCATATAAGACCATTTTTAGGGCCTTAACCCTAGGTAAATATCTCACTCTTGAGGATGGTTAAGTTTAAATATTAATTTAACTAGAAAGGATAACTCTAACATCCTAAGTTATCATTTAGGTTAACATAGGTTTATATTAAAAGTATAGGTTACCAATCTTATATTTAAACATAATTCAGAAAGGTAAACATAATAAAAAATTAGAAATCAATTCATCACATGCAAATTTATAATCATTTATGTAGTATAAAATATTATTACATGGAGATAAAATAGATTTAAAACTCAAGGTTTAATAGTGCTATCAGCCAAGGTCATAAGAATCTCATAGATTTTAAGGTCACTGCACCACTATTTAAAAAAATCATACATCATTCATTTACTAACACGAATGTTATTGTTTAGAATAAAGATTAATGATATAGTTATGATCAGTATTGTCATTTATCAAATATCCTATGGGCAGTTTAGATACAAATCCATATAATGACATTATATTATCAAGCCAATATGATATTATAAAATAAGAGAGATCAAGACATCATTCGTTTAAGGTATCAAATAAATTATATCTTAATTATATAATAATGTAAAGATAAGGAATCTACATATTAATCCAATAGTTATATCATCTTCACATACCTACATATAAAATTAATCCATTTATTCACACAATGTTTCATTATTGTCTAAGTAAATGAATACTTAATGAACCATTATATTCATATTTAAAGGAAATATAAGTGAACAACAAGTAATTCACATGCATTATAATGCTACATAATCATATGCAAATAAAATCCAATTGAGTTTCAAGTTGAGTGGAACCCAAATAAAATATTCCACGTAAGGAACTCTTACAATTTTCTGTTGAGCAAGTCATGTGTAGCAAGGCAAGTATGTTTAGCTATCAGAAGGGAAAATGTAAGCATACTTAACCCAAAGAATAGAAAATAACAAGCATACATGATTTTGTTATATAATTATGTAACATCAAGTGAATTGGAAACACTATACAACTTCCTTATTTCATATAATTGATTCATAATGGAGTTAAAATAACTTTATAATCACTTTATATTAATTGCAAGAACAATAGTAATAATCTTCATATCTGATATATATGCAACATATATACCTTACACGCAACTAGATATATCTTAAATGAGAGTTAGAAGGAAGAATTTGTGTTTCATTCCCGCATGTACTTGCATCCAATAAATTGAATATTTGAAAACAATTAAAAATGACTAATAATTCCATATACATGTATCTATGTAATTATATTCACCATACATAATGTGATAAACTAGAAGTAACTATTAATCCAATTTTTTCTTAAATTAAGACTATGTATTACTGAATTATAATAACACAATATATATCTAATTTACTTTATAATCTAATCAAAAGGGTTATTCTTTCATTTGGAATAGAAATCTCAATATTTAAATTGGATATACACAATATGTGGTTATGAAATCTAGTATAATTATCTAAGTAAATCCTACCTAGGATAACATCCATAAATAAATTTGAATATCCAAGTTATCTATTTAAATCAAGGAATCAATTTTATAATTATTATATAGGTTAACCATATACAAGAATTTATAATAATTCAACTTGCTCATAAGTGAATATTAAAAGAATAATTCTACAATTGATAGCATTAACATAATGCTTTCTCAACATAAAGAGTGTTAAACTAAATGACTAATAATTTAGTATAGCTGAAATATATCATCATATTTCAATTGATCCATCTTACCCTTATGCAACATTCAGCTTCCATTTTAATTTTGTACCCATTATTAACACTAGCCAACATCAGCATTATCAACCCATAATAATCAAGATTGATACTATCTAGCTCAAATATTAATATTGAAATGTACTTTATAAATAAACATCATCACATAATTAAATTATTACCAACTTATTTCATGCATATGTAATATCACCAAAGCATAAAGCCAGAAGTGAATGAACTGGACAATCCTTCCCAACCAGTCCTATGAGTCTA